>RAHM01000034.1:5672598-5994906 GCA_003713295.1 Parotia lawesii
GTGTTCTAGGCCAGGTTAGATGAGGCACTGAAGCAGATTGCCCAGAGAAGCTGTGGATACACCATCCCTGGAAGTGTTCTAGGCCAGGTTAGATGGGACTCTGAGCAACCTGGTCTAGTGAAGGTCTTCCTGCCCATGGCAGGGGAGATTGGAACTAGATGATCTTTAAGGTTGCTTCCAAACCTAAACCATTCTATGATTTTTGTGACCCACAATGCATCAAGTCATGTCAAGACCATAGTCAGTTAAAAAGATCTTCCTAAAAATTGCTAGTTTATTTGGAAATGTAGGTGTCTCCTTGGAGTCAAGGGTTCCTGAAAAGGAAATGCTTTTTAAACTGCATTTATCACCCTGAGCTCAGTTTGGTAACCAGTGTGGTTGGTGCACACTTTTGATTTGTGATGTTTGTCTATTTCTCATTTGTTTTGTTATATGGTCTGTGCTAATGGGTATGTGGTAAAGTGTGCTGTCAGATAAATGTAACCCAGAGTTAAGTCTCTGACATGAAATACTTTGTTCCTGGGACTGTAATCCACTGCTTTAGAAGCGGATGGTGCTTTGACAGAACCATGCCTGTGAAATACTTTGTTCAGAAAATTCCTTGTCATATGTCCATGGCTACTGACAGCACATAGCATTTAATCCTGAGTGCATCCTATTTGCCTAAGCCAATTCCAGTAAGGGCATTTTGGCTTTTATCAGGTTAGTAACCTCAGCACTCAATGGGCTGAAGACAGTGAGTATTTGCAATCAATTACAAGTAATTTTTTTTTTTTTTATTGTGGCAGAAAGAAAAATATTTAGACTGTAAAATGAGCTACTTCATGGTAATGGCAGAGGTACGTTTTGATGACTCTACATTTCCATAGCGATTTTTGTTTCCCCTCCGTGGTCTCTCTCCTCTTAGTCCTTCTGTATGAATTTAATTGCTACTGCTTGTCCTGTTCATAAGCCATTAAAACTTAAGGCAGTCTTGCCCCCATTATTGATGGGCTGCATGAACTACATGCCCCCTGCTATTTCTAAAGAGTAATTGAACAAATATAGGAGACATCACATATAGAGAGAAATCAAATGCTTCTTGATAAAGAATAAGTTGGTTTCATTCCATAGAGAGGAAATGATACCTTAAACAGACCTCAAAATTTACATTGAAATATTGAGAACTACTGAGTTAAAATTAATCTCTTTTGTTAGAAACCTGACCTGCTCAGAGGTATTCTCAGAACTGATAATAAAAGACGGTGGCTTCAGACCTGACTGAGAGTGAAATTTTTACCTTCTCACTATAAACAGTGTGGGATACTAGAGCAGTCACCTGAATATGCAGATGCTGCTAATATTCAGTCTTTCAGATCATCATGACTCTTTGGTACCTTATGTTGTTCACAAGAAGCTGCTGACTTTTGGATTGAATGGATCCAGAAGAAAATAGATGTTCAGCAAGTTAAAGTGTAGATATTTATTTTTATACAATATATTGGTGAAAGATGAAATTGAAAATGGAAATCTAATACAAACCACATTGCCACTTACTATAAAAATAAACAACCGAACAAAACAAAACATTCTCCACCCCCCCACCAAAAAAACCCCCAAACAACAAAATATTAAATGAGTTGTGGATATGCCACAATAAAGAGGAAAGAAAATAAGTTCTCTTCCTCCAAATTTGGTTTTCTTTATCAGCAGATCGGCTGTTTTTATTCATGTTTCCTGAACCTATAAAATTAAAAAATTAAAATTTGTGGGTCAGTGGAGAACTAAGTATAAGTTGTTGTGGGGTTTTTCTCTGACATGTCCTCTCATTTCCAGTCCTGGTGTGAACCAAGGTTTTCCTGGTCTAGTTGAACTTGGATGTGCTCCTGTTTCTCCCTAGTCTTTTGAAGATATGTACTAGTGGTAAAAATATTTCTGTAATTCTGGAACTCATCAGCAAAACATGTTGTTGGCATCCTTTTGTCATATGACTGAAGATGATTATATTAATAGTTGAGATTCCACTGGTTTGGCGTGAGGGGATGGGGAAGGAGAGGAAATTATTTCTAATTTACTTGAATCAGTCATACTTATAGATTACTAATGAAAATAACTAAGAAAATAAGGGAATTTACCACTTATGGTATCTAAAGCTTTTGTAAGCAAACAAATATAGGTTTTAAAGTGCACTAATTTGACACCAATAGCAGGAATGATTGATCTAAAAGGAAAAAAAAATAATGTTATTCTTTTTGCAAAGTATCATCAAATAATCTAGTGCTTTTTGACTAATCATCTATTTAGGAACTTTAGCAGTTTTGCTGTTAAATGTAATTCGCTGTCCTTTAGTTCTTGTATTTGGATAACGTGTTTTTATTGAAAAGATCCTGAGGGGGTGCAGAGAACATAAATTAGCGCTCATGGAAAAAGCTAGTGAGAATAAACATTTTGACTCAAGTATTGCTGTGCAGCCGGCTCTTGGACATTTTTTTTATAATGACGAAATATGATCCTTTGCTTTTAATTCTATGGCGCATCCACCCCAGAAATCCAAACTAAGAAAAGATGGGTGGTGGAGCTTTATCTTTTAAGTAAAAACTTTTTTGCCCCTTAACATTCTGTGAACATACTGAATAAACCTTTCCTTCAAGAAATTTGTTGTTTTGTGGGGGAGAAGATGTTTGGTGTCTTTTGGGTTTTTTTAGGGCTTCCAGCAGTGTGAGTGCAAGGGGTAGATTTTGTAACAGCTGGTGAGGAACTCCATTAGTTTTGAACTCTCTGTCCTGAAGATGTGTGTGTGTATCCACATCACTCTACTTTAGACTGCTTATGAAATGTTTTGTAGGACTAGATGTTTCTGTGTAAACTTCACCATTCATGACATCCTGTTTTATTTTTTTGGAATTCTGCAGACAAATATGCAGTGTTAGCAAGATATATACTAAATCTTCTTTCAACCAGTCGAAGACTTTTACATTTGTTTTCCTGTACTTTATCTTGCTGACCTCTGAATAAATACATAAAGAAGTAATCATAAAGCTATGGAAACTCATAGTTACTTGCTTCTATAAAAGTATATGTATATGCATTTTTTTCAACCCACATACTTACACTAACTTTATATAGAGTTGTTGAAAAAAAAGACAACTACACCCTTTCTAAACTTTGTTATACAATTTCTAGTAATACAGTACAGTTTGTAATAACATGAGAAAAAATATTTTTTAATAAATGCATTTCATTAGCAATGAGTAAAACATTGATATTCCCAGTGCCTAATCTATAAATAAAATCTTAAAAAGTCTCATCTTTTTAAGTAAAAAGAACACTTGCAGGGTATTGTTCCATTCCCAAGACTGCTCTGATGTTCTTGTCTGACCCTGGCTGATGAATAGTTTATATGCTCCTGACATTCACTCCTAAAAAAGGGAGAGAACACTATGTTTTTCTGATTTCTTGGAGCAATTTGAAGCTATATTTCAGTTATGTGATGCATTTGGAGAGGTTCAGCTATGAGTACCTACTGTAATATTGTTGACCAAAGCTGAAAAGAAGAAATTGAACTACATGTATGAAAAAAGACAAATGCCAGGTAAATGGAAGTAAATAAAGGAAATACAAAGATGAAAGACAGCTAATTGAAAATGAGAGACAGAAAAAGTAAATCTTACAGAAGGGATAGAAAATACTATGTTATTCATTATTTTAATTTGCTCATATTAATTTCTACTTTCCAAGTAGAAAAATGCTAGCATTTTGGAACTTTCTAGGAAGCAAGTTAAGGTTTTTTCCTAGCTGATATGGCCTTGGAAGATCTACCAGGTAGACCAGAATGATTATATTTCCAGTATGGGTTATGACTCCTAAGCTTGCTGTTCTTGCTGATTCCAAGTTTTCCTTTGGGATTTCTCACCCCACTCTTCTGGAGCCCCTTAACAGCACCTGATACCAGGGTCTTTTGCCTCAAAAGTGGGATCACTGCAGTGTAAATGGGAAGCAGTAGAAAGAAGATAAAGATAGTGGGTTTTTTTTTTCATTTGCTTGGTTGGTTGGGTGTTTTGTTGTTTTTTGTGTGGTTTTGTCATTGTTTGGGGTTTTTCTTAAGTTTGTTGTTGTTGGTTGGCATTATTCCTCTCTTCCTGCAGTTTCTTCATGCAGAAATCTCACTTTGTCTGACATTACCTTTGTAAGTACCACCCAACATGCTGCAGATGCTTATTGTGTCTCAGATGATCTGTGCTTGAACCATCTGCACACTACATGTTACACTTCTGTAAGATTTCTGAGATAAGAACAAAACAGTATGGAACATACTAAATAGTATTCAAAGAAATATGCTGCTGCTGAAGTACATACCTCAATGATGCCAGTATTTCTTCTCACTGAAATAGGCATGCAGGTAGGGTGGTGTCCCAGTGACAAGAAGGACAGAATTTACCTATTTCTTTAATACAAGTTGTTTGCTGCTTCCTGGACTTCATTCGTGTGTGAATCAGTCGTTCACTCCTCCACCAGCAGGTTTGGGGAGAGAACAGGTAGGGTAAAAGATAGAAGACACATGGTTTGAGATAAAGAAAGTTTAATAGTGAAAACAAAAGTCACTCACACAAGCAAAGTAAAACAAGGAATTAATTTGCTGCTTCCCATGGGCAGGCAGGTGTTCAGCCATCTGCAGGAGAGCAGGGCCCCATCGCATGTGACGGTGACTTGGGAAGACAAACACCATCACTTCAAATGTCTACCCCTCTCGCCTCCTTCCCCCCACTTTATATACTGAGCATGATGTCACATGGTCTGGAATATCCCTTTGGTCAGTTGAGGTCACCTGCCCTGGCTGTGTCTCCTCCCACCCTCCCATAAACCCGCAACTTCCTTGCCAGCATAACAGTACAAAAAGCAGAAAGGCCTTTGCTCTGTGTAAGCCCTGCTCAGCGATAATATGAACATTTCTGTATTATCAGCCCTGTGTTCAGCCAAAACAGAGCCCCATACCAGCCCCTGTGAAGACAATTAATTCTTCCCCAGAATACCCTGGTTTGTATTATGAACTTCTTGGACACCCAGCAGAGTCACTAAAATACTGGCAAAGTGAAGTCCGGACAGAGTTATGGGTGAACACAATTGTGTCATGACCTGTGATACTCAAGTGGCATTTTTTCATTTATTGGAAATCTGCACCTTAACTGTTACAACAGAGACCATAATAAAAGCAGGAGTTGATCTAAAGGGAGGTACTCCATGGATTTAAATGTATTCCTGGTCAATGTAGTAAAAAAAGAGAAATCTTCTATGCTTTCTAACTGGTAGGTTGTACTCTGGTCAGTTTCTCATTAGTATTAGAGTTTAATAAATCATCTTAAATCTTTGTGGTCTCATTACCATCAAATTAAATACAATTAATCAAATTAATTTTATTTCTTAATTTTAAAAATGCAAGACCAACTTATTTTTGAAAAAAAATCTCCACAAATATGAAAAATAATTATTCTACAAAGAAAAGGAGAATTTTAAATTACTTTTGGTATGTGGTGATGTTGATGATTGCTCTAGGTGTTTCACAAAATCATTTTATGGTGAATTTAATACTAGCTTTCTGAAAGATGCATGCAAAGATAACTCCTCAGACCTGTACTACTCACTTTAATTGGAACTTCCTACATGGAAGAATCTTTCCCTTTCCTCCTGGATGACTGTGTCTCTATGTTTCTGTCTGATATTATGGCAAAGCATGGGATAGATAAAGGAGATAGATACATTTTACTAAAACTAAAAAAAATATTTTCTGATGGTTAACAGAAGTAAGCAGGCAAACCTAACTCTTCTGAAAATCATATACAGGCGAAATTGAGCTTACTGCTACCATATACTCGTTCTTTCTGTTCTGTTTATTTCTGAGGCAGCCTGTATGAACATGGGTTTCTGGACACAGCAACACCCTTGATGTCAGACAGTTTGCTTGTTCTGGTCTTGCCATGCCTCAGCTTGGTTGACTCTGCCTAAAATAATATGGCAAAGCAGTTTCATGCTTCTCATATCCATCCCTTTTAGGAACTGCAGCACATCTTCACCATGGATAAAGGATCTTATATTGGTGAAATTATCCAGCTCAGGGGCTGGGCAGATTTTTATATTTCTTTATTAGATAAGTTGGGAGTTTTTCCTTCACTTCTTTTGAGGCTACATCCTAAAAACATAAAGTCTAACAAATATATGTCCTCTCATATTGTGAGAAATGGATAATTTAAAAGGTTAACCAGAAGGAAAACAAAGAAACAAACAAAGATAAATCTGCACACACACAAAAAACCCCAAAAAACCCCCCAACCAACCAACTGACCAAAAAACCCCCGAAAACAAAAAAAGCACACAGAATCACTGTGAAATCAGCAGTGAAGCAGGAAATGGAAACCTCAATGTCTTATGACACTGTTTATGTTTTTGGGATATGATGATTCCAAATTCCAATCAAGAAGCCTTGTCCTGAGTTAATAATTTTGATATTTGGTACTTCTGAACAGACAGCACTTGCAAAGCAACACAACTCCCTTTTAACTTGGTTATAAGAAAACATTATTAATAGCTGTCTGGAAATGGAGAGTTATTAGAGAATGTGTGATTTGTCATTTGGATTGCAGCTGCTTTGTTGGTGTAAAACTCTCTTCACAGTCCTGTAATTGCATGACCTTAAGTATGCCTAACTTAATTATAATTTTAAACAAGTTAATTAGATTATTTGATGAATTACGGTATGTAGAGAACTTGGCACAGTGTTCAAGATGAATGGAAGTGAGCCTTGACCTTTACTTCCATCAGGAGGTTCTGCATTTTCTGGTAATGCTTCCTTATGCTACGAGTACAGAAAGTCTTGTTAAATTTTTACAAGGAAGTTTTAAATTCCCCGAGTTTATGGAGTAATAAACAAAAAGCCTACTCTTTATTTATTTTTTCTGATTAAGCTCTCTGTATCACTCAAGTTGTACTTATGTCAGCATATGTGATGTCCTACATGAATGAAATCAATCCAGTTTAGCTACTTCCCTCAAGTGCATGCTGAATATAAAATAGGCATTAACGTGCACTTGCTGGGTACAAACATTTTTGTAGGGATTTCTCTAAGGTCTGATCTCTCTGTATAGTGGAGTGCTCAGGGTATATGTTATATAGTGATAAAAYTTTACAAAATGGAAATGAGGAAAAATCAGGAAAATGTATGGATTCAACTGAAGGAGCACAGAAAGAAGGACTCATCACACATTTCTTTCAAAAAACCTTTTCCTCGAGGTGAATCGTGAATTTGGATAGAAAAAGGGGGGCTGCAATACTCTTAGTACCTCAACCTTGGTCTAATCTTCAAATCTGTTTTTCTAATTAGTCTATGAGAAAAAAGATCTGATAATCTGAATATATAATTRATTATAGTTAATTGTAATATTCAATTACATGACTTATTTTATACATTGGTAAAACTGTAAGTACGTCTGTGTACACTAAAGATGAAGAGCACACATGTATTATACCCAACCTGAGAGAGCATTGGACTTTGGCTGTTTCTTTTCTATGTGCTTTTTGCCGTGATACTGAAGCTGCCCAGCTCAAATTATCCTATTTTATCCCTGTTGGAGGGTGTTCTTTGCAAGACCTGAAACAGTGGTGTGGACCAAAAGATCCATGCCTTTTTTAAAAGAAATGAAAAATCACACATGTGAATGACTTTGAGGCACTGGGATCTGAGAACATAGTTCTTTGTGCTTAAAGTGGTAGAGACAGTGTTGTTACTTTCATATATTAGGATCAGGAGGTACATAAACTAAATTGCACAAGAATATCTACTTTAATATATTTAGTAGTTCAGGCCCATAGTAGTAAAATATTGAATTTCTTGACACTTTTAGGTCAGGATTGCAACAGATGGCCCATAGCAGAATTAGTTAGGTGAAAAGTSTATTTTTTCCCCCTGTCCTGTGTGGCTAGTCCTCTAAAAATGCCTATAAACACTCTTACACATTTGTGTAAGCCAAGTCTATTCTCCTAGGGCTGAAACCTCTGAAATAAAAAATAGCCCTTCCTTTCACTTGAGCCATGGATGGATTTGTCACAGAGAAAGTACTCTCAGGAAACAGCATCTACTGATACAAACAGTTAGTTCTGCTGATGTCTTTTTTACTTCATGACATTAAAATAGTGTTCTGTCTAGGCTTATTTTTAGAGCTGCAGTAGTTGTACATATGGAGAGACAGGTGTACATGTGAATTAAAGAAAGCTTGTGTGGATTTTTTAATGCATTTCTTCTTAAGATTTGCTGTTGAAAAATTAAGACTGTACACAGAGAAAACCTTTCATGAAAGAAAAATTTCACTACATTCTTTTATCWTTCCAATTACATGTATATACTTTCAGAAGGTGATGTAAATAGTCTGCAGTGTTGAAAAAGGACTGGGGAACATATAAAACTCTAGAAAACAAATAATAAATTCAATAGAATTTTTTTAGTTGCTTGCAGATGCACATTATTATTTCTCAAAATGTAATCACCTTTTCTCTGCTGCAGCAAAAATTTTCAGCATCATCTTTATAGATAAAAAGGTTTGAATAGTGTTGTGGTTTGACACTGGCCCCGTGCCAGGCACCCAYAAGAGTCGCTCGCTCATCTTCTCCTGCCACAGCTGGGCAGAGGAGAGAAAAAAATTAATGAAGGGTTCATGAGCTGAGGTAAGGACTGGGAGAAAACACTTCAAGGGCAAAACAGGCTCAACTTGAGGTTGCAAAGTGAATTTACTACTAACAGAATCAGAGGAGGATACTGAGAAGTAAAATAGGCCCTTRAAACACCTTTTCCTCCCAGACCTTCCCTCCTTCCCACCAACAGCACATGGAGACAGGGCATGGAGGTTTGGTCAGTTCATCACCCCAGATTTTCTTCYGCTGGTCCAGGAGAGGAGTTCTTCCCCTGTGAGGCCGTGGGGTCCCTCCCACAGGAGACAGTTCTCTGTGAACCTCTCTGACGTGGGTCCACTCTCACAAGCAGCAGTCCTGYCRCACCTGCTGCAATGTGAATTCCGCCCATGGGCAAACRGTCCTCCCAAAACAGCTGAGCYGTGGGACTCCCTTTCCATGGGGTGCAGTCCTCCAAGGACAGGCTGCTCCAGCCTGGAAGCAAGGGCTCTCTCTCTCCACGGGGTCTTCCACTGGATCACAGCCTCCTCCAGGCATCCACCCACTCCAGTGTGAGCACCTCCCCAACAGGCTGTGAGTGGATCTCTCCATCCCCCATGGATCCYCATGGGCTGCAGCGGCACAGCTGCTTCGCCATGGTCCTCACCACGGCCTGCAGAGGAATCTCAGCTCCAGTGCCTGGAGCACCTCCTGCCCCTCCTTCTCCACCGACCTTGGTGTCGCCATGTTGTTTTCCCTCACATGTTCTCACCTCCTCCTCTTCTCTGACTGGAAGAAAAAAACTGYGTGTCCTTTGTTTTGATTTTCTTCTTAAATATGTCATCATGGAGGCATTACCAGCCTCTCTCATTGGCCCAGTTTTGGCCAGCAGCACGTCCATCTTCCAAGCCATCAGGGATTGGCTCTGCTGGACGTGGTGAAAGCTTCCTGCYGGTTCTCACAGGAGCCACCTCTGTGGCCTGTCCRCTACCCCACCATGCAAAACCAGTACAAATAGTTACTCCTCTTAGTAAGTGCAAGCACATACTTTTGAATCAATAATATTTTACTATAAGCATACGTAATGTTAACCCTTGGTAACATAATTAATGAAACCATTTTTATTAATAGTTATTTCTATCAGTGGAAGCAGAGAGAAAATGTACTTTCTGTTAATATACTTAAATTTAATACTGCATTTGATGGTAAGAAGGTGAMTCAAAATATGATCTTCCCAATAACAAGAAGCCCAGATTATTATTCAAGTGTTCTCTGGTGAGTTTTGACCATAGAGAAAAATGCTTTTACYGTTCGTCTGTGCTGTCCTTGAAATTCGAAGAAATTTAAGCCTTGTCTTTGTAAAAATATCTTTCCATTTTAGGTAGTTTCAGTCCTGCCTGAAGCTTGTGTTGGTGGTTCTCCAGGTATAACCTCTGTCTTCTGCACTGGAGTTTTTCCTGAGCTGTTATGAATTAATCTGTGGTACTCATTGGCACAAGATCACACTAAGATCCAGGACATGGCAGGATTTCATAAAAAGGAGAAGTACAGTGAAAATACCAGGAATGCCATTACTGAAGTGTCAACTCTGGAAAAAAAACAAATTGTTCTTAAAAGTACATCTCTTCAAATATTAAACTTCAGCTACTGGGCTTTCTCTACTGGCAGAAAAATCCCTACCATTCAGTGAAAAAATTGTTTTCAGTGTTTCTCCTGAATCTGATGCATCTAGTACTCTTTGACTTGCTCAAGTGGAGCACTCTAAGAAATACAGTGATTGATTCCATATCTGGCTGTTTATCACACTTCCTCCTTCCTACTTTTTCAAGTTGTTATTCAAGGCTTGCACTGCTTGGTTTTTTAAATTTCAAATGCAACAAACCACCCAAACCAGAACTATCTTCCTCGAGCACAAAGGCTGGTGACCTGAGGAAAATATTACTTCTGATTATTTATGTTGCTCTCTCCAAGTAGGCAGCAGTGCTCAAGCTGATGAAGCCTTTTTGACAGTTTCTTCAAAACGTAGTTTATCACAGGTTTCTTCTCATGCTCAGACTGTATTCCTCTTGTAATGGTTTGCCTACGAGCAAGATTGAAAGAATATTTGCTGCATAATTATTGGGACAGTTTGCTAAGTAATTAAACTTATGAGACACTTTCATTTATTATCATGTCTGTTCCTTGGAAGGAATATAGCTTGGAAAAGGGAGGTGTAGGCATTCCTCAACAGCATGCAAAAATTCAATACTAARTCTTGTTTCTGCAAGATTGAAGCATTGCTGTTTTGGTGATTTTCCCTCATATATTTTCCACTGATAACATAAATTTTTAAAGTTTAGCGATACTGACTACAGTGAAGCTTTTTATTTGTTGCTTGACATTTGCTGAGCTTTTTGGGTCATGAATAAGCCATTGTAATTGCTAATAATGAGAATCCAAATGCCCTACCACTGAAAGTACTCATTCAGAATAGCTTGTTGGTCTTGAATTTACCAATAATCTGAGAAGTTATTYGTTAGGGGAGGAGCTCTAATAAAATTTACTTATCCCACCCATTAAGCCTATATGTCTGTGTCATCATTCACTTTGTGTGAGGGGCTATTTTTGTTGTTTCTTCCCTGGGTGTTCAAACCAGATAGTACAGCCACTAGAGATGTGAGGATCTAAGGAAGACAGTTGTCTACCAACAAACTTGTGGATTTTTTGGATGTGGACTGTTTGAGTCAGACTCTCCTGATTCAAAAATGTTTTTAAAAAATGGGTTTAAAGAAAATTGGAGCCTTGTTAATTTTACTGTATTTCTCAATGTATTGCTGTTAAATTCAGTGTTGGAAATATGCAAATGCAGGAGCTGTCTTAGACTTAGACTGTATAAGTTACCATCTATGTAAATAAGTGGGTTTATGATTACMGATCTTAAACAGACTGACAGCTCATCAATGTGGAGATTAATGGTAGGATGTTTGAATATTGTAAAATATGTTGATGAATATGCATTCCAGTTCTGAAGCCAATTCATTGCATCCATGTTTATTTCTTGTCTGAATTTGGGTTTTGCACATACTTAAATGATTGTTTTCCTGTCTGGGAAGCATATTTTAAAATTACCCATACATGTATTTATAGAAAGTATCTTATAATTTGATATATTTGAATATGCATGCCAGAAATGTACTGTGTACTCATTCAGTAGACTGAAGAGTACTTCAGTGGAGTCTTAAGATGCATCTGTTCAACCCTACCTATGAAAAGAAATGTTGAATTGTGGAGAAAAATTATCTTGGAGGTATTAAATTAAACAAACAAACAAACCAGTCCTTTAAAATGATAAATGCATAYCAAAAACACATTCCAAGAAACTGATATTGGTATTCTGGGAAGAAAAAAAAATCAACAAAAAAATCCAGGTTTTCTGTTAATTTTTTCTTAGATCTCAGAATTTGAGGTAACATTTCTGTAGCTTTCTAACACATTTGAGCAACAATACTGATGATGATCAAATCCTGTCATAGTATTAACAGGCAGTATTTRTCCCAAGGTACCTTTATGCAGAGTAAGAATGTATTGGAGACACAGAAGCTAAGGTCACTTGAATAGCCTAAATTGTAAGCTCTATCAGGTACAAATATCCAGAGCAGCTCTTCAGATGGAAAGTCATGTAAGATGCATTGTACTGAGTGCTGCAATCTCCCCGAAGTCATCAGACATGTCCTGCAGAGACATTCCTTCTAATATTGAAATTATTAAAATATTTTGAAACAATTGGATAAAATTTTGCAGCATCAGTAATTTAAATAAAATTACCATAAGTAGAAATTTTTGTTCATAATAAAGCATTAAACAGGGAGTGCTATTAGAGTGGAAAGTGGAAAGTTTTAAATAAAGAGAATGGTAGAATAACATCTAGTCTAAGTATGTTGAATAAGACAGAAGGCACTGAATAACYTTGGCTGATTGTTTGGAAGACTTCAGAGAGGTGTGATAATAGAACTTAACCACATTGTCAATTTTAAATGAGATCCTGGCTTCTCTGAAGCATGAAAAATAATATCGTAATTTCAACAGAATCCATTTCTTCCTTGAACATTTGTTTTTTTCTAATTTCTTGTCATTGTTTTCTAGGAAATATAAAATACACTAAAGGAGGTTGGGGAGAAGAATGAAACACAAAAAAAAAGAGTATAAGAACTAGAACTGTGAATTTGAAAACAGTTCTATATGGAAAGTGCATTTATTCCACACAGGTTAGTGARTGAAGTGTTAGAAAAAGAGATTTTCTGGTTTCCAGGATTTTTTAATGTGGATCCAATAGAATTCTATAGAAAAGTTTATTCTCTCAGATAGCTTTTTCTTAATACTTTGTGCAAAAGCCCAGAGTCTTGGAAGTGTAGTTCAATGAAGAGTCAAATATTCCTAGTATGTGTATATGCTCTGTATATTTAATATAAAATAACATTATATAATTTTATAAACATTGAGAATAGTGACCTGTGAATTGAGTGAAAAACAGAAAAGGAGAAGGGAAAAAAACCTACAGAAAAGTGAAAATACAAAACCCACTATCCATTTTGAAAAGAAAGCTTTTTTTCTTTCTTAGACTAGAAAYACTTGAAGAAGATCTGGTGAAAATCTTTTCAAAGAGTACCATGTCAAAAATGGGTTAAAAAATTAGAGAGGGGAGAGATAAAATATAGATTGAAGTGTAGAAATTGGTCCAAATACATCTTACCTTTTTTAAATTGAAGCAACAAATGGATTCAACATTTATTTTAAAATCTTCAAGTTTTATAGTAATTTTTCTTGTCTGTGCTCTTGACATTTCTGTTTCTTTCTGCTTGTTTGTAGTTACGTTTATTGCACCATAAATATCCCAGTCTAATTAGCTGATCTATGTCAAAGGTTCTTTTTAACACTATACCATTTCAAACATCAACAAAGAATCATCTTCCTAAAATTCTATTGAAWAGGTATTGTCTCTTTGTTCCTCTGTTTCATTTAATTTCTGTAATTGTCCTATTTGTTTTTTCCATGCCTGCTCCAAATGTTCTGATTTTCTTCTACATTAGTACAAGCTGAGAATTGTCATTGCAGTTCTGGAATTAGATGTAGTGATATATCAACCAGTACACAATAATACTTTATAGGTCTTCATATTTTAAAAATCCTGAATCTCCTTGTGTTTTTCTTACAGATCCTTCCAATTTTCTGAGCAGCAGAAGAACGATCTTTCAAATTACAGAGCAGGTTGAAATACATATAACAAACTGTATCAAAACCAAATAAATACTTATAAGAGTAAAATACCATTGAAATCCTAATTTCAAATAGAGTGAAGAGATATCTTGGAAGTATGAAGAATAATATTTAATACCCTCTAAGAATTTGGTCTACCTTGTATACCTGTAACATAAGAATAGTTTCATTTCCCATGTCCAGGAAGAGGCACTCTGAGTTGAAATGCAATCTTAAACAAGGTTGATTCATTACCTTATGCAGCAGATCCACTGTGGATTAAAATTCTTCAAATATTAAGAGATTCTAAAAGATGGAAACTAGAGTAGGAATAAAATCTTCTGGTTTTGTTAAAATAAAGTGAACAAATATTGTCATTCAAGTGTCATCAGCATTGCTGTTCACACATAAGTAGAGATTCTTATGTGCACTCCACCACTATTAGCTATCACAATCAAAACTTCACAAGCAGTTTTGAAATCCTCTGAAACATGTGAAAAAATACTATGAACTGAGCTGTCAATGAACTTATTGGGAGGAGCTGTAGGTGTTCTACGTCCACGTAACTACAAAGGCAGAGGAATAATTACAGCAGATTTTCTTAACTCTGGCAAGTATAAACCAGATTTCCTTTAGCTGAAAAATTAATATTAGTATATTATAGTTGTTTGCTGATAAACTACTAACAAAATCCAAACATTACGTTTTGTGAAAGAATCACACTTGAGTAGCTGGAATAAAAGAACTATGCACAGTGGTATGAACTTAATGAACACTAATAATTAGTCGTGCCTAAATAATGACACCATTACTAAACTACAGGGGAAATCTGGAATGAAGACCAATGTTTCTGTCACTTTTTTTTAAAAGCAGTAGTATAAATGAAGGACAGTTAAAAGCTATATAAAGACTGGTACAACTAAGAGCTCAGACGAGATTTGCATTTATGGAAATTTGGATTTTGTGTATTATGTAATTTTAGTTTTAAATTAAAGTATTTTGGCTAATCTAATTGGTGGACTGATCCAAATTTAGAAGGACTTGAAAAGCATCCACTGGCRTGTGAATTTTCCATGACAGACAACAGAAAAAAATTTTCAAATTTAAAAAGGAAAATATTTATGAAGAAAATAACAATATAAATGCAACACTTATAACATATATGCCTGTAAGAAAGATCCCCAAAATATCCACTGTAAAAGCCTTGGCACAATACCAAAATTGTGATCTTTCCTCACTGTTCAGTAAATTTTGATTGGAAAAATTATATTCCGTTTCCAGTGTGTCAGAAATTGTGATATGACTACTTCTCTATCTAGTTTTTCAAATTGAAATTAATCTCGTATGCACTACCTTTAAATCTTATCCCGATCTCTTAACGAATCAACCAATTATGACCTTCTCACTCCATAGTACAAACAAGGAATTTAAATTCTAATACTGTATTCTGGCTGAGCTGAAGCAGGAGGCTGTGCAAAACTGATTTTAAGCCATCATTTTTTTCTGTTGTCACAGAATAGGAGAATTATTTATTGCAAGTACCCAAAATAATTTTGAGCAGCCTCAGAACTCTGTTCTGAAACGTCCAATCATTTGTGCTGTATGAAATACTGTATGTCCTGCTCTGGGGAGTGAAATACTTCAACCAGAGATGTGATTAATCAGTAAATTATTCTTCTACATCCTGTCCACTGAAAATAAGATGCTGAAATAAACTAAAATAACTTCTRTGTGTGAGGAAGCAATGACTATTTTACTCTTTGGGCCCTGATTTTATAACATAGGGAGGTTAAGACGTATTTTAGGAATGTACAAGCTGTGCACCAAGTTGTTTTTCATCAAAGGCAAGCAACACTGAGGTAACAACATAACACCTGAGTTAATTTGGTAGGTTAAATCCATTGTCAGGGCACAAGAGGCAGCTAAAACAATACTTTAGTTTGAGGAAACATGGAAAAACGGTTGCTCCAAAGCTCTTGGCATTTGAAAGGTGCATGCAAGAACACACAATTAATGCTATCTCTGCGATTTACACTTTACTGTTACCTGTTTCCTTGTAGATTTTTGTGGTTTTAAGGGTAATTGGCTAGTTGTGAATCTGTTGCCTTGGTCTTGAGAGAAGTCAAAGTGCTTAATAGGGGTAGGACAGAAGCAGCAATTTACAAGATGTTCCTACCACAGTTTCTTTTGATTTAATGACCTGTATGTATCTGCCCTTTGAAGAGTTTAAGGATCAAGGAGAAGTTTTAATATCTTCAGAAAAATACTTTAGACAAAGATTGATCAGTGTACTCCCAATAGGGATGCGAGTTTGCATCTGCATGAAAAATGTAACTTATCTTCCTCTTTATCAGCACTCCAATTCCTGGTAATTCCAGTAAATACTTTATAAATTAAGAGTCATTGTAAAGACTATATTTAAAAATGAAATATCCTGTACTGGAGTCTTTTGTATGCATTACAATCTGCAAAGGTAACCTGGATATATTAAATTTTTTTGAAAATGTTTTATAAATGACACATTYTTATATTGAAATTGTTATTCAATTTTTAGACTATATTTGAAGAGATTAATCTATTTTTAATGATTTTTTTCTAATTTATTGATTAGAATACAGATATGATTTAGTAGAAGTAAATGTTCTGTATCAGTTCTAAGCAGAATTACATTATCTTATGCATTCAACTAGTGCCACCTTTTTTTTTGTGCAGCAAGGTTTCTTCCACGTCTTTATTGACAGTCTTCCTTTTACTGATGTGCTGATGCATGACAGCTCTGTGAAGGGTTCTCTTTTGTAACCTAAGTAACCTACCTGTGCTTGCTAGAGGTTTATGAACTATTAGATCATACAAAAAGTTCACCACAAAATTAATGCCCCAATTCCACCAGAAACTTCACACTTCTGGGCAAGCTAGAGAATATTGGAAAAGCTAYGAAGTATACAATCATTCACATTCAGGTGCTGAGTTCTGCTATGCTTTTATACAGTGACCATTTCACTGCCAGTAAGCCATTTGCCATTTAAAGATAGACCTATAAATTCTGCTAGGCTGTTCTTATAAGAAAAATAGCTAATACGGCTAGTGTACCTGGCTTTTTAGTGCAGTTTTGGAGACAGGTAGCTTCAACCTYAGTGATTTAAAAAGGTACACTGTGTTAAGGGACAATATTTTTTCTCTCTGAACAAACAAAAATACCATAGTGGCAGTTTTCTTTATCTTTCTTGCTTAGTAAGTAAGTAAAATTAAACAAAAACTATCTGAGAATTATTTCTAAGTGTTGTTATAAGTCTAAGTCGTGTTATAAATTGCGGTTTGTTTCAATTCTGCTATAAGTGAGTCACTGTTGCAAGTGATCATATGCCAAAAGTGTTACCAAATGTCTGAAATATCTTGATGCCTTTTCCTGGTCTTAAAATCAAGAGTCAAACACGGTTAGAAGGGAAAAAGGGATTTTACCTTGGTATTTATTTTAAGGATCCTTAGGTGCACTATGTCCAGGTCAAATGCACCTCCATGCACACCTCAGTGCCCCCCCAAAAGATCTGGTATAACATTATAGGTCTTACTAATTAGCATATCTACCAAAAATTCCCCAGTGTGAGGCTTGAATGAGCCCCCCCTCCCCAAGGAACCTTCCCCTGGATGGTTCTGTCTTAGTTTACAAAATGTGTTCTGGAGAGGACCTTGGAGTCTGAGGCACACTGATCCCTAACTGCAAAGCTTCTAAAATGTTTAGTTTCCTAGCTTAACAAACAAGTCCAAGAATATAGGCTAAAGCACTAAAGAATACAGAAGTTGTAAAAAGGTATAAAGGGGTTTAAAAGAAAAGGCAAAAAAACATCATGGCATCAATCTGAATAAGATTCTCCAACACTAAAGCTGTGTTAAAGGGGGCATCATTTATTCAGGCCTGAGGTCCCACAGGGGATACTCGCAGTCTTGTATGGACACGCGATTTTACAAGTGTATTGCTTATATACAGTTGCTTCATGCATTTTACCCATTACAATTAATCCCACCCCAACTCCCAGAGATTCAGTCCTTTGTTTTGTCTATCAGTGCATTCTTGAGCCAGATGCCTTCTTCTTTTCTTCCAACTGTCCTTGCTGAAAGCAGCTTTTGCATGTCTTGTCTGCTAAAATTTCACAGGCACAGTGAAAACGGAATTAACCCTTTTGGTATCAATTCCCCCCCTTTTACATTTGGTAAAAAAACTACTCTTGAATTCTAATTTGTTCCTGTTGCCTGGGCTAACTATTGATTTCAAGGAAACTGGCATGGATCTCAGTGTTTAACCAGTAGAATATTTATCCAGCTAGTCAGACAAAGTGGTATAAGTCCACTGAGCCAGAAACTACTTGGTCCTACCTTAGCTTTAAGGTAGCTCATGAAGGTAAATATAGAGATACTTACATATTCACAGCTGCCACTTTCTTGTAACTTGTACCTAACAACAGATTTCCACATTACTTTCTCCTAGGTTATTAATTCCTTGTATCAGAAGTAAATCTGCCACTTCTAACTTTTTCTGCCCCAATATAGAAATTTGCTTTGTTGATGGCAAAAGCTTGCAAAATCTCTTCAGAAGTTCATCATAGTAATTGAATTGGTCTTTTTTTTTCACTTCTGAATGTTATACTGAACAGAATTACAGATTCTATTGCCTCTAGAAAGTCCATTGACATTCATCTTCTCTCATATTATCTATCCATCATCTAGCTAGAAAAGTGGATTTTCCCTTTTCTGCACCACTTAAATGCTTTAAAAATGTTTCCAGCAGCTTCCGTTGCTGTTTGTTGATTGGATTTGTTTTTGTTTTTTTTTAACTTCAAACCGCAGTGCTTTTATTCTTCTGATGGCTTTAAAGTTTGAAATTGTATGATTCTATTTCATAACAGTAATGACCTTTCCTAAACAAGCTATTGAAGCTGGATACAGAGGAGTGGTGCTGTGCCCCTGACCTTTTAGATGAGGTTCAGAAGTCTGACATAGAGACTGCCAGGTGCTGCAAAAGCCTGAGTGTAGGCATTACTTATCAATGAGGAAGTAGGTTACACAGGTGGAGAGACTGGAGTAAAATGTTCAGAAGTTTAGTAGAGAGAAAAGACTGTGGGAGGCAAATAGCTTAGTAGGAGATTTGGGTCAATCAAATTTTCTAATGCTCTAATTTTAATGTACTCCATTTCATAATGAGATGGCATGACCTGATACAGAGAGACTTAGTCAATATATTCCAGTGTAAATGCCTTTATCATGTTTCTTTTCAATTCAAGACAGTGTTACATGCTGACTTCCAATGCATTGTTCTTTCCTATTTCATCATGGATTGCTGAGATATAAATCATTTTTCTATTGCTGTGCCCACAGGCTATTTACTCTTTCATCATGTTGTTATCAAACAGCAGTCTTGTTTCTTGTATGTTAGCTGTTACCAGGTTACATATTTATTTGAAATAAACATTAAATGGGCTGCTTGGTGATTCTTCAGAAAACTGACAATGTTTTGTACTTTGAGGGGGGTGGTGAGTGGGTGTCAGGCTTATTGCCAAGAAAATTGTGATTTGAAAGGGAGTTAACAAAAACAGATTAAGGGTAGATAATTTATAGTCCACAGGCCAGTTCAAAGCCTACCTTTTTATGAGCTGTAGTCTATTCTATTTTTTTTTTGGTAATATTGCTGGACAACACCACAGTGTAGGTTAATGTGTGCCCCATCAAATTGTTTGCAAACTCTCAATTTTTAGCAAGACTAACATAACATTGAAAAATTTGACTGTCACCGAACCACAGAATCACAGAATAAGCGGAGTAGGAAGAGACCCTCAATGGTCATCGAGTCCAGCTCCTGGCCCAGCACAGCACCATCCCCAAGGGTCACACCATGTGTATGAAGTGTATCACCACTGCAGATTCAGATGAGGGAGACTGAAATACTAGCCTATAATTTTAGTGATAAACAGTGTGTTTAGCATTATGAAGCTTAAATACCAGGGATGGGAAAATCCATTATAATATATTTATGTATACCTACTTAAAATTATTAAAAATATGTAACAAATTTTATGCCTGTGTGCCTATATGTATGTATTGGTGTCTGATCCTAACTAGATCACAGTTGATATATATTTTCATTCCAGGCCGCAGCGGTTGATGAACTAGAAGTTTGATCTGCTGAATCCAAAGGTCTCTGATCCCGTATCTTCTTGTTCAATTTCCTTGATAGGCACTCTCTTAGCTGTGTCTTTGAGGTCCTCTGACATCCTCCAGTGGTCTAAAGCTGGCTGTTGTCTTACGACATCCAGACTTCATTTGCTCATTCAGAGACTTCCGTGAAGAAGTTGAAGACTTTCCCTCCAGCTCTCAATAAAAAAAAGCAAAAAAGTCCAAACAAAATAACCCCCACCTTATTTGCATGGTTAGCTGGAGGCTTCCAAAAACTCTTGTCTGTTGCAAGTTGGTCATGACGTTCCTGGGCAGTTTTCTTTTACAGCTTCTTTTTATGGGTAGTGGAGGAGTAGCTGAAATCTCTAGAGACAAATGTCTTGACCCCTGTTTTTTCTGTTTTTTCTTTCCTTCTCTTTGTCCTTGTAAAGGAATACTCAGTGTGCATATGTGTGTCTGGAGGTGATCTGTCCAAACCTGTGGAGTCACTACATCTTGAATTTGTCCAACATATTGTGGCATTGAACAAGCTTATTTAAATTACTTCTGCTACTCCTGGCTGATGTTATCTACCAGCATGGAAAACAGAGGGTAAGGGTTTGAATTGCAAGTAAACTACAGTATGTCTTGTGCCTGTCTCTGGCCAAGTCTCGCTTTTCCTCTTACTGGTCTCGTTACTTCTGCTTCACCCATACAATGAGAAAAATATTTGCTTTTGTGTAATTCAAATTAGGATTGAAGAAAGATACAGGTTAATTTAAAACTGGTAATTAACTGGCATTCAATGAACTATGCATTCAGCATTAGTAATGAAACAAATAAATCATTATACTAGACATTTAAAACTGTTAAGACAATGAATTTCTTAACATTATTATAGAACTAATCCCACAAAATCTTTACCTTCCTCTCCCTCCATTCAGCACGCTTGGGTTCCAGGCCTCTTTCCCCTTTGTGACCCCATATACTCTTATTCTCATGTCCCTGGTGTCTTTCCAGCCTAGCTGCTGCTCATGCTGCTCTTCAGACCCTGCCAACATACACAACAGTGGGAAAATCCCCACAGACCCAGGCAACTTAGGGTGGAGGTCTCACATGCTGCCCCACACTGCCAGCAGCAACCCAGATGCAGCACTTTTGGGAAGGCTCCTTTGCACCCCTTTGTAGGGCTGCAGTGCAATGAGGAAACAGGGGGCAATGCACAGTCAGACCATGTCTGCAGTCACTGCTACTCCTGCGTCTCTACCCACCGCCACAGATTTTCAAGCCTCATTTATACTTCTCTTTATGCTGATTTCTTTTGTCAAAAGCCTCTTGGTAGTTCTCTGGTTGCTCTGAAATCTGGCTGTCTTCCTCTCAAACATGATCGGTTTGGTGATGAGTATCTCAAATAATTTTGGATTTTCAGTCATGCACTCTATGTATGTTTAGCTTTCTACCCTAACAGCAGTTGTCATCCAGACCATTTTTCCAAGGATGGGATGTCTGGAATCCCCTAATGATCCCAATTTTATGGATGGGAGAATCAAGTCAAACAGGTTTCGTGGGGTCACATGATATCAGCAAGTGAGGGTAGATTCCAAACTTTTAGTCAAGCACTGAGTGTGCCAGTGGAAATAGAGGTGTCAGGACCAAGGGGACTTTGGACAGTGGGAATTGTATTGTCCAGTCCAGCCAGGACAGGACAGGTTGGACTGCAGCAGGGAAAGCAATGCAGCCAAGCAAAAGCACAGTGGAAGAGACATAACCCTTTGGTGCTCTCCACAAGATGCTGCACTGATAGTTCCCTTAACTTGGTGTCTACTGGACAGTCTGAGGGAAAAAAAAATTGGCTTCCATCGTGGTAACACCAATGTAGGGAGATAGTTTCACTCTCTGTTCTCTCTTATGGCAAAGCTCCCAAGTGAAGTCTGTCATAAGACTTATGGAGCCCAGTGCAGCACTGATATTGCTGTGCTGTGCTGCTGAAACCTCACTGACTTCAGCTGTCTGGTATAGATTTGTGTCTGGGAGAATTACTGCTATACATCATGGTCTAGAATCAYTGTTTAGATCTGTTTAGAAAACTCATATGCAAAATAAAACAACTTTTCCTTTTAGCATTGATATAGAACCTGATGTCTGGACTTTCTCAAAAATGTAGAAGAGGAGTATGTGTCTTAAGTGTTGTGACAGATCTGAGACATTTTATAAGTATACTACATATCTATAATTTATTTATTGACCTTCAAAGTCCTATTTTTTTCCCTTTTATTTTATCTCAAAAATACAGTACTATTTTATTCCATCTTTTTGTTACAAAGTGTTTCTTCATCAGGTGAATTCAGTTCAGCCTCAAGTATTTTTGTTTTTCTTTACCATCTTTCTTTTTTTTTCCTTTAATGAAGATAGTCTATTAGAAAAGAAGAAAAACCAAAACCAAATAAACAGGTGGATCAGGTAGTATTCTGTCAGTTGCCCCATTAGTAGCCTTTTAGTTGTGAAGGGAAAGCCTAAGGCTGTGACTAATTTAGATTTCATCTCTTTATTCTTTGTATGCTAGGAATGCTATTATAGGAACTTGTCAGTTCATAATGTGCTACCATAATTGGTTCACCTGTTCAGCTGGAATTGGACTAAACTGTTCATTTACTCTGTTGAAGTGCAAACTGTACAAAACTAGGAAATGTTATTTTCAGAAGAAGTGCTTTTGTCTGTGGAATCAGAAAGTTTCACCATACTCAGCAAAATCAATATAATTGTAGAAGTCTAAAAGAATTACCTTCAGGTGTAGGGACTATTATATTTGAAAAGCTTTTTATTTTTTTTAGAGAAATTGCCTTCCATTACAGCTGTATGTTGCCTAGAGACACTAGTAGAATTACAGGTGTGTTTGCTTTTTGGGTATAAGCACCTATGCAAGGCAAAACTCATCTTACAATGGAATGCACAAATGTGTGTGGTTTGGAAATGTTCACAGGAAGAAATATTTGTGTACATAATGCCACACAAAGAACAATTTCGTGTAGATAATTTTAGCAGAGCAGAAGTTTTCAGTCTCTTAAAAAAATTGTCTGAATCAGAGTTCTAGCTTTTGCATGGTATCCTCATATCTAGAAACCCAATATTTAGGACTTCCTCAGGCTAATTTACCCCTTATCTCAAGCTGTTATGAATTTGATTTTCTAATGAGAGTTTGAAGTAGGAAAAATTCATTTTTTTAATGTTTGCATAAAGATTAGAGCTCACAAGTACATGAGTTATGGGTACTGAATGTGCAAAGGATTATAACAAAGCGACCTTGTTTTGACAAACTCCATGGATCATTTCCCTCTCAACAGCCCAACAATACTTTTCAGACAGCAGGCTAACTGTTAAGCTGTCCATTCACATATAGTAGTATTGTTTATTACTCAATTCTACCCAAGAGGTAGAATAGCAAAGGGGTGAGGCATGGGCAGATAGAGAACAGAAAGTGAGGGCCACTGCCTTGTGATCAGCAGAACAAAGCACACCCATGAGGCTTGTGGTGATGTGCCTCSGGTCAGTGACAAGCCAGTCACCCATGGTAGTGGTAGTCTGAAGCAAGGAACTGGACAGTGGTGGAACAAAGGCCGCCTTCCACAAGCTATGGGTGGCTCTAATTTGGGCAAGGCAGGGAGGCTGACATTCAAAAAGCCACAGGAATACAGTGGTTGAGAAAGACCCTTGGAGGTCTCCAGCCCAAGCTCCTGCTGAGAACAGTCCYAGCCAGGGCAGGTTGCTCAGTGCCTTGTTCAATCATGTTTGGATGCCCTCAAGGACAGAGATTCTGCAGCATTCCTGGGCCCCTATTCCATATTTAAACACAATAATGGTGTCAAWAAAGTGAGTTGCTAATTTATTCCTATGACTTACAATAGCTAAATAAAGCCACTACTAATAATTTAAATTACTTTCAATTAAATGCAAACACAAGGAAGTAATTAAGTTATTATTTTGATGGAAATAAAAGATTGTCACAGATGTCACATTTCTTTAATGGTAAGTGTTATRGAGATACAAGATACTTCCCCGAAATCGTCCCTGGAAGGAGAGAACGATTCCCAGTTCTGAATCCCTGTTTTTTTAATACGTAAACTCTATAGCAAGCTAAATATCATATATTTTAAAAGCATGTTTCCTGCTTGCTATACCTTATGGTATAAATTATATGAAGACTTAATATTATGTTTCAGAAGATTATGGATATGAGAAAGGTTATCATTATTTAAAAAGTTTTGGTAGACAAGAAGAAGTTCAGGTTTCAATCCATATTACCATTGCTATACTTAGCATCGATGAACAGAAACCAAAAGAGAAAYATTTTGAGAAATTCATATGATTTTGAACAAGAGAAATTACTGCCATTACTAACAAACTTTATTGACAAGATAGTTGCATACACAACTAGCACACTCCAAAGCATAAAAGCTCTGGCAGAAATTGTAAAGATTAATTAGGTAGACAGACATGCTACCTGGGATGTTATGTTTTAATTTAAACATGGCTTTATGCCATCAGTACAAACCTGTATTTTCAAGCACTTTGACTTTCATCCTTACATTTTTGTTGGCAACAACCTCACAATAAAGTTATCCCATGCATAGGAAGCATAACTCTCATACTTTTCAGAGGAYAAATATAACTAGCTCATGATTTCTCTAGTTACAAGTAATGACTGTGGGAATGCTTAAAGACACCCTTAAGTTTCTTGTTCCCTAGATTCTTTTGTAAATTCCATATGTAAAATAACTGTGACGTGGGAGATATCTAGAACCCAGATGGCAGATGGAAAAATCCCAGTTAGAAAAAATGAACTTAATTACTTCCTTGTGTTTGCATTTAATTGAAAGTAATTTAAATTATTAGTAGTGGCTTTATTTAGCTATTGTAAGTCATAGGAATAAATTAGCAACTCACTTTAACTGGGTCTGCTCTTATCACACTCATTAAATTGTGTTGGCTGGATCTGAGCCTAGCTTAATCCAAGTTTGCACTTCCACTTTGAAAGCTCATCACAATGGCTGATTTTCACAACTCGTTCTTTCTAGATGTGGCAACATGTCAGTATAACACACCATAAATTTTATGTCCCATGTAACAGTTAAAAGGGGATTGATAAATATTGGCTTATTTAAAGAGCTTTTATTCTTGGGTCACTTAGGCTGCTTTTGAGTTCTACATACCCCACACTTAATTGTGCAGAGATCTTGATTTAATTTGTATTTATCTGTCAATTCACACCTGGCTCATGGACAAGTCAAAAATGAAACAAATCAATCCCTCAGYGAATTTAAAGTAAGTATATCTTACCTAAAAATTAGAAGTAATCCACTTTCCCAGAGATATTTAGAGACAATAGAAATTAATACTGAAAGCCTGTCTAAAATATTTGCTGATGTGTTCCTAAATTTGTCTCTCCTCCCAAGATGATCCATTGAACTGAGCAGACAGCTTGTCGACGTGATAATTAATAAAGAAAATAGAGCAGTAGGCAAGAACAAATTGTTGACGAAAGTACCGCAAAGGCATTTATGAGGTGCTTTAAATGATTAGCAACATAACACAGTAAATGCTCAGTTGTGGTGAGCAGATGGGTGGGAGATTGTGGAAACTTGCTGAGAATTTCCACAGGTGGATCTAATAATTCCAGCTCCTGTGGCTCACAGCATTGGTCTCAGAGTTACACGCCAAAGTACATCGTAACTTTTGGAAAGTACCTTATGAAGTGTCAAAAAGGCAAGGCAGGGAGAGACTTAACCACTGACCACATCTTTGTTATTCTACAAGAGCATTTTCTGGCATCATTCAGAGCAGAGATTGTTGGTTGTCATGCTAATTCTATGGCTGCAATGGCACATAATTTAGAGAGTATGCATGATGAAGCCTTTACCTTTAGTCTATTTGTGAGAAGAGATCTATTTCTGCCTTTAGAATATTGTGCRGATGTGTCCAAATAGAATCAAGGATGTATATGCACTTTTTTCCACACAATATAATGCCTCTCAGTCCATAACCCTATAAACCCACTGCTAATTAACTGAAAAAAATAATGTGGGTTAGTTGTTTCCGTTAGGGTTTGGGTTCATAAGAGTGTATTGTCTGCTTTGCGTTCATCTGAAAGTACAACACAGCTTTAATCCAGTGCAAAAGTTTTGAACAAGGCCTACCTCTATGAAGTTCAATTTCACGTTGTTTTCTTGGATACTTYTGCAAGAGAAAAAAATCTCTTAATAGCAAACTGTGTTGAGTGCTTTGTACCAGTCTGATAAGCTGTCTCTGAAATATAAAATAAATAAAGAAAATACAGTTGATTTTATAAGTCTTCTGATCACTTGAGTTGCTTGTTGTTTTCATCTGGGTTGTTTTTTGTTTCCTGGTTTTGACATTTTGTACAATTTTTAAAAACAGGAGTTCCTAACTAAACCATTTAGCTTTAATAGCGAAACTGTGAACTCGTCATTGCTGAAAGGTAAAAAGAAGGTAAGGATGGTATCTCATATTTCAAACATTCAACCTAAGAAATTCAGAGGTAAGGCTATCCTGAAAAATCTGCGATAACCAGAGGAAAAAAAAGGAAATCAACTCAGAAGATAGTGTTAACAGGTTTAAGACAACCTTATCTCTTTCCCTTAATGGCAACACAAAGAAGAATAAAGAAGCAGAAATTAGAAAAAATTATATTTGAACATATCTGTGGGCAAAACCCAATATCTAGGTTCAAATTATAATTACAGAAGGATTTCAGTTTAACTATATTTATGTGTCTATGACTTATTATGGAAAAATAAAAGAGAGGCCAGAAAGATTCTAAGATCTAGATTCTTTGTATAATGAGGATTGAGGTGACTGCATGAACAGAAAATCTTTCTGTTCTGTTTGAACATTTTCAGACAATCACAAAATCATTAATGTTCGAAGGGACCTCTGGAGATCATCCAGCCCAATTCCCCTACCAAGGAAGGGTCACCCAGAGCAGGTTACACGGGAATGTGTTCAGGTGGGTTTGGAATGTCTCCAGAGAGGGAGATTCCACCACCTCCCTGGGCAGCCTGTTCCAGTGCTCTGCCCCCCTCAATGTAAAGAGGTTCTTCCTCATAATGAGATGGAACATCTTGTGCTTTAGTTTATGGCCGCTGCTCCTCATTCTGTCACAGGGAGCCAACTGAAAAGAGTCTGGCAAAATCCTCTTGGCACCATCCACTTTTGAGACATTTATATGCATGGATGAGATCCCTTCTCAGTCTTCTCTTCCCTATACAGACCCAGCTCCCTCAGTCTCTCCTCCTAAGAGAGATATGCCTGAGCTCAAATCATCTTTGTGGCCACCAATGGGCCTTCTCCAGTAGCTCCTTGTCTTTCTTGTACTGAGGAGCCCAGAACTGGACACAGAACTCCAGATGTGGCCTCACTAGGGCCAAATAAAGAGGGAGGATCACCTCACTCAACCTGCCGACCACACTCTTTCTAGTGCAGCCAAACTGAAGAATTCTTGTTGCCTTTGGAATGGGSATTAAATCATGGTCTGGTCCAAACTGAAGAAAGTTGCAGAGAACTGACAGCAAGTTTCAAATGGAGGTCTTTAAAAAGTATTGTAAGTAATAGCTAGTAAAGCCCATGACTTCAGGTTTAGTTTGGCTAAAGAATTGTGTTGAAACGCTACGCTTGAAATAAAAGTGGAAGTAATTCCAAGCCATTATTCCTTGCTCTTGGAGGGAAATAATATGCCCTTCTTTTTTTTTTTTTTTTCTGTAGGTTTTAATGCCCTGTCATCTCAACTTTTTGTTGAAGGAATATGGACCTTCCAGGTTTTTTTTCCACAAACCTTGGTTTCCTTTGTTTCTGGGGTGATGACAATGGGCCTTTCTGGAGTATTCTTTAAGCTTATAGGAATATATTTCATTGATGAGCACTCACATCAGGAGTGGCAGTATGAATCATAATGTGCATGTCGATGGAGGCAGTTTCTTTTGGATGAAATAACCTTTTATTTCATAACTCAGAATGGTATGACCCTCCTTTGAGCCTTGTGCTCAAGGTTGAGACTTCTGATTTAGCTTTATTTTCTCTGTTTGGTTTTTCCAGGCTACACTTCAAGTTATGTCTAGAATAGCATGCAGACTTCAAGTGCTCAGAGCTTATAAGCGAGCTTCACTTAAAGGTCATGAAAATTATCTCATTAAAATTCAGTGGGTTGACACAATCTACAATTAGAAAAGACAAAGAAAAACTTCCCATTTTCTGGGTTGTTTGCTTTTTCTCAAACCAATTTTAAGAGGTTACAGCTCTCTCACCTTTCRTACTTAAACAAGTGACTGACTTCAACTCAGCAGGTGCTTGAATGAACTCAACAGTAATTTCTGTGGTGAAAGCCTTCTTGGCCTATCCTAAGATAGGGTCAGAAAGAAGGAGCATTATTTAGATAGTCCTCCACAAGCATATAAATTTTCTTATGCCAGTCTTCCATCATGTCAGTTCTGTAGTTCTTTATATCTGTGTGTACAAAGTCAATCAAAAATACAGAACTCTTCAAGGATCCTTTATATTCTTGTCCAATTTTTGGTTATCCAGGCACATAGTATGCTGAAAAAAAGACTGAGCAAGTTGTCTAAGATATATGAAAGAAAAAAAATCATGCATATGGTACCCAAAGTTGAAATCTTCACTGTAATACTGTGTCAATGTTAAAAGTAAACCKTCTTTCTCTTCTTCTACCATTTCATACCTGCCCTCCCCCTTCCCAGTTTTCAGTCCATCTTGATAGATAGACCCGAGGTCACCACGTCCCTGTGCAGTTTCTAATGGGTATCTATCTCCTTTTGATTTCACTACTTAAAAAAAATCACATGAATTGACTGAAACATTAAAAGATGGCAACTTAACTGTGATACATAAGAATGGTGAAGGGTGATTAATCAATGAGTGTGGACAGAAGAACTATGGCTTTACAAATATTACTGGAAATTTTCAAGAAAAAGTGTGAATAAATAAAAACGTCATCTTATCAGTTTTACGTAAATTGACTAATGGTCCCCAAACCTCAGGAAGTATTAACTTGGAAAATGCAAAGTTTAGTTTCAATAAATCCTACATTATGGAAATGCACCTATGGAAGTTAAATATCTTTGAAAATCAGCTTGGTCTAATTTGGAGTCCCAAACCCTAAAGTTCTCCAACAATACTATAATACTGTATACCACATATAAAAACCGTATGCAAATGTAGGTCAAAAAGCAATTTGGAGTCCAGTGGTAGTCATAGCACCTGTGTAATGTACACTCAATTGTCATTCTCTTTTGTCGTAGGGTTTGTAATAGGTCTCTGTCACAGTGACTCTAATTTGCCTCATACTCCAAACATTCCATTATGAAAGTACAGAATTACCATCGGGCATAATAAATAATATTGCAAATACTTTGATAAATTTTAAATGCAAATTCAAGTACTCTCTTGTTATAATATAAATTCTATTTTGCTTATTCCATGCAAGGTTTCAAATGTAAAAATTGGTGGTATTATGCTATGGGATATAAATATTCTGATCAGAGATTATAAATTATAATCTTTTAGAAACTATTCATTCTAAAATTCCCATGGAAAAAAATGACTCAAAAATGTTACCAGCTGGTCAATTTTGAAAACATCTTGGATATTTAGACTTCTAATTCAGCCTATGGTATTTCAACTGCTCAGGATTTTTGGAAAAATCTTCCCATTTTGCATCCTCCAAAAATGTAAAATATGCTAAATTAATATGAGAAAGCACAGTCTAAACAGGAGTAAAGGGGGTAATGATTTAAAGTATTTTGATTGCTTTTAGAGCTATCAGCTAGCTTAGTAAGGCACTTTCCTCTAGTTATTGTGGCAGAAAGGGCCACAAAGAAACAAATCAACAAAAGGAGAAGTGTTGCCTTTCAAATTATTACCGGGAGAGACAGGATAACAGAAAGAAAACATTTGGTGAGAGAAAATGATGATACAAAATATGTTTTCTTTTCTTTCTTTCGCTTAACTTCAATGACAGAGAGCTTTCTGAAATTCAGAAAAGCAAATGAAATATATTTTAATTTATTATTTGCTTCTAACAGTTTTTCCAGCTCAATTTACACACTATATGATAATTCACTGTCATGGTTTACTTGAGATAATTTTCAGTTTTTGGAATCAAAATGTAATACAGTATTTTCTGAGCTTACTTCTTGTCTAAAAAGCTGTCAGCAAAATTGCTAATTTGAGAGGCCATAGTGTCTTCTACTAATCTGGACTCTTCATAGATTTCACAATGTGGTATTTTTCTATGAAATGTCTATGYAGGATGTAAATGTTACTAAATATTTTCTCAAGCATTTTTTTAAAAAACAAAATTTGAGACTCTCTTTAGGCCAGTCGTCTCATGGATACAGAGGAATACTTAAATCCTTTTAAATTTTACTGATTAGTAAGTCTTATGAGAAGATAGAATGAGGTGAATTCGGAGAGAAAGTTCTAGACAGTATATAAAGCTCAGCAAGAAAAAAGATTGTGGGGAAAAGGAGAGGTTAAAATTTGTCTTCATTTTGTTTTTGCAGGGTAGAAGGGRCAAATGAGGGGAACTTAAAAGCATTTCCACCAATAGTAATGTCTGAACTACCATTTGTAAAATGGAGAAACAACCAGCCTATGCATTAAGCAGAAAATACCTAAAATATCCACCCCTCCAAAAAATAAAGTTAGGTGCTTCTTCAACTGACACAATTTTTACCTATCATGAAAAATTATTTTCTTTTAGAATTAAGGAAAAGCTGTTTAAAAGCCCAGATAAAAATGTAGTGTTAGGTAACAAAAATTGATTATATTAAGATCGATGTAGGACATCTATGGGTATTACAATTTTCTTTTTTTTGCCATCTAGTAGGAGCCTTGAGAACCATAACCAAAAAAAAGCAAACAAATTTAAAAAAGCTGGGAGTTAGAAAGGATAAGTGGATTTTTAAGGAGCATTTCACTGGCTGTCAGTGTTTATGCCTCCAAACAGGAATTCAACATAAATAATCTCGTAAAAAAAGTAGCTGCTTTGTGTAGATACAGTCAGTCATAAGTGAAAATAAACACTGTTATTCCTTGACTGTACTTGGTTTCAGACTTATCAGCTTTTTAGATCAAAAATACTGCTGAAGAAGAAATCTGAATGGATGATTTTAGAAATTGGACTGGCGGAGAAAAGTAAAAAAACCCAAACCACAAACCAATGTCAGTAGTTCTTCTGAGATTAAATCTTCTGAGAGATTAAGGTAAGAAGAAAGTTTTTATGACAGACATGTTTTATTTTATGGTCAGTTTTCTGGAGTGTAGAGGTAGGAAGTAATTTTGTTAAGTTCAGGAAATAAAGGAAGTCCTCCTCTTTGAGMTGTCTCCTGATGACATGCAGTTGTATGCATATTTCTTCTGAAGGAATAAGCTTTACCACAGAAGCTGTTAAGTGAATTTGCCATTATATTATGGAAAATAAACTAATGGAAACACATGGGCAATAATTTCAAGAAATTTTTGACCACATGAATTTAAAAGTTTTACACCTGAGATAAAAATGCAGCCAACTCTGAAGTTTAAGAATATGACTTCTTTTATCATGTTGACCACTCGACAGGAAATCTTGGGAGCTCTTCTTCAAAGGAGAAAATTGTTTTCTACCTTCCTGGTTTGCTTTTGTATGTAGTGTTACAACTCTTGGTAAAGTGATTTAAACAAACCAGATTATTATGGAAATTACAGATTATAATGGAATCCTTATTTCATCCATTTGTCTTCTAAATAAAGTATTTTTCTGATATCTTTGTGCTACAATTTTTTATAGCCTTATACAAAACATGAAAAAGCCTAATATTTATCTAAAAGCAACAGTACACAATTCAGCCTGTGTGAAGCAGCTACAGTGATTACCTCAATTAAAAATATCTCTTCAGGATAACAATAGTATTTCACTATTGGGTTGGACTATATGATCTCAAGCAGTCACTTGCAACCTAACAATTCTGTGAGACTGTGATTTATGCTTAGTGGACTCAGTTTTCAAGCTCTTTTTTTGGTTTTGGTTTTGTTTTGCTTTCCACTCCCCAACCATGCCTGATTCAGATGGTCAAAATTTGTTCTTTGATTTTTGGAAAACAAATGAAAAAAACTGAGTTTATATAAACCTGGCAAATGCCATAACATGAAATTATGCTCCCAACTATCACTGTAATTTTTAGGAGTTTTCACATCTATTGCTGACTGAGGAGAAATATGATTCAATCATCATTACACAGAACGGGTTTTAACCGTATTGGCCCTCATGAACTATTGTATCACAGTTGCATACAAATTGCTTATTTTGCAAAATGTGCTGCAAAGCACTAATGCATGTGCTTTGAGGTATTTGCATGAATAACTAAAGCTAAACTCCTCTTATTAATTAGCACAGCCCATTTTGTATATGTACTGTCCCTGCATCTGTTATGCTTTGTGTTTAATTATCAGTCAGTTTGCAAGCTTCAGTTATTTTTTTATTGGATGGCTAAGAGTTTAGCTGGAATCTTTTGTCTTTTCATAGGCATAAAGAAATAGAATTTGGCTTCTGGACATGAAATATGAAATAATGAATATGTATGAAATATTACATTTATTAACTCTTATGGTTTATGATAGTGGAAGGTCAATGTCAACCTAGCCAGTTTAATTATTCAGACTTTGCATTTGATTATATTTCTGTCTCCAAGTTAAGATACCTGAAATATTCCAAAACATTAGAAATCCTAAGGAGAAAAGGTGTTTTCCCCTTGTAGGATACCCTGTCAGCCTTCATTGTGTACAGTACATTTCATGCATAATTTCTCAAAATAAGTCTGTGCATAATAACATATTCATCAATAACATATGCAAAATATTCTTGGAGAATATTATTCGGTGATGTACTGTGCCCAAAACTGTTTATATGTTGACATTTATTTTTCCTTTTTGTGAAATTCAAAGAAAAAGTGGTAGATGTAGTAGGAAAAGTAGCCAATTGAATATTGCTATCTTTTTTGGTAGCTGTCTCTCACAAGGGATCCTCAATGTACAGCTGAGCTTACAAATAGCTTCACAGGCTATTGTACATTAAACTGGAAAACCTTTTTTGCTGTTTTTTTCCCTTAATGCTAGATAAAGAGCAAATAGGTTAAGCTCAATTCAAATAGGATTCTGCTTGGATTTGTTGTCAGAAAAATCAGTATTTTATTTGATGAAGTTGTTAGCCAGCCTAGTAAGCTGAAAATATCAGGAGAATCTGTGCTTCCCTTTTAATTCCTGTCCTTTGGTTAAGATCACATACATTATCCTTGTTTTTGAATAGAAATCGGCATGGCAAAATCAGAATGCGCCCTTTCAGGATCAAGGACAACAGGATATAGACCAGAGCAAAGGACTGAGTCCTGTGTCTGGGGGTACTCTCTCTACACACTTCAAACTTTTTAATAATTCTAAAAAATGGAGCTACACCATCCTGTTGTTACTACGACATTCACTCTAAAATTCTGCACTTGGAGGAAAAATACCCTGTGCGTAGGGCAAGTAATCCTCTAACTAGGTAATCTGAAAAAAGTAAAAATAAGGTAATCCGCAATTTTCCCTGTGCAAAGCCATTCACTGTGAAGTCACATGTTGCAGCATGTCTATTCTTTTCTACCACGTTGTGTTAAAAAGCATAAACTGAAATTTCTTTATCTACAAACTTCTTCTGAGCTGAATATGTCTACAACATTAAAGCATAAACATTATCTTTCTTCTGGGGAAAAGAGCAGTAGTTTTCAGTTAGTGTTGCATATACTATCCTAATGGCATATCTTTAATGTGATGAATCAGGATAAGGCGATCATATTCATTTGGCATAGTTCATCAAACTTTTCAAGCATTAGTACTTATTCGCAGTTGTAAGTGGTTAAATAGTATATAAAATGAGCCAGAACATGAGAAGTCACAAAATACCTTTAATTTCCCCTTCCCTTTAGGTTTTAAACTTTTTAAAAATTACAATATTGTATCCAGTCTTAATAGATTAAAACAATAAACTAAAATTATATAAAATGCTCAAAATGACCATCCCCACTTTCCAGTTCTGAATTTCTTCTGCCTGCTGCATTTACATTTATTAGGCACCACAGCCTAAAYTGGAGAGCTCCTTCAAAATCTGTGTTCTCAGAGATATTAGCAAAACTGAGAGCGTGTGGGAAGAGGACAGAGTGTTTAATGATGCAGTCCCGCAGTCCTTTTGACCCTCTGTAGGAGGTGCTTATGGAAGTAGCCCAAACAAGTCTCTGCAGCTACAGACGATTTTTTTCCCTTTTGAACAATTCTGACAGATAGCAAAAAGGTGTCATCTCTGCTTGCAGGGGGTGCATAACATTTAGTGGATATAGAGCCTTAGGTAGTAAGAGCTGCTACTCTGCTTTATTTCCATTGCAAATTTCATGTAACAGTGTGGAAATGTCACATCAGACACCCTCTTTTTCAACTGCCTCTGTTCTTTAGCGTAATTGTTATCTCTCTATTTCCATTTCGGAAAGCTTGGTGTTTAGAAACTGAGGATGAACTACTCAGTTCGGGATAAATTATCAGGGCTCCTGGAGTTAGGGCAGCTTACTCCAGCTGAGATCTGCCCTGAAGAACATAAAAAAAGAATCAGATAAATAAGCCTTGTAAGAAGACTGTTATTTGACCTTTATCATAGCAAAACATTAGTAATTCACGTCATGCTTGTCTGTGACCCTTCCAATCAAGAAGGCATTTGGTATTTCAGAGACAATTTARGTCTAATATAAGGCAAAAAGGTGCATAACAAAAATACTAAAAGATATTTCCTTTAGCAGTGGTATTCTCCTCCCTACAGCCTTCACAAAAATGGGAGATAATTGCRTGGAGGGATTTGGTACCGTATGTTTCTTATCTTTGTGGATATTTCTTCCTTTATAAAAAGATAGGAAAAAAGTGATGACAAAAATACCTYGTAGAAGGCTGTAAGATTTCTTTTGGGAAATCAAATGGTACAGTGTGTATTGTGTAGCTCTGTGGGGATAGGGAAGAGCTGGTTATATTATCTTAAATGGAGGCTGAGAACAAGATGAATGGAGATTGAAAGAAAAAAAAGGRAATGGAATTTACTTTCCTTCCCAGGGAGAGGAGATAAAAACTGGTGTCTAAGGTAAATTCTTTAAGTTCTAGTTCTGTCTGATTTTTTGGTAATGGCCACTAAGAAGAAGGAAAAATGTTTAGCTAAAACCCCTCACTCTCTGCTGTGGATTTGGGACACTCAATGGTCATTTCCACTGCTCGTGTTTGAGTTTGAATACAAGCAAAGGTATATGTCCTTCTGAAAGCCTTAGGGCATTTTGTCTTGGGAAAAAGAAATGACTAACCAGCTCTTGTTTTAGAATGATAGATTAGTGTCTGTCTTGGAGCTCATTCTTTCTCTGCTATTACTGTCTGTAAAACTGTAAAACCCAGTTTTAGATACCTAAACCTTAATTCTAATCTCAGACATGCAGTTATGTCAAAATATGAGCAGCTGGTTGAAAAACCCTGCTTGGCCCATGCAGTTATTAATTTTGCTGCTCATGTGTACCTGATTAAAATAGAGCTCTGAAAGAATCAAATCTGCAGCATCTGCAAAAACAAATTCTGAGGCTAGGGGAAACATACACGTTATACTTCAGTAATACTGCCTGAAAGATTATTCATATTCTATGTCACAGATTTCCAGGTAAATTCAAGCGGTAAGTTGCATAAATTAACATTCATATTTATAGGCTGTGGATTTGCTGGCTAAAATACAGAATAGATAACTTTTATTGGCTTCCATGAATTTCTGCAAGATTAGGCCTTAGACATCATAATTCTGTGAGCTGCTGCTTACTCTTCCTGGAGCAGCTACAATACATACATTGCTAGGTAGGGAAATCGTAATTTAATTTAAGTAGATCAGTTATCCTGACACCTAATCTATTACAAAACAGGCAATTTTCACTGTGTGTAGGGAGCAATTAGTAAGAAATATTTAAATACTCACATAACTTCATTATAAAGCCTGCTAGCAAGAGCTGAGTAGTGTCTAAATTATTGGTACCTCATTTAAATTACTTAGCCCTCAAGAAAAATACACTTTTATTTGCTAATTAATTGAATATTCCTTCTGAGCTGCAGCCTTACTGATGCACGTTTTTTATTCATTAATAAAACAACAATCATTTAGGTTGCTTTCTTTTSCTGGAAAAAATAGAGACCACAGAAAGTGAAAAGAGAGCACATGGAGAAAATACACTTTGAAGAACTGTGTGAGCAAATTAAAGACTAATGAATCAAATATTTGTAGGTGCCTAAATAATTGACAAAGTAATAGTTGTTTTGTCTTGTGCCCTGGTGTTTATCAGTCAATGTTCTCTTCATTTTATAAGTTTGTGCAAACTGTGATGACTTTCTACTGTTTTGTTCACCTCATTACTTTGATAAAAATGAGAAGTAGGGTGAAAAGAATACAGAAGTATTTTCACAGAAAAAACCTCCAGTTCACCTGTCTGTACCTATACTGTTTCAGAAATATATTTCAACTRAAAAACAGGTACAATAAAAACTCATTCTCTGGAAACCACTTATTTGAAAAAAAATAAACTTCTTGTTCAATGTGCATCAAAGTCCTGTAAGAAATTAGTCCTGCACGAGAGAAGAGTTCCCACTATCTGTCCATGTGCATGGCTTATTGGTTACTCACCTAATTTTAAGCACTTACTCGCTGTCCCTAGTTTAATAAGAACAAGAAATACTTTGATCATATGTGTTCTGAATCTTCAAATCACAAAATCATTACCCGTTCTTTTTTTCTCTTCCCCCCCCCCCTTTTTTATTAGTATACTGAAGAGGATTAGTCTCCTGATAAGAATTTAATTCAATTGCTTAAAGTAAGATAACTTGAATTTTGATCCTTGAATAAACCTGATATCGATTTTTGTTTTGTATACATGTATGTGTTGGGTTTGCATTGCGAGGTTTCAGTAGTGGTGGGATTACAGGAGTGTTGTCTGTGAGAAGCTGCCAGAAGCTTCCTCCATGTCTGACTGAGCCAATGCCAGCCAGCTCTGGGATGGACCCGCTGCTGGCCAAGGCTGAGACAGGCAGAGGTGGTGGTAGCACCTCTGTAATAAGATACTTAAGAAGGAAAAAATTGTTCTTGTGCATGTGTAATTGCAGCCAGAGAAGAGTGGAGTGGGACTATGTGAGAGGAACAGCTCTGCAGACACCAAGGTCAGTGGAGAAGGAGAGGCAGGAGATGCTGCAAACACTGGAGCAGAGATTCCCGTGCAGCCCATGGTGCAGACCATCATGGAACAGCTGTGCCCCTGCAGCTTGTGGAGATCCATGGTGGAGCAGAGATCCACCTGCAGTCCATGGAGGCCATCCATGCTGATGCCTTAGGATTTTAGCTTTTAAATTTTTCATATCCTGTAATTCTTTAGTGTATCATTCTAGACTCCATATAACCTGTAAGCTACTGTTCTCCCATTTTGGTCYGACAAAACAATTCCTCTCTAGGCCTGAAACTCAAGGACACCTTACTGTCTCAGGCYCCGAGAAATGTAAACAGAAGTGAGTTGGGGGGGAGAAAACTTGGAGTAAAGGACTTCATTACCTGAAGATGTAATTGGAGGATTAACCCCTGATATGCAAATGGACCAAACTTATAAAAGTATGTAAACCTGTGGGTTTACACCATTTTGGGTGTAGCCCCGGGGGTTTTTTATTCCCTAAATGTTTTTTATTCCCTAATGTACCTGAGGGCCTTTCAATAAATATAACTGCTTTTCATTCTCTTAATTTTGTCTAGCCTCTGTTTTTAGGTAGTCCCCACAAGGGAAACCAATTGATGCCAGTTGAGAATAAGGGCATATTATAGGGAAATTGCTTGTGATATCTACTATGGAGGATTTTTGACACTTCCACCTAATAGGTCCTCTTTTCAGTGGTTTCTAACTTTGCAAAACTTTAAATTTGGGTATGAATTTTTCCAAGCTGTGTGTCTGCCTCAGGCTATACTTAGCTGCTTTCACTCATAGCAATCCAGTTTTTTCCAGGAACAAGGCTGTGCAAAATGCAGCAAATGTTAACATAGAAAAAAATAGCAATGTTGAGAAGACAAATAATTTTCATCAAGCCTTCACCTACTGTTGTCATGACCACCACATGAAAATCCACAAAAAAATTAATTACTCTTTCCTTAGAGAAGGTTATGCACCAGCAGTGGCAGAGATCCTATGCAAAAATGAGTGTGTCAGGTAATTAAAATCTTCCTCATAATGTAGGTGCACAGGACACAATTAGAGCTGTASCAGAAAACATAGTTTAGCCTTAATTTTCAGAGTTTAACTTTCACAACCTAATAATGCTGTTTTAGGATCATGGCATCTCTAATATGTGAAGTAGTAAGTTTATCAAAAATATCTGCATAATATTTGTGCTCTATTTTCCCTAATTCATATCATTTCATTTTACATCTCTACCCTAAAATAGCAGTGATAGAAACTGGAGTCAGGTAGGAAATTGAAGGGCTTTGTTCTTAAGAATCCTTAATTTTATGATTTACCTTTAAAATAACCTTTCATGCTAGGTACTCTTCCAAATTAAATTATACTTTAGAATATATCAGCTGAGGTTGTTTTAGCTTCCATATTCTTATTATCTGACCTGAATAAAAATGGTTTCTTTCCTGAAATAGCATGTTTGATGTAGTTGTGGACCATTGATGAAAATCTCTCCGAGTTTGCCGTGAGATCAGCTTCTGATCTTGTGTTGATTTTTTACAGTGGTGAAGTAATTAAAAACAAAGCTTGTGTTTGACTTGTATAAAGGTGTGATCAGATGACTTGAATATATTCAACACTTAAATATGATATACTGCTTGAATTAATAGGGTTCTGTAAAAATTAAGCATTGTTCTTCAGAAGCAAATTAGTACTCACTAACTTCAATTTCATGATTATGTGTACATTGACATGGAGTTATGTAAATTAGCTTCAGCAGTGAGCTCAAGTTCTTTAATGTTATAACCTCATTGTTTTTTTAGCTTGCCTTTCTAAGTAGTCACTGTTTAAAATGTATTATATCACAGATTCATATAGGTTTATCAGAGATTAAATTGAATTATGCACATAAGCCCTAATAAACTCAAAAAAAGTTAAGTAGCTAATTTTCTGGCAATTTTAAGACTAGTAGATAACTTATATAAGCCAATTCCATCACTTATTCGGGTCAAAAATTAATTTTTATTTGAATTCCCGGAATCACAGGATATGAGTTAGAAGGAATCCACAAGGCTCATCAAAGTCTGGCTCCTGGCCCTGCACAGCACCAGCCACAAGAGTCACACCATGTGCCTGAGAGTATTGTCCAAAGCTTCTTGAACTCTGTCAGGCTTGGTGCTGTGACCACTTCCCTGGGGAGCTGTTCCAGTGCCCAACCACCCTCTGGATGAAGAACCTTTCTCTAACATCCAACCTAAACCTCTCCTGACACAACTTCAGGTCATTCCTTCGGGTCTTGTSGTGGTCACCASAGAGAAGAGATCAGTGCCTGCCCCTCCTCTTCCCCTCATGACAAAGTTGTAACTGCAATAAGGTGTCTCCTAGTCTCCTCCAGGCTGAACAGACCAAGTGACTTCAGCTGCTCCTCATACAGTGGTCCTTCACCACCTTTGTTTCCCTCCTTTGGACACAGTCTAATAATTTAATGTCTTTTTTCTAATAGTATAATGTCTGTACTGTGGTGCCTGAAACTGCCCCCATCACTCAAGGTGAGGCTGCCCCAGCTCAGAGCAGAGCAGGACAATCCCCTCCTTTGCCCAGCTGGCGATGCTGTGCCTGATGCCCCCCAGGACGCGCTTGGCCCTCCTGGCTGCCAGGGCACTGCTGACTCATGTTCAACTCGGACCAATCAACCAGGACCCCCAAGGTCCCTTTCTGTGGAACTCCTTTCCAACATCTCATTTCCCAGTCTGTCCATACACCCAGGGCTGCCCAATCCCAGGTGCAGAATCTGGCACTTTCCCTTGAAAACTTGAACTGTATAGGGTTGGTGATTGCCCAGGCCTCTAATTTTTTGAGGTCTCTCTGAAGGCCCTCCCTGCCTTTGAGGGAGTCAACAGCTCCTCCCAGTTTTGTTTTGTCTGCAACTTGCTTAGTATGCCTTCCAGTCTTTTTTTTCTCTTCTGTTTGTTTTTTTTTCAGCTCTAGGGAAAATGAGGAACCATATCTTACACTATGTCTCAGCTACAAAGATAAAGGACACTAGAAGATTCCATGGATATGGACTCACTCTCTATGGATTCCTCAGTCTTATGATTCTGTGCTTTAGACAATATCATTAACACCTTTCATTGATTTGTTTTCTTGTCTCCTTTCTAGGAGCCATGTTCAACAGAGCTCTTGATTTTGCTTTTTTGAATTTACCTGTATTTACAGTTATATATGCTTTATGTTCTGTATAAATACATAAATACTTGTTCCATGCTGACAAGATATTTTATACATTAATATTTTAGTTGTGTACATATCTAAAAGATATGTTAAGATATATTGCTATAACAGCATGATGTGTCATTACATATATAGAAGCGAACATTTAACAGACAATATGGTTTTGTTGTATCTCTAGTCTACATTGGAGACAGTAGTTCACAGAAATATGCCTTGCAAATACACTGTTGTTTAGGGTGGTTTCTGGCTTCCTGTGGGCCTGTCCTAACACCCATGTTGAAAGTTCYCTCTTGTGAGAACAGCAGTTCCCAGTAGACATGTGTAATTCCATCAAACTTGGACCGAATTTCAGCAGACTGATAGCATTTTATGGATACCGTTAGAAACATTCAACCTTACYAATGATATTGCTCCAAGAGAAAATGAGAATTCCCAATGAAGTGGGATGATGTGCTCCAGCTTTATGGTACCTTTATGCTTGAGTCACTGGTGCATGTTTGGAAGCGKTTTTTTTTTTTTGTCTTCTCTTCCCGGCGTGAGACGGAAAGCTGAATTTTGTTTCCTGGGACTTTGGTTTTTCCCTTCTTCTCTTCTGGACTGTTCAACAACATCAGAACACATCAGGAGAATTTCCTCCCCGAGGCCCGGGGATGGGCCCCTCGCTGACCCAGCTCCGAGGAGGAGAGAGACCACACCTACAGAAGGACTCTGAAATCTTCCCAGGTTTCTCTCTATAGCGAGAGATTTCATTTCATTATTTAGCATTATTATCCTTTTCCTGTGTGCTTGTTAAATAAATAGTTCTTATCTCATTCACTTTCCTTCGAGGAAAATATATTTTTTTCCCGAACCCTGTGGGGGGAAGCGTGGTTGTAACCTGGTTTTCTCTCAGAGGATATATTGCTAGATTTTGGACAAACCGGCACAAATACTTACTGGTGTAGTCGGCAGGATTCGAAGGAAAGTGAAAAAACCTGTACTAATTACATCTTGGTTTGAATTTAACTACTTTGTGTTGGGGTAAAGTAGTAAAGTAGTTACCATGTTGGTTGAGTTCATAATGTCTCTCTGGCTGGATATACTCATGTTTTTTTGGTCCCTAGGCTTGTTTGAGGTACTGGTGGTTTTTTGGTCCCATGGCCTGTTTGCCTATCCACAACTTGGTCTGATGTTAACCAATATCCATTCTCTGAAGTCATATCCTTTCCCAAATTAAAATCAATAGTATAATTAAGATACACTGCAGAAGTTTCATCCTACATGTATACTCTTCTTCATATATTCAGTTGAGGTATGTGCTGAGCTTAAACACTAATGCTAGCAGTGCTCTTGGGCAGCTTACAGAAAAATATTTACAATATTGGGAAGGATGCATTGACATTCAGTGTGAAGCCTCAGATGATGTTCCTCCTGGAGATCAGCAGGTCTTTAGGTCGCTATGAATTACAGTCTTTAAGAACTGGAACAGTGGTAGCCAAAATCCATGTGTCAAAGCCAACCATGTAGCACAGAATGAGCTGTCAGAATCTTCTGAGCAAGGCAGATCATACACAAAGGGCAGTGTGCATATGGAATAAAGGGCAAGAAAAAAGGTGCAGGAAACAAGGATCCAACAAGCAAAGTGAGGAAGTCTCTGCCTCGCCAACAGACAGAGTTCAGCCGCAGAGGGCAGAGCTCTTCCTTGAACATGACAAGAGGCTGAGTAACAAAAGGAAAAGCACAACTCCTCAGACCCACCTGAGTTTTTAAAATGATTGTGTGGGACTTTTGAATTGCTTTCTAGAAATAAGGTAAGCCTTAATAAAGCATATTCATAGAATGTCACTAGAGAGCAGAGACCGAGGAATAAAGCGACATGAACGGTTTAGTACGAGAAGAAACCGTCCCTTTATTAATTTACAAATTCTATACCTTATTATATACCTTAGCATGCTGGACACTGACATAAGGTTATTGGTTCACTGACCAACTGTAGTGGTTTTAAAGACAAATTATACAATACTTTGATGTTGTTTCTGTGAGATAAGCATTAAGAGAAAAAGCAAAGCAGGCACAAAACTTACAGACTATAAGGAAGTTTATTAACAGACTTAAAAGAAAAGGRAAAAAAARRRRAAAAAAACTGCTGTGGTGTGACACATCTCTTCTATGAAAACTCACAGTTCTGTTACACTGTAAGACATGGACYATTACATGGGGTCATTAATTTTTTAAGGATGAATTATTTTGGTTTGAACGCAAAGGTTTTTCTGCCCCCAGTTTTAAAAAAAACCCTTTTTTCACTTGGCTTTTAAAACTGGCACAGGCACCTTTTTAACTCTTGCAAGCTACATGTGAACTGTCCATCCCCCCATGCACCCCAAACAGATTAAAGAGACAGTTATGATATTACAGTCTTTACCACAGCGTTGCAAAAAGTATTTTAAGTTGCGCGCGGAGAACGCGGCACCGCCCTCCGTCTTCTTCCGAAGCCATCTTTAGARGCTTTGGAGCTTCGTCTCACGTGATCAGCTTTTACTTTTCTCTCTCTCTGCCTCTGAAGTTGCTGTTACCGGTTAAAGTCCATGGTGAACAGTATTCTTTTTCAGTTCGGCGCGAAGTATTTCAGCTGTAGACTAGAACGAGAACGCTCCCGCCGGCTTCTTAAGAAAACTGCGTTAGACGGCTTCATAGTTTCTCCTCCTAGGGATCTAGAGTTTGTGCTGCAGCGTTGAGAGTGAAGAAGGCAGAAGGAGGCAGGAGGCGCCCGGCCCGGCGGGGCCCGGCCCGGCCCGGCCCGGAGGGGCCCTGGGCTCTGAGGGGGGCCCACCCCCTCCGTCCCGTCTCGGCACTGAGCTGGAACGAAAAAAACTTCAGCCCTGTATAGCCAGCTATACTTACTTGCGGCTCAGGGTTTTTTTCACAATTCAGAGTCTGTGCTGCAGCATTAGGAGAAAGAGCAGGAGGCAGAGAGGCCGGGGCAGGGGCACCTGGCCCCAGCCTCGCGGCTGGGCTACCAGGGTCCACCCCTCCCTCTCCTCCTCTGTCCCGCACCCAACCGGAACAGAGAATCTTTCTTCCTCTCTCTTCCAAGAAAAAACCCGCCTTCTACAGGGTTTAAATATGTGAAATTGAGAGAGGCGTGATTGGCTTAAGGAGCTGCCTGTCAGTTCGGGTCAAACCACGACACCAACCATCCCCCAGAGGGATTGGCTGAACCCAACAACACTTCCTTCAGATATTTTCTCCTTGGTATCATAACAATACCATAGTTTACAAAATCTCCYAACTGTTTTCCCATAGYGTCCGTGAGAAAGCAAGGCTTTCACACAGACACTGTCAGAAAATGAGAAATCTCTCTGCAGCCAGGCCTTTAGCATTCACAATAGAACTTTCTAGTTTTACAAGATTCGTATTGGAACACAGATTCTAGGAAAAACTAAGAGTCCTGTCAGGGAATGGAGCTGTGTCACACAGTGTGATTTGACCAAAAATAAAATGAATGCAAATACAAGGGATGACTGATTAGCACTTGATCAATAATGACTAGTAATAATTTTCAAAAATACCTGTTCCTAATCATAATCTGATGACAATCTTCAGATTCAAAAGAGTACCTTTAAATGTCATTGACTAAATTCAGATAATGATAATGTACAATAAACAATCCTATAAATTGTACGCAGACATTCCATGAATAGAAATAGAATTTTAAATTAGATCAGTAAATGACGTGTTCTATTTGTTYGACTGTATTTATTCTTCATTTAGTATGGATTGTTATTAAAGTTGTTAAGCTTTTTTTTTAATTTGGAAAGATTATTTTGTTGCTTTAACCATACCCTATAGGAATTTTAATATTTTTAGTAAGTGATTAAATTTTTTCTCAAAAAAAATCATAAAACCAGTAAATCAATCTTTCTCCTATTTCTTAGCATGTCCACCATGATCTATTTGATTTGAAAGTAACATGAAAAATAATTTTCAAAGTTTGAGTAGTAATAACAATAACATAATCTAGTTATTTAATTACTGCACATGGATAGCATCCAAGTCTAAATTATAGGCATATTTACTGCCATACAAATTGCTGCTTAGTCACTCATAATTGTTTTTTGGGATTGTTTTCAGATATTTGTCTTATGGGTTGTTCCTGATTTCTAGGTAATAGCAATCAGTGTCACTGGACTACAGGTATTTATTAGACTTCCTTCTTGGCAGATTATGGCACTCAAAGGCATTGAATAAAACATTGTGAAAGAATGTGCAAAAACAGGATTAGTAAATACATCTGTAACTGTGTCATGTGATTCCCTTTTAAGACCCACCTGAGAATAAAGTGGAGGAAAATGTCTGTGGGCTTGCTTTTTGTGTTGTAGGTTTTTTTGGGAATGCCTGTGTGTGTTTCTGAAAGACAAAGGCAGCAATTTCAAAATTCTTCCTCACGTAAACAACCTGCTAGTGAGGATTTTAACAGGAATTTGTCTACATCTACTAAGTGTATGCTGAACCTCTTAAAATCCCATTGATTGGGGTTTTTTTAAGGACTGGACAAGTTGTATCAATAGGGTGTGTATTTTGACATATTTGAGCTAAATTAATCCAGTACTTCCTCRGCAAACCATGAAATTCACTACATGTATATGATGTAAGAGAATGCGTTCCTACATTCATCACAAAATAAAGAGAAAAATTGAAGAGGAAGATAAGAGGAGAGGTATACAATCTACAGAACAGGTTATTTCATGGTTCACTACCTCTGTAATTATAGATGATCTTTGGTAATTATAGGTATTCTTTGTTTATTTGTAGRCATATTTTTTCTCCTTTTTAAAATCTATTTTGTTGACTTAAACACACTTCATAGAGTAATTTAACATAGCACAAAGATATTTCCATTTATATATCCTAACTTTTCTGGCCTAAAGTTTTGTTGAATATTCCTATGATTTTTGTACTGCAGAAATGCAGAARTGCCTAATTTATCCACGCCCTACTATATTTTAAGTGGTATACATTCATCAGGTTTTATGTTCTAAATTTATGGTGCAGATCTTTTCATTTCTGTCATATGAAATTCTTTCATGTCCCTAGTAATTTTTACACTTTTGTCTGAATCCTTTAATTTCTTCTTTTTTTTCTGTTGAAATAAATTATGCTTTTAATAATGCTTAGAACATGCAAAATTCTCACCAGACTGCAAATTATAAGCTATCATGTACTGGTATTTTCAAAACTGTCTTTGGAGACTTATAAGAACACTGTACTTCTTTTTCAGTTCTTTGTCCTTTTTGCTTTGAYTTCTTTCTTATTACTTGTCTTGCACTGAATTTGAAAATTGGAAAACAATGGCCCTGGAAAACTTGAAAAGCTCTTTAGTTTTCATTATCATGCACAAGAATGGTTAATATGGAATCCTAAAAGATGTTCCCATGGGTTTTTTCTTTTCCTCTTTTTATGAAATGATAATTGTGCCGGTTTGGCCAATATCTAGCAATATCTAGACAATAATGATTCCTATATGAGTACAGTAGATGATTGTTGTGACTTATATTCATATATTTTCAGATGCTAACCAGTTGTTTTTTTTTTTTTTAATTAATCTGCTTTACTATTAATAGAGCATCTATTTAGGATATATTACCTTTGGAAATTTATTCTTGAAATAAAGTACCTCTGACATACAAAAATTACCTTATCTGTTTGAGAAATCCTCAAAATCCATGGATAGTTCCCATCTACATGGATGATAGTAGAGTAAAAATGTCATAGAGTGGGATTTATGTTAGTTGGAAAGCAGCCAAATGAAAAAATAAGCCACTTTTTCTTGCCCATAATATGAGAAATAAAATTAAAAGGAAAATGTGAATATTCAGRTGTGTAGAAGGCACTAAAACCATGAAAAGAAGGGTGATAACTAARTGGAATGAATTGGTTTGTGACACCAGATTTTGAAAAAGACTTGTAGAAAGTAGTAGGTGTAGCTGCCAAACAGTTTAGTAGCCCCCCCAAAAAATTCTGAAGTCTTGACAGCTGCTGGTGAGAAAAGACTAGTCACTGAGAGCTAGTTGAAATGGAATAGCAGAATTAAATGTTGGAAATCACCTTTTTTAGAAACACAAGAGGAAAAAAATGTAATAATAAATGTAATAATTAAATCCCATAAATCTGTCTCCTGCCTTTTGCTCTCAGTAAACACTGTTCTCATTCAAAGCTCCTGATAGATGTATATGTACAAGTTGCTTTGCCTATAACCAGGATTTTCTTTGATGGAAGATTTCTGCTCATCATAACACTAAATAAGTGGAATTTAGTGCTTCTGGTCTTTTTGCCAAATATCCAGTTTAGAAATCTAAAAAATGCCATTTGTATTCATTGTTTATTCTGTGAAACCAGTAAAACTTCCTGAGTGTGTGGAATTTAAAAAGAGTTCTAACATGACCYTAGGTTATATAGAGGTTCAGTCACTTCAGTGTATTTTTTATTTTCTAATTCAATTTGCTMCTGCACCTAGGAATTTCAAAAGTAGTTCAGGACCATCTCATTACTGTTGTCAACAAAAAAAGTCTTCTCTAAATAGACCATGGTATAATAAGAAAAGAAGGCATAGTTCTGTAAATAACTTTCATTTGCATATGCCAAGCACATCTGCTAAAGGAAGCAATTCCACATGTCAATCCTGTGCCATGTGCTCTAGGATGACCCTTCTTGAGCAGGGAGGATGGACCAGATGACCACTGTGGTCTCTTCCAAACTTACCTATTCTAATTCCCTGCTTCCAGAAGCCATTTACTGTCTCTGTACTGCCCCAGCCATTTGGATGGCAAGAGTATTTGAATGGTTGCACAGTGAGATGAATCAAGGAACTAGATTAATTGAAAGGTAACCTAGCAGGAGAAAAATGTTCAAAGTTCAATGCCAAGTTCTCTTTATTCTCCATGGGACGCAAAATCAAATTAATCATAGCAAAGTGCAACTACGCTTATTCCCAGCATGTTTAATGAACTTCTTCTTAAAGATCCTGAGACAAAGTTAATGATGTTTTCAAATGACTCAATTTCTTACAGATTTGCAGTTAGTAGGGGTTTTTAATGTTGATTTAAATTTTGTTTCTGTATTATTAGCTGTTTTATTCTTGCCCTATTTACTATGTACCTAGATACCAGATGATTTCCTTTTGCCTCCTTCCTTGTGCCTAGCATTTAAGGACTTGTATTTGCTTTCCTCTGTCTCTTTCCAAGTCTAAGCAGTCCAAATATGTTGATACCTTCTATTTTGCCTGTGTTTTTTTCTACCCTTTGAGTATTCTTACAGTTTTCCACTTAAATTTTTTTTGAAAAAATGTCTAAAGCTGTACATGATTCCAGCTGAGAACACACTGATTTTGAGGAAAAGGTCAATAAAATCAGAGAGCAGAACAGGAACCCTGCTTCATTTTAATTGCTAGAGTAATCCTTTCCTTTTTTTGCGTAAACCCCTTTACTAGYTGTAAGTTCTTACCTCTTCTTTTCTTTCACTTTCTTGAATCTTTGATAGTTGCCTTTTATAATATATTATACTTTGTATTGAGGATCAAGCCAAATTAAATTGATAAAGCTTAAGTGCTTGTGTTGGAAAGCTTTCAGCTCCAAAATAGGGATGTCAGTATGTCTCTTTACCATTATATGAAAATATATGATTCAGTAAATGCTCATTTCAAAATGAAGTTGAATTAGAGGATATTTGAAAAGCCATTGTTGTTTTGTTGGTAATGTTATCAGTGTACAGCACAGGAACGAGCAGAAAAAAGTTTTACAGTTTATTTCTCATTTTACCTGTCTCTTGTACCCATTTGTTTTCCATTATGCTATAAAATGGTGTTAACACAGCATAAAACTCTGTTAATGCAGCATAAAATGCTATTATGAAATACAGTGCTTGAGATTCTGGAAACAAAATTAAAACTCAAATAGCCCCTCCATACCTACTTTAAATTCAATCATAAAATAATAATAATATGATTTTTTGTTGAGATATTTCTTATTACCCTTCCAATATTCTGCTTTTTGCACTTAAAAATTAATAAGCCGAGGTAAAATTCAGTTTGAGTAGTTTCACTGGTGAATTTTTTCTATTTATATATTTTCAAAACTGTTTTTCAGGCACCAGTATTGCAAGTGTTAGGACTGAAATGGAAAACTAAAGTGTTTTGTCACCTAAGTGTTCCAAGACTTAAAATAAGCCCAAACAAAACCTGGCATAGTTGCCTGAATGATACCATTAACTGTAGTATCTGAGCACTGTGCCAGACCCAAGAGGACCAAAAACATGAGGACAGAAGGTTATTCTGAAAACATGCACAGTGCCGTTCAAGAAGCAGGAATTTGTCTCTGTAAATTCCCAACCATATTATTTTAAGAAATTGTTTCAAAGTCGGCGGGAGGCACTGGCATTAAGAGAGTTTACAGAGATCTTTGAAATACCAAGGATGTATTTACAGAAAGACAGCCCTGGGAAATGGAGCATTAATCTAAGAGACAGCGATCTTCTCATAGTCAGGGAAGCCCTGGACACTGTGTGAGCAGTGAACCAACTGCTGTATAAATGCAAAGGAACTCGGTGGTGCGTGAATGACGCATGAATTGYACTCACCATGAATTTGATGTTAAATCCACTGTGTAAATATAGTGCACTGGATTTGCTAACTGCCTGTTATCTCTGCAGTTAATTAGCTGATCACCTATGTAATTTCAAAACTTGAAAATAACAACAGAATGTAAAGTGGCAGTATCTGATTCTGGAAAAACAATAACAAGRATCTAATTATAGCTCCTGAAGAAAACTGCCTTAGCAACAAATCTCAAGTCCTTTTAAGAGAAAAAAAAGTAGCCATGRACATGAATGATGTCTTTTTAGCTGAGGCATAGATGCAGTATTCAATCCAATCATTAAAGACCAGTGATCTGCATTTTCTCAGTGGCTCAGTCTTTGGGATCCTCTCTTGGTTGCCCTTCAGAATCCAATTTTTGTATTTTTAGTATGGAGTAACTTTTGCAGTTCCTGCCGTGTTGCAAGTTTCTCCTGACYGCTTTGACTGCTTTGACATTTCCGAGCGGCTTTGTACATGATCTGCTTTCCCTCTGCTGCAAATCTCACGGGAAACTTTCTCACAAACATGAACTCAACTTCCATCGCTGTGATGATCTTTTTCCCATTATGCCACCCTCTACTACTGAAAAATACAGCATCAACCTAAGGTGCTCTTTGCACCTTAGACATCCATAAAACATTTATGTTTTTCCCCTAGAAATCCCATTTAGCTTGTCATGATGAAAAAACTCAAAGCACTCTAAAATTTTGTATTAGTGAAGCACTAGCCCGAGTACAATTTCTGCTCAAGAAAATGGTTGATGTGGCCTCTCTCTTTCCTTCTCCTCTTCCACCTCTCTGTACACAAACCTATTGTCTCAAGTGGGCCGTTTATATCTCTTCTCATGTGTTTGTGTGCTTATGCACAGCACACCTATGAAAAGCAGCTACTGCTGCCCATTCTGCAGTAGGACACGCCCTGTGTACTGGCACAGCCTGCAACAGTGGTTTCTCATTTATTTCCTCACCTAGAAAAAGTTTGTTAGAGTACAARGCTATTGTAGGTAAAAGTTTTGGTCATTAGGAAAAGTTTGTATATTGAATGGATTAATTTCTTTTTAGATCAGTCTCAGTGTAGGAATGAATAGAAATATCCCATGTCATTACCATGGCTAAATATTTTGAAATGTCAAACCAGAGCCTGAGGCTGTTAGAGTGAATAATAAATAATATATCTGYTTTGCCCAAAGTAGCATACTGTATACAATTTTGATGACTTTCCAGTACTTGGTAATACAGAAGGCAAGGATTATAACTATTTGGTAATATTTCTAAGTATGAAAAAAAATTGAACAGTAATTTAGTTACTAACAGATTTTAAAGRTTTGATTATTTGTTGTTTTTCCTCTGGATCCTCCTTAAAAAAAAGGCTGTTGGAAATTGATTTTTAAACTTATGAAATGCCTAAAACAATTTATGAATTAATTGAAGTATCACATTAAAAAGAAATGTAGTTTTAACTTCATCCTATGTAGTTTTACATTTCTTCATTTTAAACAAGAAGCAATGCATCATGGAAGCATTAACTATATAGTACAATATTAGAAGATTCAAATCTGCAGAAGGAGAATATTTAACATAATTCAGGTAACTAATCTAAATACAGCTGAATATAATATGTCTAATTAATATATGAGTGAGGACAAATTGCATTCTTCTACATTCWTGAAAAATATGTGCAAAATGTGTATCTATTCTGGTTGGTTTAATTTTTACAAAGGGATTAATCACCCTGAAGCACAAGTTGTTGCCATAGGAATAACATATCCTTGTATATGTTTTTACAACTTTTCTGAGTTTTTCAAAGACTAATATTGCAACAGCTCCTGTTGGTTTTATTTGTTTGGCTGTTTTCTGAGAAAGTGAAATTAAAAGCTGTATTTTTCTGCTACAAATCAAATGGACAATTGAAAAAAAGAAGATTTGAGTGCTAAAGACTGGGGGGTTTTTATTCTCCCAAGAGTGGTATGGTTTTACCTAAGTTTGAAATGGACTGAAGTATTTAACTGCTAAAATAGACTTASTATCCTGCTCAGTTTGTGTTCTTGTTAAGCCTGGTTAGAAGCAAAGGGTGTGAAAACGTGAATGAAAGTTTGACCTTTTGGTCAACAGCATTGAATTCAATGTACCCCAGATTTGTTTAGGATATGCAGTGTTGTATTGAATGCTATGAATGCCCAGTGATTCTGTTTAATGGATGATCTTAATAAATCGTTATCCACCATGACATACATGATGCATTTATGAAGTAATGTGAAAGAATGAACACCTTGTGTAATAGAATTATCATAGATAGTGGGTTTCAGTGTAAATTCAGWCCCTATTTTGTCAGGGTTTTAATAAGGTTTAAGATTTACAAGATGAAATTCTGTTACACATATAAAGGGCTGCACGTGAGTGGGCTACATTTCTGGGACCATGGGATTTTTTGATTCCTAGGCCATTACAGTGATGAGTATGAGCAACTACTTATTTGAATTTGTCTACATAGTTGTCATTGTTCTTCCTAAAATACCCTCATGAACATGTAATCTTCAACAATTGTTCCAGCAGTAAGAAATCAAGAATTAAACATTGAAAATTTGCTCTCCATGTCTTTTCTGTACAGTATCAAACCCTTAGGCTGGAGGTGGGGAAATGAAGAGAGAAATTTGGCTAGCTTTGGGTTTTCTGATACAAATACTGAACTTCCCAGTCTATCTTTCTACACTGATTTAACAGTGCAATAACCCAATATTTATTATTTTTGCATTTCCTCTGCCACTGAAAAACAAGTGGCAACTAAGGCTCCAGATTCAGAAAAAGGTTTTAATTAACCTCTCTGACTGGACATCTGGTGTCTAGGCAGCTATAACTCACAGCATTTGGAAAAAGTTACATTTTGCAAAAGGTTATGGCAACACTCCCATGTGGTAAGGTATTTAAATAGTATATTGCTTTACTTTTAATCTTTCCATCCTGATTATTGATGAGAATGCTTTGTCTCTCAGGAGATACCAGACACCAAAGATTTTCAATTGTGAAAGTGTGGGTGCCCCCTGCTACTTCCATTTAATTTTATTAGTAACAGAACTGCTGTGCGTGCTGGCAGTAATTGGTAAGTTCACTACATCATCTTTGTTTCATTTCTTTGTGTTATCTCACCTAACTCTCAACATCTGATAGCTGGAGCAAGGTCCTGATGCTGAGGAGGACACACATCCCTTCCAGCTTTGACTTCCATGGGAATAAGATACATCCATTGTCTCTACCAGAAACTGCTACAAATCTAGCAAGAAAGAACATCCTGCATCCCTGAGAGCTTCAATCTGAGACCTAAAGCAAGGTTCATACTTTCTCTTAGAAACGCAGAATAAAAGGTGAGATTTTAGTCTTCAATGAAATTGCACTGTGAAATTTCACATCAACTACAATTTAAAATGCTARCTTCCTTTGATATTCTTTGAAAGTGGCATCCAAAATAATGACGATAAGCTAAGAAGCCAAGTCTGAGAGTGGTACATTATCTAAGAGAGACTTTGATACTTTGAAAACAAACAAAAAAATAATTTGCATTGACCTGGCAGAGAAAAAATAAACAACTGAGGATGATGAGATGTCATCTTTTGTGTCATTGCGTGCCACAGAACTTAAACAGGGTTATCAAGTTATGTTATGCCGACATTTGTCAAATTGTCAATTTTGTGTGAGTTCACAATGTAGTATTACAGGGCAAATTTAAAGTTTGACAGTTCGTGAAAGGAATTTCAAAGCACAACCAGTAGAGAACACTTTGTAAACAATTTCACAGGTTGTCATATCTTCAGTAACCTTTTTTTTTTTTTAGTGAAATAGTGAAACAAAGAGGTGGATATTAATAGAAACTAAATCTTCAATTTCTCTTTGTATGCCAAATGAATAAACTGTAAAGCACATTTGGATGAACACGCAAAACAGCTGATCCTCAAAACATCTAGCTTTCAACTAAAATTAAAGGCATCTTGGGCAAGCCATTACATTGTTAGTTTACTTTTTCATATTTTCAAATGAGAAGAGATCGGTCATCAAGCCTGTGATTCACATGAAATCATTTAACACAGAATAATTTCTTCTCCTTACATTACACTCACAGGTAACAGGTTTGAGTGGTGTAGCATTTTACTGTGTTTGCACAATAAAAAATACCATTCAAAACTTCTGCAGTGACACTGGTTTTTTTACTGTGTTTTTTATGGAAAGGTCTTAATTAGGTGTTGGGTATATCTGTTCTCCATTGCTCCTGATTAGCTCTCCCTGCCATGAGGAGGAAGAAACGTTATGAGATTTGTTGTCAGTGACGGGTCTTTTCTATGGGAAGCAGTTTCTGGAAACTTTTGTTTAAGTGGATAAATTGAGTTCAGTTACATAAAAAATTAAAAATKAATTAAAATATCAAGATCTCTATGAACAATCTGTAATATCTTGGRTACTACTTGTTAAAAACATGAGACAGTGGATTATAATTAATAAACAGAAGAGTAGCATTATTAACAAATACATATAGCTCAGATGTGCAAGAAAAGAAAATTCATATAATGAAACAGGCAAAGCTTGTATTGACGTGTTTTGAAACCAAGCCTTATTTTCTTCAGTAATTTCTTTTGATTCCTTATGAACTGCTATCAGTTTACGGGCATGAAATTTTTCTCTCTCAGGAACTATGTGTTTTTCCTATGCAGTGAACAAGATGTTACAGGGCTTCATTCTCTCATACACTTTCCTTGGGTTTCTCTCCCACAACAGAAATTATAATAAAGCAGCTATTTCGGTCGAGCTCACCATGGCCTCAGCAACCAGCTGATCAATGTGGTTTACTGGGTGTAGGTTGGGCTCTAGAAATATCTCTACCTTGGAGAGCAGGAGTGAAAAAGTGGAATTCCAGCCCAATTGCCTGGCCAGTCTGGTATCTACAAAGTGCTGGCAGGTATGTCTAGCACCTGCCTTCCACTAGTTCTTGTATGCCAGTGCTGTGAGGCTAGAAATCTTCGCCTAGGGCTTGTCTTTTAAGCTATTACTGTTTTTCTGTAACTCTGCAGTTGCTGCTTTTGATAGCTAAAACCAGTTTACATGGTTGCACAACCTTGAGTCGCAAGCCAGAGGCTATGAGCAAGGTCTCTGCATGCCAAAAGGAGAAAAAGCAATTTTAAAGATGACTTCTTAAGTGGATAAGGTCACTAAACATTGCAGTCCTCTGGCACTGGGAAAAAAATCCTGCCCTAAGTGACACAGTAATGATGGATTTTTAAGCAAGGTGTGGAAAAGCACGCTATCTGGGAAATGCTATATGTTAAAAGTGATGCTGCAATGTATAAATGAAGAAGGGGAGATGTGTGAATTAGTGAGACAYAGCTGAAATACCAGAAACAGAACAGAGAAAGTAGGACTTGTTTGTGTATAACACTGATTGAATGTTGCCAACTATAGAGGGAAAGATTTTCTTTTTTTCGCTGTGACATTGGCCAGATTTTCAAAACACAAGGTTAGGTTTAAGAGTTCAAAAACTGTGAGGAAGACCAAATTAAAAACCGTCAAGTTTTCATAAAATTACTAAAGAAAATATTCTTTCTCTTTATTATCATAACTTTTGTCATAATCTAGTCATGTGCTTGTAGTTACTGTGTCGTCTTGGAATGACTTGAAAAGACAACAAATAATTGGTAATAGATTGGCTTGCCTTAGCAGCTCATGTCATAATTCAGTACACTGAAATTCTTTTCTTGAAGGTATAGGTTTTTGTGAATATAATTTAATTAACTTCTAAATACTTGATGTTGTCATCCTTTTGTTTTTAGTATTTATTTGTAAGTGCTTCCCTTTGAGGGCATCATTCTCATCATAGTGAGATTATATTCTTGTTAACAAAGACTGCTGGATGTCCATGACTGATGCACAGAGAGCAGATTGCATATTTAAAAAGGTGTTAAAGCTGAGCAGCCTGTACTGCATTTAATAGTGTTCCTTACCAGTGAGTTAACAATATCTGTTATGAAACACAAGGCAATGCTTTGTTCAACATTGACACTGATAAATATGGTTTTCAGTGGTTTTGGTAATTTCCTCATTTGGTCTCTACTCCTTAGAGAACAAAACAGTTAAAATCATTGCCAGCTTTTCCTTCTGATGATATTGGCTCATTGTTTGTTTGCCACTACCATTTGGTCAGGATGGAACTACTGGGAAAAATAACCTCCCTGAAAATGCGAAGTGCTGCCAGCTTTCAAGAGAAATGACACACGGTGGATATTTGCTGTTCAGTGTTTGCCTTTCTAGGGTCTTTTAGAAAGGACAATTTTTTCAGCCACTGTTCATATAACTGGTATATTTGCTGGATGTGAACCACAATGTTATCAAACATGTCTAATGCAGCCAGTGACATTCAAAATTCTGATGAATCTGTGACCTGATTCTGCAAGGTGTCTACATGAAATAATTTCAAAGTCCACTGATATCAAATAGGGGTAAAGCTGGTTGTGTTTTTGCCAGGGTAATTCAGTATTGTAGGTTTCTCTAGTATTATTAATTTAACATAGCCACAGGACTTTCAATATCCATCCAGTGTGTTTCAAACTCTCTTTGTTGTTTTCCAATGATTACCCACTTGATACACAAAATAGCTAGAGATATCTCCAAACAGGTAATTGTGAAGAAGGCTTGTTTTGATGTTCAATAAAATATACCTGCTGGCACAATTAGTAAATAGGAGCTATTGAAACAGCTAAAATTGCAGATTGTTCTGTTTGGCTTTTTTTCATTGCTGAACTAAAAGTAGAAATTGACACCTATTGACTACTAATAAATAATTAAAAATTTTAAAAATGACAGCTTTTTTTTTACTTTTGTAAATAAATTATTTTTAGGAATAAATTAATAATCTTAGATTATAGCCTYATACTTTCTCTTCTGCTGAAATATTTTACCTACTTTTGCTGTGAGTTGCCATTAAGAGTTTCAACACAACAAAAAAAAGGAACAAATCAAGGCATAGTGTTGCCAGAATTTTAGTATGAGTCTTAGGTCACTTGGTAGTCTTCTTTAAGAATCAGCCCCTGGAGTTCCTCCCTACAAAAAGACTAGTTTGACTATTAAAAATAAAAAAATAATAGCTAAGAAACCCTCATTAATTAATTTTGGTGGGCAAAAGCTGGAAAATGTGCAACTAAAAGCTCAATGAACAGATGGCAAATAAAAAACATACAAGGATATATAAATAAATAAATCCATCAATCTACAATTGTATCAAAACACTTTGGGGGGTCTGATTTGTAGTGCTATGAACTGAAAATCCGTGGCAAATATTATAGGAATTACATGTGATAATCTTATCCTTTGTTTATATCTTTTTATTTCTACCAGAAGTTTTATGTCATTTTTTTTTACAAATAATTAGGCCTTTAAGAAACCAGCATTATGAAGTGGGAACTCACTGATGAGCTTGAAGAGCAAAATGCAGTACCTTTAGAAAATAACAGCAACCAACTTTCATGTTGCTGAAAAAATTGTTGTTGAGCCAGCATATTCCATGGACAGGTCAAGATACTTTTTGATTTTGCTGTCGTGTTCACACTATTGGAAGACCAAGTTCCCTGGGTTACCACAGGCTCCCTTCTGTACTGTGATCCTCCTCTGTACTACCTAGAATTTCCTTTGCTATGTGGTCATTCGTTGCTTTAACAAAGAATGGACACTTCTCAGCCACTAATTTTTTTCATCCTGTCTATCTTCCAAGGTCCAAAAAGTACCCAAAACATCTTCACAGTTCTGAGTCCCAGCTGTGATAGATGTCCCATAGCACTAAAGTATGACCTGTAGACTTCTGGATATCTACCTCAATAGATGGTCAGCAGGGTTTTCAGTAAGATTTTCAGAAAAAACTTGCTATTAAAAAGTCGTACATACTATGAAGGTCAGTTTTCCCAAATCATTTAGGAATTTTAATGAATTTAAACTGCATTTCCTTAGGGATCTCCGTGCTAAATGATACCATTTGGGGGAGCTGTTTCACTGCAACTCTGCTTGTCTTTGTCCCGCCATGAGCGCAGCAACGCTGGAGAAGGGCAGGGCAGGAGCCTGCCTGTGACAAAAGGCAAGAGTTAACCTTGATAGACTAGTAGAAAATAGTATATTAGATTTAGAAAATAGTAAACAAAAGAAAAAAAACCCAAAACCAACACATTTGCACAATCAAAAAAATGAGAAACTTTGCTGGGCACTTCAAAATTCCTATGACTTKTATTTGTTCTGGAGCTAACCAAGTAGGAAAGATGCCACTACGAAGGAGTTCTAGCTGTTCTAGAGAGCGAAGATCAAAGGAAAGGCAGAAAACTAATCTAGGTAAATGGATTAAGAATTAAAAAATACTTTTTCATCTCTCCAGTTTCTCCAGCTTTTTGTACTTGGGTAAATAAATGAAACTAATTTTAGATTCAATGCTCCTGCCTTTTAGTGTATGTTCATAGACTAGGAAATATTTCAGTAATAGAAACYTCTTGCACAGTGTGATGTGGGAAGCTCCATTTCAGAGTAGTTGGGTATTTTGCTCTCACTTCTCCATCTAAAATTGCAGTAAGAAAACAATCTTTCTTGATCATGTTTCTAAATTTCTGCTCACTCCAACACTGGTATTCTCTACCATGACATATTTATAGATAGTAGGTATATCCTGTTTCAGTGTTCCTTTTACTGGGCCAAAATATTTCAGTTATTCTTATCTTGAAAGATATAACTTTCATTCCTTTTGATGATCCATGTAAATGTCTTTTTTTTTACCTGAACTACATGCCACTTTTATTATTACTACACTAATGATTGAGGAAGCCTGGTTTTGATGAGTTGTTTCAGTGATATGCAAGTCTCTTGTAAAACAAGTAGTGCTTTCCAATCTTCTTATTAAAAGTGGGCATTGAAAAAAAGCAATTTGATATGTCCCATTATTTAGAATGATACCTTTACTGAGAATCTCACTCAATGACAGTATATTCTCTGGAGGTTAATGGTTGTTATTAGTAGCTTCTCATCCATTGCAATTACTTTCTGCCTTTTCCAACTCCACTAGCTTTCCATGTCACAAACCAATTATGCAGTGAAGTACAATTAGATGAGATTTCTTATATTTCTCTGATTTAGGAACTTTAGTGGCCAGATTATCTTTGCTAAGACCTTTAATGTCTAACCCCATTTGCTTTAACTTCCATATCCATAGTTGCTCTTGACGTAAATTTTTGTTGTAATGCCTTGCACATTGTTGAGGTTTATATCAACAGTTCTGATGTTTGGATCAAGTAACTCTCTTCTCTATTATGGTGGGTTTGTTTTGCTTTCTGTTTTTTTTGTTTGTTTGTTTTCATTTTTTTAACTTTCTTTTATTATGTTCTACAGCTACAATTCGCTAGATATTAAAATCAAACCCAAGATCTTTGTATGAATCCTTGCTATGTTACGTTTGTGGTTGAACTCAATGATCTTCACGGTCTTTTCCAACCTAAATGACTCTTTGATTCTATACTGATTTCGTGTGTCAGATACCGAACAACTTGTGGGGGGAGATTCGTGGTCCCAGCCAATTTGGGGTCATTAACAGTTTTAGTTTTCCTTCCAGTTTTGTTGTGGTGGATTCTGTTTTCCTACTGTCCTTAAGTTTATCTTCCCTTTGTCCCCAGATAAAGAACTGCATCATTTTGAAAATTTATATATTAATTTTTTTTTCAGAGCCACATCAAGTTTATCTTTAATCTTTACACAGAACCTTCTTCATAGTAATTTTACTTTTAAAATTATTTTCTGTATACCAAAGAATCTTTGTTTTAACAACCTTTCCCAGGTCTGACTCACATGCCTCTTACCTTTCTGTGCCCTGATTCCTAAAGCATAATTTTTCTGGCTAACCATGTTGTTTGTTCGGGTTTTTTTTTTCTGTCTACATATAAATCCTTCTGAAGGATCTATTGATTCAGTTAGGACCTTATTTTCCAGAAGACCTTTTAAAACTCTTTTTTCTATGATTTTCCCTGCATAGACTGCTGCCAATTTTAGTATCTTTGACTTTAAGGAATACCAGGCCTCTATCATATCTGGGGTCCTCAGATGTACTTCTTTCCCTACCTTTTTGATATTCAGCCTTTTGATACGGGGAAATTAGGATTCAGAATATAGCTGAGACTTCTAAGTATAACATAATGAATAATAAGTGGTGACAGACAAAATAAAAGCTAATTGACTTTACTCTTCAGATGTTCTTTTCCTGTAATAACTACGAGCAAAAGTTTGAAATTGAATTTCAATACGAAAAGCAAAGTCAGTTCCTCTACAGATTATTATTTTTATATTTTTGACTTCCAAAGTTATAAGCAGGTAATGTTCACAATGTACATGTTTTGTAAGAAAAAAAACCCTTGACTGTTTATTACTGTCCTTGTGGCATCTGTATGTACTTCTGAATAATTAAATATTTCATTATAAATTTGATAGTTTTCACTATGATTAAGAACCCTGAAATGTCATATGTTTCTACTGAGGCAATGGCCAGCAAGAGAGAATTCTCAAGTAGTGGCAGAGAGGAACCATAAAGCTAAACAGTACATCTCTTAAGGGATTAAAAAGAGAACCCAAGTAGCTCCAAAGGGAGAACTGGTGTGTTTTTTTGGTCACATGGATGGTTAAAGGTGGGGTAAACTTTTTTCTTGGTGAGGAATTAATTGGAAAAAGAAAAAAACACCTYAGCTGTTCTATGAAGACATGCGTAAATTCTCTTTGTGGATTATCTTGCTGGAAGGATACAGAAATATGGGAATATTCTCACTGCTTCTCATTCTGTATCAGTGTGAACAGGAAACCTGCTGTCTTGTTTTACAAGGTCTACTCACCCTTTTGTTGTTCTGGATGTTGAAAGAATAATGGTCTTTTTGAAATTACGTAGCAGTTAAACCTATAATAGAACAAGCATGTTTCTATTTAATAGTGAAATAAAAGTTCGTAATCATGTGCTGGCAGAAACATCTGTAGATGTTACTCATTGGCCCATTGAATATATTTGTCCTTTCTTCTTTATGATTTCAATTAGAAGGTTTGCAAATCAACATATCAACATACTTTTTAAACTTTTTTTTTTATGATTTTGGGTAAAAAGTTTGTTAATGAGCAAACTTTCAGTTTGCAAAAAAGCTGATGGTCAAATCTCAAAAACATTCTGATGTGTTTTCCTGTCTAAATCTGCAAAGCAGCTGTAGAAGTAACTTGGCTTGGGTAAAGCCTGCAAAGTATTTACATGATTACATAAAGCACTTTAAATCAAAATTTACAAGCAATCAGAAGACTTAAAAAAATGCAGTTAAGTGCAGCATAACATCCTTCTCCAATTTCCCCTCATTAACTACTTCATTTTTATGCTTTCTGAACAGTTCCTGATCTTAAGTCAAAATGTGTCCATGATCACATCCAAAATGAAGTCTCTCACAGTCTACATAATACTTTGCTAGATTAATTGCTCCATTTGTATGAGTCAGGAACATTTTCCAATCAAAGCAATTTCAGAAATAAGATTGTTTTTACCATGATTAATTCAAATAAGTTTAACTGAAATGAGTATCCTTTGCTTTTCACAGTACATGCTGAAGGGTATTGGATCCATAGTCTTACTTCAGTCTTGAAGTCAAACAATTTGCATAAACATTAATAAATTTGCATAACTAATTTTCCCATGACAATCTGTCAAGTAATTTGAAAAGAGTCGTAAATGATGACAATCAGTTTCATAATTGCAATTTATGTTAATAACCTCTCTATGGCTCTAACTCTTCTCTGCATTATGGGCATATTCAAATGTTGTACTTGCAAAGTAGTAACATTGTTATTGTCTTAGTTTAATCAAAAGTATACACTTTAACAGAATAAAATTGATAAAAAATTATTATTATGAAAATTAAAATTTCATCATTTCCAACCTTAAGAAATGGCAAATGCCTACAAATAACTTGAACTATCCTGGTGGATTCATGCTAAACTTTTAGGAGACTAACCATGTAATAGTCTTTCTTCTTAATTTCCTCTTTGTAGATTTCTTGATGGTTTTGTAGATAATTTTATATGGTTTGTTTGTATAGGTTTGTTTAAGCTTGTAGATTTTATTTCATACATTTTGAAGTTTTGAGTGCATGTCTCCTATTTTAATAGGAGAATGTTGAATAATAAAAATATCCTTGAATCTTACTTTTAAACCAGAATTTGTTTCCCTTAAACCATACAAAACATAATAAAAAATTAATCTGATGTCATTATGATATCCCAGATGTTGAGGGTTACAGTGCATCAGGATAGGACAYCTTTCTGTTTGTCTCCATGAAAATCAAAGTGGAAATTATGAGGCTGAAAAAATGATTATTCTGTTAATTTTTTAAACAAAAGGAATAAATCTGAGATAGGAATATGCGGTATCAGATTTTATGAATTACTTGAAATCTAGAATTTGCTGTATGAAACATCATTAAATGAATAGTTGAGCCCAATGAAAAGATTTGGGATTTCTACTTCTACTGAAATCACTTGGGTTTGTGCTTTATTTGACATCAGAAAAAATAAATTAGGTTGTTGGTGCTTAATTACATTTACTAGTGATTTCATGTGTTACAAATAACAAATTCTTTGATCTGTACCGTAGAGCAATTATAAAACACTCCAAGGAATACTCATAATTCATCAGAACAAAAAAGGAATTACGGAAAATTCCAAAGTGTGCAGAGGTAAAATTTAGTGTTGCCTAAATTCCCATATGATGCCTCTGTGTACCTTATATGCTTTTTTTTGTAAACTTGGGAATCATGAACCTAAGCTGGTGGCAAAACTGTGGCAAAACTGTGAAGAAGTACATCAGAAATTACCTGCAGTACAACTCTTGCTTTTTACTAGTGTCACCTGGTTATGGTAAACTTGGATAGTAACAGACCAAACAGTCACCCTTGGGGAAGAGAAGAATCATTGCTATGGATTTCTTCCTTTTTCTGAGGAAAAGAGATTTTAACTGTATCATAGATAAGTATGAATGTTTCTGGTGAATTTGAAATTTCTGAATAATTAGAAAATGAGCTGTATAAACACGTCCTGAACAATCTGAATAACTGAATAACCTAGCTTCTCTTTTCCAGATAGACATTCTATTCCATTGAAAACTCAGAAAACTGCAAAAGAGGTTTGGATATCTGTCACTGTTCCTTGGACACTGAAATAATAATTGTCAAAGTTTAAGCTTAACTCACTGGATGTGTTACATTTTTAGCAAGCCTGCATGTTAGTGAAAATAGGAGAAATACAAAGTCCAGATATAATTTCCATGAGCTTTTATATAATTCTGGACTTTTTTTTTGCTTTATAGATGTAGTCTTATGTAAATGTGGATCATCAAATTATGTTCCTGTGGGATAAAATCTACAAATTCCAAGATTTAAAAAGAGCTGGATTAAGGACCATGTTTAAAATATTTTTGAGCCTTTTACCAGGCGTAGTGGTGTGGATTACAAGGTTTGGAAGCAGGGGACCTGCAGGGCTGGCCTCTATGGGAAGATGGCCAGAGCTGGCCAAAGCTGGAGACAGTCAGTGTCAGCTATCCCTGCAACAGATCCACCACAGGAGACAGATAAGTTCTTTCGCCACATATGGGGCATCTCTGGGAAAATGCATGTAAGAAAGGGCAGAAAATACCACACACAGCTAGAGGAGAAGGAAATAAAATGAGAGAAACAACAGAGGGTACACCAAAGGCAAAAGAGCAGGAGAAGTTTCTCCATGGAAGAGAAGGTGTTCCTCTGCAGCCTTTAGAAGAGGCCATGGTGGAGCAGGCAGTTCCCGGCAGTCTTTGGAGAAGAAAACTTTTTACCTACCACACAGGGGAGAGGAGTGAGCATGCGGCTGGGTGAGAGTTTGGCTCTTGTTCAAGCTAAACCACCATGACTTAGCAATATTGTTTTCTACCAGCACTTTTTTAAGAGGTCTCACTAATTATAATATCAGTAAGATTCTTCTTCTGGAGTTAAGCACACCCATATATAGTTAATATTGAACATATAATTTGTAGAATAGTAGCCCTTAGACATAAAGGATGAAGTGATGTAACTGTTGTCCTGCTTGCTTGGTCTTGAGGCATCTGTCTTTGCTTTGGTTCAGTCAGTAGCAATGTTTTTTGAACACAGACATCACAGTACTTTTTTCCMTGATTTATCAGAGGAACACATGGTGCTATGAAGACTTTTGGTAAATATAATAGAAAGATTATGTAATGTCCCGCTTGAAACCAATAGCCCTCATGTCAGTTTAAGGAAATTGTCTAAATTTCAGTAAGAATTTTTTCATTGTAGTAGCTATTGACTTGCATTTGGGTTTTTTTGGGAAATAAAATAGGCCTTGTGACAGGATATAATACCAGTTACCAGTTTGTAAAAGCTTAATCTCCTTTGAAATCATTTATAACTCCAGCTTCCTCTCATTCTCATTTGATTTTCAAAACTGGTGAAATTCACTTATTATTCATTTGGTAGTTTTATATATGAATAAATTGGCAAATTTTCAAGCATTACATTTAARGAAATGTGATTTTCCACTTTTCTGCTATACTTTTCTGCTACAAAACACTCATGTCTTCCTTGCATAGAACACTTTTCTATATCCTTTTTGAGTAATATTTGTATGCTTCACTGCTCTTCCTTCCATTCTTTCTTTTCCTCTCTACCTCATGTAAACGAATTAGAGGATTTGGGGATAGTTGGAGAACAGAACTTCGTCAAAAATAATTCCTTCTTCATTAAGATAAAGCTGGAAGTCTGCCACAGAACTGCCAGAGATAGAGATTTCAATTTTCTGGTAGGCTGAAGCATAAAGGAGAGGAAAACAAAATGCATTCTAAAATTCACCTTTTCTTTTCAACTGAATTAATTATGATTTAAGGTACCTGTTGTCCTGCGAATGCTGCACTACAGAAGTCACAGTGGGACTGCTAAACCTTGTCTAACTTGTTGGTTTGCTATGTGTTTTCTTGTTAATCAAATTGATTTCACTCTTTCTGTAAGACTGAAAAGATGCTGGATGTTGCCTTCTTATTTGCTTATTTGCTGCTAAGAACGTGTGATGCATTCATGTTAGTAACCGTTTCACATGGTAAAGTTCATGTGCTCCCAGGAAACTGAAGAATTGCTTCCTTGTTGCTTCCATTGGTTGCCCAACTTCAATATAGATTTATAAGGAGTCTGCATCATTAGTCAATCCAAACTGCAATAGCTCAAACGTGCATTTGGAGTTTGTAAACTGAAGCTAAATAGACATTCTAGACCATACCTGATGTGTTTTCAGAAGTACATTCATTTGATGAGAGAATTAAAGTTCAAAATTATAATGATCTGATTAAATTTTAACGGTACTCAGCTAAGAGTTTGCATTATGAATTTTCTTCAGGGAGTGACTGACTCTCAGAGCAGACCAATGTGCAGCAGAATTTGACTAGTTAAGTCTAAGTTCTGCTTTTCCCCCATGCACATGTCCAACAGATATGGATTTACAAGGAGAAAACTAAGATTGTCAAGAAATTAATTTCAAGTCACCTGTCATTTGCTCACTTGTTTTCCTGAATATTTGTATAGGAAACAACTATTACTAACTTTACATCTATAAAAAACCACACTTTTAATGATGAGAATATTTGAAATTCGTAAAGCTAAGCAGTTACACTGTCCCACTGTGTAATATTTTCTAATGTATAAGCAGAATATTCAATGGAATGCAAAATCGAAATAACGAATGTTGTTACATGTGTATTTTAGTTATTATCTGAAACAATTAATTGTTTTGCACTTTTATTGTTGTAACTGAAAAATATTTATGTGGAATAAATACCTGGTACAAAAGCCAGCATAGGTTATATGAAGCAACTTCCAGCCAAGTTAAAGAGAAAATAATTTCTAAGGCTAGATAATGTATACAGAAACACTCTCTTAATACTCTCTGACTGAACCTTCCTGTGTTGTTAGGAAGTTGGGGACTGTATTTATTGGAACAATATCTTCAGAAATTAATGTATTTTCTTGGTCTTTGTTCAATTTACTTAACAGATTTTGCATCATAAAATTTACCAATACTTACTTCTTTTATGTGGAGGTGCAAGTTGTATGACTGCACACATCAAACAAGACATGTAAAGGACATGGTGCTGTCTTTAGATAGTTTGTTCTCAATGTGCATAACATTTGTCTCCTAATTTTCTCCTGAAACAGGCAAAGCTGTCTATCAGGCTGTTTTCAGTACAATGTTTTGTCTTTAGCTACTCTGAGTTACATGACTTGAATAAATTTTTCTTTGTCTATGAATTAGAGGTTTTTTTTCTCATATTTATGGATTCACTCTTCCAGGTATGCAGACAAGAAGGCATGCATACATATGTAGGATGTGGATATTTCCTGACTGATTCAGGAATTAAAGTTTTGGCAATATGGAAAGAAGAAAATATTTTCATTGAGTTAAATATATAGTGTATAAGGTTGCTGGGTTTTTAGGTGTCTGCATGCATTTGTAGGGAAAAGAGATGGAACTACTAATCGTGAAATCACTGAACCTTCAGAATAAGGGAATGATTACATTAGTCCAGACAGCAAATTTACTTGGTTTCCCTATTCCAATAAATCACTACTTTATACTGCTTAGTGCGATGGATGGATCACACAGGCAATACTGCCTGCAAAGCGATGCATTTGCCCAACACAAATTTATAGATTACAGAGTTTGATTTATGACAGTCTATTAATAAGGAACAAGAAAAACTGGAGCACTATCTGCAATTATCAAAAGAGGATCTTCATTTTGTGCTGAATAGAATTATTCAAGTTGCAAAAAGGATACAAAAGGCACAAAATAAGGAAAAAAGAAAACATAGAAGGGGAAAAGAATTAGAACCTCTACTATGGAAAGTAGTGGAAGGATCATAGAATCATAGAATATCCCAGCTTGGAAGGCACCCAGGGGGATCACTGAAGATCTGTGGTCCTGGTCCTGCCCTGAACAGTCCCAAGAATGACATTGTGTGCCTGAGTTCTAGAAAAGGTCAGATCAAAAATGCCAAGAAAATGGACTTATTTCGTAGGGCTTTAAGTTAGAAAGTAAAGAGTTATATCCTATCATTTATTCAACCTGATATAGATCATAGATTGTGATCTATGATTTTGAGTCTGGAATTTGAGGGATACCACAGGACAACAGAGATTTTATTTTTCTAAAACTTATGGAAGTTCCTTGTTAAAATATTGACAGTCTGTCATTGCAAAAAGGAAGATTACATAGCAGAGAAGAGTATCTAGGTTCATGTATAGATGTATTCTGAAATCTGTCACAGCATTTTGACAGGAAGAAAGGCTTCTTTATAGTTCATTTTTGAAGTATCAGAGAATTTTCGTCTCTTTGGATACATGCTTCTGTTTATATTCTGAACTAAATGCACCAGTGATCTACATTTCCTCATTAAGATCCAAAGCTTAAGAATTACTGAGAAAGTATTAACAATAAACCTCCATATGGAAGTATAAATAATTCACACGTTGTGTGTTTTGTTCCATCTCTTAGGGAATATAAACTTGGCAACAATCAAGGTGAATATCATCATTAATTATAGTTAAAATGCTGAAGTAGAGATACTTTTCCTGACAAAGCAATGCACATAGCCAAACCTTAGAAGTACTTTATAAGGGGACTGAATGGAAATTAAAATTATAACACTTATATAGTTAGTTTTGTAGTTACTGAACACTCAATCAGACATAAAAACACAGTTGCTGCAAACACTAGAGATAATTTTTATGTGCCATGATACTTTTGCAGGATTCAAAAAAACATCTGTGCAACACCATGAATTTTAAAATCATGAGTACTATCACTTCCACAATGTGTGCTGAAAATATTTGTTCAAAATTATGTCTGTGTCCTCAATTTCCATGCACAGCGAGTCAGATTTTGCTAGAAGATGCTAAGTGTTTAACATTAAAGAGTTAACATTTCAAATATTTTCAGAACATTTCAAAATATTTTCAAACTGCATTAAGACATTCTGTAGTGCTGTTTAACTCTGTTCTAGGTTATAAAGTATTAATTCAGCACTCAAGAAATGGCCAAAGTTTTTCTTTCCCTTTCCCTTTCCCTTTCCCTTTCCCTTTCCCTTTCCCTTTCCCTTTCCCTTTCCCTTTCCCTTTCCCTTTCCCTTTCCTACAATTTTGCTGTTTGCATAGCAGTTGCCAGTCGCTTCCCTGTCATGTAATATGTTCCCTGGACTGTAATGCAATTTCAGGATAATTGTTTCAGGCAGTCTGTATCTGCCCATTTTTCCCTCTCTGCAAGTAGGTTGTGTAAGCCTGCTGCAGTAGATCAAGTGTTTTTCACAAATGAAAAGAAAGGGCTTTGTTTTTTCCTAGGTCTGTTCCATACTGCTGAAGGGACTTTGCCGTCAAGCACATGCTGCATTGTTATGGGAACTGTGCTATGAAAGTGCACAAAGACATTAAACACACTGTGAACGTGTTGGGCCTGGGAGCTCTGAGGACATACGAAGCCTTTAGCAATCCCAACAGCTGATTAGGTCATCCATTAAACTCCTCCCCCAGCTCATCTCCAAAGCCCTGGACCTACGTAAAACAGAATCCTGAAAGTGCAATAGGGCTATAAGGCAGACACTCAGGTAGGTAGATAGAATTATCATAGGATTAATGCTAAGCTCATACATCAACAAACCCACAGCCATGAGAGTCCACACAGACGTTTTTCTTTCTTTTTCTTCCTTTTTTTTTCATTAGCTCCAGAAAGAACCTAAACAAATGGAATTTTAATGGGTTATTGTTTTCAACACTTCTTTTACAAATTTAGAAAATCTAAAGAATGCAAATCCCTTCTGAGAGTTTTGCTGGCTTTTTTTTTTTTTAGTTTTTTTTTTCTTCAGGATTTCTTTTTCAAACTGCATGGTTTGGGGKTTTTTTTTCTGTAATCTATGCAGAAGATGATGAAAAAAATCTGAGCTATTTACTCGTGACTTCTATGGAACAAAAGTTTGCAAAATCCAGGAAACACTCATGATCCACTCCTGTAGTGTTTTAATCATTCATGCAATATCTTTGAATACATTATTTTTCCTTTTCCTGCTATCTTTTTTCAACAGAAATGTCCAGTTGAAGTATTTCCATTACTAAAATCAAGCAGTGACACTGCACTGTATTTCAAGATTTCATATTCACTTTGATGTACTGGAAAGTTTGGAATTATGTAAAGTAACCAGGAACAAGAGAAGTGGATGAAAGTAGCTTCTAGCATGGCTATTCATTATTAAAATTCAGAGCTGGTAATACAATTCTTCCGTAAGATGTCTTTGAATCAGAGTAAAAGCATCTTCCTGAGAATTTCTTTTTGAACAGGAAGTTCAGTGTCTTTATCTCCAATTTCCCAGTCATTATCTCCTTTCTCAAGACTCTTGAGATATCAAAGGATCATTGTATAGAAAACTTTAAAAGCTGTGGTTTCAGATAATACTGAAAGCACATCTTCAATCATTGCTTAAATAAAAGTTCTTTTGTGTTGTGATCAAAAGTCTTGTGTACTTGTCATATGAAACACCCTAATCAGAGAACTTGTCTTGTTATTTATTTTGAAGTCACATTTATTTTGAAGTCACATCTATATAATATTTTTGATGGAAAATATCTTAGCTATTTTAAGGTATTTTACAGTACCTTTTCTGTGTGATTTACAGATTTCTCACTTAATGATGGTTTTGTTAGATAAGACAGAATTTTAAAGGACCATCTTTTTATCTGCAAGATTAAAGGCATGACATCAAAAAATTTTAATATTCTGAAGTTGAGTGATTACACAAGTCATTCAACAATCATTCACTGTGTAGCTTTGATATATTTTATTACTGAGTTTCCTTTCTCAATTTTTAATTTCGACATTTAGTACCTTTTAATATAATCACCCATATATGAAGTACAGTATGATCAAACTTTTGCAGAAGAAACAGTATTGTGGCGTGGTCTATTGTATGACTCATACTCTAAATTTATTGTTTCATGGGAACCAGTCTTCTATGCCAAAGTGAACTGCAGGTTTTTATTCCTTTCTATCCTTACATAATAGACATTCTTGCTAAACAAGAATAGAATCACTGTGGCATGAAAGCAATCAATAACAGATACTTAGAGAATCTGCGTTTTGTCCTAGCATGAATGAAAGATGGGGATTTCTCCTTGTGGTTACCATGTGGTGCAAAAGTAATTCTTTTGAATTCCTCTTTGTTTTTTCATTCGTAACTGAGAACACAAGTATCATACAGTATGGCAAAAGTCTTTCCCTGGACATTATTAAACARCAGCTTAGTTACCAAAATTGAGTCCAGAAAGTATTCTTGAGAGGAAAGAAATTTTGGCTGGAGTTTCATTTCGACTTTAATAAGCTACCTGATAGAAAAACTGCATGCTAAGCATCTTCTTGAGATTAGGAAGGATTATGTGTTTCTTCTCAGACTCTCTTCTTTGTGTTTTCTCCTCAGGGTACTCAAACTGTCCATGACACCTCAAACTTCCCAGAAGTCCTCTTTACCTGCAAAAGGGGTTTTTTACCCCTTCAGTCTTTCTCATTCTCCCAAGAATTTGGGATAACTATTGTCTATGCTATAAAAGTCTGATCTTGTAGGTTGTAAAATRCGTTCAAGTACAGAGTGAGGGTAGATGCTCAGACCTTGTTTGAAATAGATACACATGCTGCAAACACCACACTTCAGAACAATAAAGGAGATAAAAAATAATAATTTATTGCTCTATTCAGAAACAACTTTATGAATAGACTTTTCATCTTAAATAAATGTTTTAGATTCCTGGTATTACAAGCATTTATTCCATTCGATCTTATGGAACTAGCTGATAATTTTCAATTCCGCGACAACATTTCTGTCTATTCATTGCAGCATTTAGTTGCAAAAAGAAGCTTCCTTTACTTTGGAAAATGTCTGCAGAATATCAGGCACAGCACATATCACTGTGCAGCACCATATGCTTTCAAAAAGTTGCTAAACAATGTTCATTAATCACTAACCTGTCAAAACAATGAGGGTGATACCCAGAAATCCCATTTAGGTAAATATTCTGTGGCAATATCTAATGTGCAGAGTCAATTTAAGTCTTCAATCCTGCAGAATCAGGCAGTCAAATCTTAYAGTCAGAGAATTTAATCTACAACTGTTATGAAAAATTAAATCTTCTTAAACAGAGAGCACAGGTACAGCACTAAGAAATTCTTGCTAGATTTTGGTTCACAATAATTCTGTGACCCAAAATAATGTTGCTGATCTTTGACATTGTACAGCTGCCTTGTATGTAGAAAGCAGTTTTGGCAATTACTGGCAAATGTTACAGAATGTACTAAAGATGTTTAAGTATTAAATGTATATAATGATTTATTGAAAGATAACTTGCATAGTGGAGACAGGCATTAGTTATTTTATACATCTAGACCTTAATTTCTGTATAGATTTATAATAAAAATAAGGCTAATAGAAAAGAAACATTTGAATGGCAGTTTTCAGATGAGAAATCTGCTCTTTTTGCTTAGAAAAATCTCATTGCGAGTCAGATTGATGAAGAACCAACTTTGTACACTTCTGAATAATGCTTTTAGGCTTGATTGAACCCCCCTCAAAGCAGGAGAAACTTTGATGATAGCAGTTATGGTTTAGGCATTTTAATTAGCACACATCTAAGGTGTTCAGGTTGTCAAATAAAAAAGTGCTGATAGGCACAAGGCAGTACATTTCTGTTGAAGATATTCTCTTTGCTGAAATAAATAAAATAAAATAATATAAAATAAAATAAAATAAAAATAAAATAAAATAAAATAAAATAAAATAAAATAAAATAAAATAAAATAAAATAAATAAAGGTTTTAGTGAACTACTGAAAGGAAACACAAAATGATGTGGGACCTCAGTCCATTTTCTAGCGATCAGAACCAAGACACAATTGCAACTGAGGCTGTCAAAAATATATACAACTGAGGTACCTCAAAAATATACTGATGATATGTTGTAGGTGAGGTTATTAATAGTCCTGCAGAGATTTAACATGGAACATGTAGGACTGCAGATTGGTAGGGACTTTCTTTTCATCCTTGTGATGAAATTACATTCTTTCCAGCATTTTCATGTAAATATCGTTTCTTCAAAGTCAGTCAGGAGTGTAGCTTGAATTCACATGTGTTTTTTTACTTTGGGGGCTGTTTCATGCATAATAACTTGCACAGAGCAGTTAAATAGCAAGACTGATCTACCATCATGTAAGTCAGGGAGTTTAAGTGGCTCAGACCTGCTGTGCTACCAGACGGAAAACATTGGCTCCACCACGTTACTAAGGCTGAGGGAGACAGAGAGAAATGTAGCACTTTTTCATTTGTGACAGGGGAAAAAAATGCATTCCAAAATTTTAAGCTCATATGTGGCCTCATTTTACATTACTTTTTCCCCTCTTCTTCCTTCATTCATTAAACTGGTTTGCACAGTATTTCTGCTAACTGTGGTCTTGGGCAAGGGAATATGTGTGGGTCTCCAGCAGTGATTTCTTTTAGGAATTTTTATACGTCTTTTTTTTTTTTTTGATGAAAAACAGAGTTTGGAGATTTTTAAGGAACACATAAATAAAGAAACTCATAAGAATAAGTTTGCGTAGCAGGAAAAGAATATGGCTAAAATTTTAAAAATTATACGTTCCCTTTAATAGTTTTATATAGATTCAGTGTGTTGGATTATATTATATGGAATGGATCAACAGAGAAAGTTGCACTAGAGCATTTATTAACAAAAGTCCTATATAAAACAAATTATGTGAGTGTAGTCAGGCTCCTAGATATTGAAATTATACTRTTTATAGTTATACAATTCTGCCCAGTATCCCTGCATAAGTTATAAATTGAATACATATTTAAGGCTGTTTGACAGCAGATTTAAAGTCTGAGTTGAAGTCGAGGGAAGATGATATCTTAATCGTTGTGGAGAGAGCTAGGAAAATTTCCAAGGTTATTTTTGTGGCTTTGATTAAAAATTATCAATCAACTAATACATTAGTAAATTTTCAGTACTTCCAGGGCTTACTCTCCTCTACCTTCATGCACCACCTTCATTCTCATATTTGTGAAGTACCTGTACTATGAGATTACAACATTTTTGCCAGAAAAAAATAACCAATCATCTCCTACTTGTTTTTATGTTTCAGGAAGAAGACATAAAATGGCCATACCTGGCAGCACACTGAGAATATTAAAAATTATTCATATGATGGGAGATGTCAGAAAAAACAACCTTTTCATTGATTGACCAAAAAAAGTCAAATAAAATATTTCCGAACTCTACAGCTGGAAATGGAAGACTGCCAGAAAATGACAGGATTGCAAGAATCCATCAAGATAGGCCAGTGACAAAAAATATTTTGTTCAATGTGTAAAAGTTGAAGGATAAATTTATAAAATCGAAATGAAATTATAAAGAAAATACAGGACCAGTATCACCTGTGTATAAACACAATTTATGGCATTTATTTTCCAGGGAAAAGAAGAAACTAAAAATTMATTTTAAATTCTAGAGAACTCAAGTCCTTCAGGGCACTAAGAAGGCTCTCTTCTCCAAAAACCTTATTTGTATAATGCAGAAATCCATAGGCCAGGTCATAGGTTTCTCCCACTGAATCTGATAAAAGATTCTAGATTAGGATTCTGGAATGTCTTTCTTCTGCAAAACACCTATCTCAATTGCAGAGGGATATCTGATCTCTGAATGCAGAAAATTGGGGGTCTATGACCCACACTCTACACTTCAAGTTAAAAAAAAAAGCATTACTGGCTCAAAACAAGAAAGCTGCATTGAAGGATCACTAAGTGCTGCTGTGTTATATAATCAATGCTAAAAAATTGTACACCTCTGATTACCGAAGAGTGATGATTCAGGCACCCTAAGGACCTCAAGAAAAATGACTTGGGCACAACTCATTTTATTTGTTCAAAATGATTTTACTCAGTCTSAAAGAATAATTCGATAGTAGAGCTTAAGCATAGAGAATGTGATGTCTGTACTTCCTTCCAGACCTATTTTCATATCAATATGTGGGAATATCTCAACTGGTTTGATCCTCCAAAGTTCTCTCTCATATAAAAATACAGAAAAAAAATATTGGAGAAATTTGTTTTGGCCTTTACCAGTACGGGGTTTTTTTTTGTCATTGGTAAGTCATGCTGCAGTAGAAGTTCATAAATAAACTATAGTTAAGCCTACAAAGGATATGCACTTCTGGGGAGACATCAGTCACCAATTACCATCAAGCAAAACTGACTTGACTCAGGAACATTAGTTAAATATATAACCCATCAAATCACAACAGTATAATAAGAAATAAAACCAAATCTTACAAACACCTTCCTCTACCCCTCCTCTTTTCCTGGGTTCAGCTTTACTCCCCATAGTCTCTCCCTCCTCCCCTCCAGGAGCTCAGTGTGGTGGGAAATTATGTCTGTGGTCAGTCCATCACACGCTGTCTCTGCTGCTTCTTTCTCCTCAGGGGGAGGACTCTTCACAGTCTTTCTCTGCTCCAGCATGGGGTCACTCCCACAGGAGACAGTGCTCCATGAACTTCTCCCACGTGAGTCCCTACCACGGGCTGGAATTCTTCATGAGCTCCAGTGTGAGTCCCTTCCACAGGTGTGTAATTACTGCCAGCAAGCCAGCTCCAGCACTGATTTCTCTTTCTACAAGGCCATGGGCTCTGTGGATATAGTGGAAACTTCTGGAAGCTTTTCATAGAAATCACCACTGTACCCCTTTGCTACCAATACCTTGCCACACAAGCACAATACAAGAGGTAGTTAGAAATGTATTATTTGGAAAGAAAATCCCTCTGCATTTAGTAGCAATATTTTAAATGTATTTGAGAAAGGGCAGAGAGAGCACTGTCTGGGTCTTCAAGGTAAATATAAACTGTGTATGAATGCCTTGATTATGCAGAAAGTGTCACATGGGCACCGATTTACAATTTATAGGGACAACWCAAACACATGAAGTTATACCAATATCTAATTGTCAACTTATCAGGTAGGCTGTAGCATAATACAGATAATAATACCGCAACAGCTTAAACATGCTGAATTGGAATATTAACTTACCCTAGTTATACTGTAAATTCAGTAAGTGTTCCACGCAAAAAGTGACTTTCAATTTGAAGGTGGCCCTTTAAAAATGTCGAGCTTGTTGTATTTTTTGTTTTCTGTATCAGGACCTTGTCTACTTATACGACAAATCTTGATTAAGAGTCTGTTTCATTTATGAATGTAAATAACATCAGAACCAACTTAAAGATGTAGCAATGGGGAACAAAGACACACAGACCTCCTTATACCTCCAAAGAAGATAGTTTTATTGTAACAAACCAAGTCTTTTTATACTCTAAACTCAACAGAACTTAACAGAAACCTAACCGAAAAGAGCACTCATTGGCTGCTGCTGCTGCAGCTGCAGTGTCGTAGTTCGCGTGTCTCTCTGTCCAATCAGCTCTCTGTTCATATGGTGTCCACGTGTCTCCTAAACCAATCACTGCAAATTTAACAAACGTAAAAGAGATCCTGATTCTTATTTCSCACATAAAGATACCAATAGTTATAATGTATCAATTTTTTAGTATAGTAACTTTCCATCTTTAGGACAACATTTTGTTTGGCTTCGTTACTGTCCTGAAAACTTAAAAAAGTTGATTACTAAAACATCAAGGAAAAAGGTACATTCTACCAATTCATATACTCTTTTAATTAAGTGTACCTTTAGCTTGTGTGTAATTTTACCTTTTTAAAAATAAATGTGTGATTAATTCATTTTTAATTAAAATAAAAATTATTATCTTGCTAACACTTCAATGTTAACAAAGAGATTGTAGTTAGAAGGATTAAAAACTAATGATTTTTCAGGAACATTAATAAAAGACATTGGAGTGATAAGAAATACCCATCGGTTGTCAGATTATTGCTAAGGTACACAAAAAAGGTTTCATGACAAAGAAATTTCAGGGGTGTGTATAAAAGAAAATCAGCTTGGAAGCTTTGATAATCCAAAATGCTATCCGCCACTGAACGAAATCCAGACAAAATTTTAACACTTTGAAGCTACGGTTRTACTGACAAAGTAGACCAGATCAGTAGAAACAGAGCTCTAGAATAAAGCAGTGGTGCTGAGAAGCTGATATGTGTATTATAGGTATTTTAGGGATTTGCTTTTACTTCCCAGTAGCTTTAATTTTGTTGTATGAACTAAATATCCATTAGCAGTTGGCAAGCAACTTCTAGGGGTTAGTTCCATATGAAAGCAATCTGGTCCATTTGCCTTGAGGTCATTTCGACATCTAAATCAAGTAAGAAGTGAGAGCTGGGACATTCATCTCTGATCCAGACTAAACCCGTAGTGTAGATGAACCCCCAAAGCCCTTTGAAGAATTTATTTTTATGGTATCCTAAAGGAGTGGGACAGGGAGAGAGAAATTTGTCACCAAAGAGAAGTCAGTATCTTGGGGTTTGGGCACTTGCCTGGCAGTGAAACAAGCCCAGTGTTCTATGATGTTACCACTGGGATTCAGTAAGAGATGTTTAGGTACTAGTTCATCCAATACCACCTGCTCCAAGTTTAAGTTTTAGAAGTATTAGATTGAAATTAGATCTACCAATTTTCCCCTACTTACTATGCTTTTGTAGTGTTTTCTTTATAACCCCTTCTATTTCTCCCACTGAGCTCCAGAGATATGACAGTAAAGAGCAGCTTAATTCACCTTTCACTTAAGCCTGGGTAGCTTAGTTAGTTTTTTAGCTTGTCTCTGGAAAAAATCTTTGATAATTTTTTAGTTCTCAGATCACAGATATTTTTTTATCAGTGGATAAAATGAATGTCTGCTCAGCTGGAAATTTGCAAGACTGAGAAACTTGTGAGGTACTGAGTTTTGTCTTTGAAATAAAAAGGACACAAGAAGAAGGACTTCTTTTGGGTCTGTGTCTGCCTTGCTTTAACTTCTACACAGACCAAGAATTTAATGTGTAACCTTAAAAGCTAGGTAGGAAGTTATTTGAAATACTTTCTGTGGATAACTTACAACATGGTGTAGTAAAACCTTCAGAATAATTTTCTCTGGATTATACTTGTGCATTTCTTTGGTGAATTTAGTATCACATCCAGTGGTTATACCAGGTGAAGTCATACTATTGATAATGTACTGTCTTTTACATAAATTTTATATATATATATATGTGCATATATATATATATATATATATAAAAGAGGGAAACAAACCCTTTGAATGTTGAACATCATTTAAAGGTTGATGATAAATAACCACTATCCAACTAAAATAGGAGCTGAGATGTTTCAGTTTTCAGGCCAAAGACTCAAATTTAATGTGTTAATAGGTTTATGCTGATTTGTTAGTTATCTCCTCAGACACAACAGTAATCCGTATATGTATATGTAGAAATGTTATCAGAGATTTCACCTTTTAAATGCACAATGACCATCATTTGTGCAAGAGAACTTTCTTTTTCTGAGGTACATTTGACATAAATTACATAAACCATGTTCTGATTTTAGAGGCTTAAGGTGGGTCAGCTCTTACCTTCTTAATGACTATATGCTTTGCTAAAAGTAGTGAAACCTTAGCCAGGTTATTTCTGGTTTATCTGAATATTTCATATAAAAATTCAGATTAAGTTCTGAGTCTTGACATTACTTCTGAAAGCATTTTGTTTTAGTGAGTTTTTAGGTTGGCTGGTGTGGAGAAAGTGAGGGGGAAATAAACAGAAAGACACATAGGAAGACATGACGTGAAAACTAGTGCTCTAAAACAATCTCTGAATCAATACTTCATGACAACTATCTCCCCACACTTTTCTTATTATTTACGGCAAATGAGTGGAATGTCCTCTTAAACGCTTCTAACTAAAAAATAAGGGCTGCAAAATCATGCTGAAATGAATTTCCATGATATTTTCCCAGTGGCCTTAATGCGTACTGTAAATATGTATTTTGATTTCTTTTTTCAAAAAGGTATATTAATCTTGGACCTCAGTTCAATCTCTTAGTGTAACTTGGAGCTTTGTATACGTGCCAAAAATATTACAGCAGTTCAGAATTACGGTTATGTAATGACCCAGACAGTGACAGGTGGATCACATTAGTGGGTTCACCAGCTAGAGCAGATGTTCCTTGTCAACTTGCCACTTATTAGAATAATTTGTGTGTACACAGGTTTTGAGCTTTCAAACAGATGATACAGTAGGTATATGCTGGTAAATCTTACTGTGACACAGTTACAGTATCTCTGGATATTACAGTGACTAACAATTACACAGTGATGTCCAGTATTGTGATTTTCTCTAAGTTTGAGAAGAAATTTTCTTAGTGAACAGGGTTCTTTTATCTTTTTTAAATGAAAATGGTGAAATGTTTTTCTTTCAATGTAAAAAAAAATAAATAAACCATAACTTTTTTTCTTTAACTAGATCTCCAGGTCTCCCATAATGTGCTCCTATTATTTTACCCAGAAACCTTACTCTGCTTATAGTAAATTAATAAGATAGCTATCCCTCAACAAGAAGACCTGCTGTTTTGTACAGCTTGAGAATTCCAGCATGCTCAGATAGAGAAGAACAGCTGCAGGAAGCAGACATGCCTGCTTTGGCCTATGGTCTAGACACCTGAAAGCAGTGGGTGTTGAACTCAGAGATTTCCAGATCTGAGACATTCCTGATGTAATGTGGCAGCTGCTCGCAGAGCCCCTGCTATCCTGCAGATGGCTGAGGCAGCCATATCCACTGACAGCAGCCAGGTCCCAGCTCTGATCTCTTCCCTGCTGTGGAGGACTATGCCATCACGGGCAGTCCTGCTAGCTTTGTATAAAGGCATTGGGCTTATGTTGGCATATTGATTCCTACATGGTGCTCTCATGAAAAGGTGCATTAATGGTTGTTTTATAAATCTTCTCTCTGGACTGTAAGCAGAAAATAGAAGGAATTTAGCATTCTCAGTTTTTCATGGTAATTGCTTTTTTACTAAAAACTATAACACTCGTCTTGATGCATATGTGGAATTTTGTCTATTTAGTTTGATGTGCAGTCTCTGTTTTTCTTCAGGTTTTTGAAACAGAAAGAAATTGTCATTTTTTTAAATTGGAGAGATTGTGATAACTTTACCTAATTCAGAAGCGCTTACAGATATTTTGTGTCTATATGTGACTGAAAAAAACATGGATATTTTCTTGATCTGGAGTACATGAAACTATAAGTATATTTTTAGGTACATAGGCTGGCACTCCAGAGTATCATAAGAAAACAGCAGATGCTAAATTATCATAGACCTGGAGAGACTGAGTCTTGAAACATCCCTAATTTATACAGATAAATCTACAGGGCTTGATAATAAATTGAGCTCATTTAACACTTAAAAAATATTCAATAATATGTTGTTTAGTTCTTACAGCAAATGATATTGAACATATAATAGCATTAAAAGTGAAATCAGTGACTTCTATAATATCAGAGATTATTGCTAAGGAGAAAAAAATAACCCTCAGTCTTTACATAACAGGGGCAAGAGCAAACAGAAAAAACATAGTCATTCTCCATCTTCCATTTTGAGTTGTGCAGAGGCTTTTGCTTCTAAGAAGAGTACCCCAGTTACTCTTCTAAGAAGAGTATCCCAGCTTTTTCAAAGGCAGAGCCATCACAGCCCTGCAGAGGTCTGTGAAAGCGACAGTCTCCCCCAGTCACCTGAGGATAATGGCTGTGGCATTGGTCACCTTCTGTAGGCAGGCTAACAAAAGCAAAATGCACAAAYGCTGCACAAGTTAAAGTCAATAGAAGTAGTTCCCTTGTTTTGAGTAATCTTGAGTTATCCAGGAGACTGATTTTGATTTGCTCATACAATTTTTCAGCGTATGTCCCCGTCCTCCCAACTCTGGCTCCTCAGGAACAGTTTTATTCCAACAATTATTTGGGAACTCGTTACTCCTCTCCAAAAGGCTTGGCYGAATTACAAGTAACTTCAGGTGCCTCTCTCCATTCCTTCCAGATGACAACAATGACCATGTTGTAAACATTGTTTTGAAAAGTTTTGATGCCTGTGTGTTTGGTAATAGGTGAGCGCCTATTACTCCTGTCTGCCTTTGAGGATGGATTGCAGAGAGGGTRCGCATGTTGACTCACAAGCAAGTAACCATGTGTTTCCTGCAGCTTTCTTTGGAATAGCTCCAAATGAGTAAGATCTTCTTTAGACTATATAAGGACTTAAGGGATGAAAAAGTTTCACAGATCAGAACTTAACTGCATCCACCACGATAAAGTGGTTCACTATTGATTGTTGGCCACAGGAGACAAGGAAAAGGCATGGCAACTAATGTTCAGAAGCTCTGGATATTTGAATGGCAAAGCTTGAATGCTTATGTATGTAYCAATGACTGGGGAGTTTAGTGCCATGTCCTTGGAAGTCTTTTTTTGAGATGTTGCAAGGCTGATTAGAACACACAACAATTTATTGTCTAGCTTTCAGATCCACTGCCTTTTTTATATGCTCAAAGACTTAATATTTGGCCATGAACTTAGTGACAACCTTTAGAATAGGGACAACTACACCTTTGAAAAATCTGACTTAGTCATTGGAAATACACAAGTTTGTTTTCTGCTCAAGAAAAAATAATTTCTTCCAAAGCACCCATGGCTCCTCTTTATGTTATATGTTATCATCATATTACAGTGGTCCTTTATTGGAGGCTGGCTTCTGTCAAAATTATTTGGAACTATCCCCAATTGTCCTCCTATGAATGACTGGCTTTGTTCATGTAACATGGCACTTAGAGAGACCCATGCCTCAGTGCGTGCCCTATGGATTTTGCACACTATTTCTATACTAGCATGCAATCCCTTTTATTTTCCCCACTCAGGTTTTTCCCCTCTAAAGAGAAGGATGTGATCACTGTAGCTGTTTCTCGAGGGCAAAGTCTTTTGCAGGAAGGGGCTGCAATGCTAAAAATCCTCATGTTTGATTCTGGCAACACCTGACTTTTCTGTGTGCAATAAGTCTGGAATTCAGCAGTAGGACACAATGAAACACAGAAAAATGCCTCATTACTGAGTTTGGGTTTGTTGTAAAAGATGTACTTCAGGATGTCTAATTAGTAAATCCCTGCATAAATTGTTAAATCTTGAGGTTTTACATAATACCCTTTCAGTAGATTTTGTACAAAGTTTTATGTTGGAATGCATACAGGGAAAAAAACACAGAATGAAATTAGACTTTGGTTAATATTAATCTGTAGCTTGTCACGATAAACAAAACTTTCAGGTCAGCTGTAGTCATGGAAATTTCAAATTAGTTGTGGATACATGGGTGCCTGGCCCGTACACTGAAGAGTGACTGAAGTAAATGATAGTTGCTTTTTGTATTGCTTCCTGCCATCTTTCCTCATTGAAGAGCAAACCAAAAAGGTTGTTGTGGGCCTTAATAAGAATCAGAACATTTTGTTTTAAAATTGAGTAGTATAGGATCACATTTCCCTGCCATTTTAAACGTTTATTACTATACAGTTTTTCATCTCCATCTGAATTACAAAGTGCAATCACTCAGCTGTTCATTGGGGTCTTATTTTGCTGCCAGCTTATTATATATAATCTCTTCCATTTATGTCATGTTCATAACTAATAGCATACATTTGGAATCCCTCAGGAAATTTAGGGAGACAAKGTCAGAGTAGACACTGTTAAACATTGTCCTCAAACTGAACGACAGCATTTTTTATCAAACCTAAGGAATATTTTTTTCCTTGTGGGTATAATAAAGAAAGGTGGGCAAAGTTAACTTCTGAGCATTTTCTGTTTGTGAGCTGAACAGTTGGACCACAGCAACTTGATAAAGTCATAGTTTAATAAGATCAACCAGCTGTAGTAAATTATTCGGGAGATACACAAAACAGCATATTGAACAATAAATGGAAACTTACTCTAAAGATGAAATCCTCTGCTGTGGTTTCTCCTGAACTGTGATAAATGTACAAGTTCATGTCTATTTTACATTCACAGAAAACTTAAATCTTAGTCTGGGATCTGGTTCCAATTCAGTAGAGGTATTTTACCATCTTTGCAGTCTTTTGATAGACAATCCATAGAGAAATATTAGTGATGTAATAATTTCCTTTTTTATTTCCATAAGTAAAGTTGCAAATTCTCTGTATGTATTGAATTTTGAGAGGAAAAAAAATATTTCTATTTCACTTCCTGATTGATAATCTCTGTGATGGTAAACATAATTTGTGTCTGTTTTAAGATGTCTTCAGTCTTGATAGTTACTAAAGCTATCTACTGTTTGGGCTTCCTAAGGTCAGCAATTTAAGAGTCTTCACTTTATAGCCACCATTTGTCAAACTGATCATTTCTAAATAGACAAACAGTTGGTAACAGCTTATTCCATAAACAGATTGCCAAAAACACTGATGCACACACAAGCCATTGCTGCAGCCACTCTGCTGTTGGTGTTTGCATTTTTGCATGGTGTTTGTTACTCAYAGCGCATCACCGAGAGGCTCTGAGTGACACCACGGGTGGGTTACGCAGGAYRTAGCAGAGACACGGGAAGATAAAGCCTCTGCTTCAAAGTCATAGAAACACAGAATCATTCTGAAGGGAAAAGACCTCTAACATCATCAAATCCAACCATGAACCCAGCATTACCAAGTCCACCTCTAAAACACATCCCCAAGTGCCACGTCTGCTTGTCCTTTAAATGCTTTCAGTGATGGCGATTACACCACTTCCCTGGGCTGCCTGCTCCAGTGCCTGGCCACCCTTTCAGTGAATAAAATGCTGACCACAGCCACCCTCTTGCTAAAGGCGATCACTGGGGCACTGCTCCTCTCCCCCAAGTCAGAGCTTTGCACCAGCTTTTTGTAGACCATACTGCCTGGAGTTCTCTTCCAAGTAGTTCTCTTCCAACATAGTCTGTAAAAGTGCAATAAAAATTTGGAAACAAATAGTTTCACCTAAGTGTGCCAGGATGGAGGTCCTGGAGCAATGGCTTCTGAAGTGAGGTTACAGAAGTCACAGCCTGATGAAAGGGAGCAGATTGGCTTGGAAATCTGCTTTCAACTATAATGCAGTCACAGACTGTGGTGCCGGCTCCCGTTATGGTGGTTAAGACTGAGGCAGATCTCTCCCATGGTATAGAGACAAAATAAAACATATTCAAGCATCTCCTTTTTGCAGAACTGCAGAACATCTAAGTAGAAGCTGGAATAACAAAGAACTGTTAGAAAATCTGCTAGGTCATCTCAAGCAGCAGCAGAGCAAAAAGAGGGGGGGCAGGAGCTCTTAAGCTCTTTACATGGCAATAATGTGAAACTCATGCACTCATCTGGTGCCCATTGTGCGATGAACAGATACCAATCACATGCCCATCACACAGCAATCATGTACCCATCACATGGCAATCATGTGCCCAGCATGTGCCAACTGTGCCTATCACACCCCTGCACGTGGCACTCGCACCCAGCATATCTGTTGTGACTACTGCAGTTGGGCTGCTGAATGGGTGCCAAGAGCCACAAATACAGTAATGAACTGATGCCTGTTGCAAGGTGAGGCAGACTAATGCCAAACACAACAGGCATTACAACACAGAAAWTCCTTTTCTTAAAAAATTAATTTCAGTACTATTGGGACAGGATGGATGACTAAACAAGGTAGGATGCTTCAGGCATCTGTCGTGACTGAAACGCAACTCAATGTTTTCATTAATTACTAAGATGATAAAATTGAGGATGCCCCCTCAGTTTTACATTCTTGTTTAATTGAGATTCTCTGTTGTGGAAATCATCTTTCATGCAGAACTAAACCAGACCGCTAGGTAGAGCAACTGTGTTACAGCTGAGCCCACCGGTGGCATCTGCAGTGATTTACTAAAGCATTTTTATGATAAGGACAGATCTCAATACTCACRTATTGGCGAATAAACACCCAATATCCATCAAGAAACAATCTTAGTGAAAAATTTTTTATAAAAACACAGGGCTTGTGTGTCTAATAACTTTAAGAAGAACATACACAGAAAGCCCGGCTGGGCGACAGGTAACATTTATGAAGGAACAGGAGAAATTACATTTGGATTGATTTGGCAAATATTCAAGTATGTGAACTTGATTGGACTGTACAAAATTCCTACGAACCTGAAGCTCCTGATTTACTCACCATGGTTCCTAACTGAAGAGAGAGAAATTGGTTTCCTTGACTGTTTTAAGATGGCACTTACTTGCAATAGTGACCCTCATTCATTGATGACATAGATGTAGTCTACCTTAAATCGAATGATTATCATGTATCCTTTTTCATGTGCTGTCAGCCTAGCTCTGGTACATCAACCAAATACTGAATCCTGGCTTGAGAAAGTGCACATGGAAATCATGGCCAGACTTCTATAAAAATAAAATAGCTGCTTCAAAGCCACTGCATTTTGTAGAACAAAAATATGAGAGTTGAGTTTTTGTATGTGCAGAAATCAGAAGACATAAAAGAGCGTTTATTGCTTAACACTGGCTCTGTCCCCCAGAGGAAAAAACCTGAAGTGAGAAAAACTGTATTTTATGAAAAAAAGGTCTTTTCAGAATTTACTTATGTAGGAGACTGCTGCAGAATGCTGAATCATGTTTTATGCATTCTAGGCTGCTATCTCTGCCTTGGTTCGTAGCAGTGTTTTGGAACAGGTAAGTGGTCAYAGTTCTATAAAATGTATTTATGGTATTTCATAAGCACCTGTGTACCGTCTAATGTAATTTATGGACCATATTTGCTGCTTTTGCCTTTTAGATAACACTCAGAAAAAGGTTTCTTTTCAATTTGGAGTGCCATGTTTTCTTGGTACACACTGCCTGAGCTGCGTAAAAAAACCACCACAACAAGCTAAAAAGCAAACAAAACTACCTTTTCTAGCCTACCTGCTAACTTCTATACTAAATGTGATTAAACTGACTACTGCCCTCATCCACGTTTATCCAAAATACAGCTCATTAGTGTAGCACTTATTCTGCACTTTTTTCTGAATGTCTTTTTGCACTTTATCCTGGCCTGAATTTATTCCTTTCCTAAATTGGCCAAGGTAGGCCACCCTACTTGACATCTTCTCTGCCTTCAGGAGGACCTGGTACTGAAATGTGTGAGGAGCATTTCTGTTCAGAGCTCAGCATATGGTGGATTAAATCATAAGGACATCCCTCCCAGGTGTGTGACCTTCATCGGGAGCAGTGGCTGCCAGCAGAAGTCAATGTGTCGCAGCTCATTTACCCAAGGGCTGGGGCGTAACTCCTGTACATGCATSGGCAGAATAATGGGAGAGCATCACCTCAGGAGCTGGAAGGCTTGTGAAAGATAATGAGAAAGGAAAGAAAAGGGCCAACACCTGTGAGAACAGCAGTTATGGAATATGTGAAAAGTGGCAGGGAACTACTTGGAAGCAGAAGTTCTAGAATGACAATCAAAGCAGACTTTTACTAAATATATGAAAGTTGAGTCTCTTTGTACTGGGGGAGACAAGCATAATTTTACATACTATATTTGCTGTTACCTTTCCAAATCTAGGTTTCTATCTCTCTTTGTGTGTTCTTGTAATATAAATTACATGTTACGTATGAATGCAAATGTGTATTAATTAAATATGTTTGTAGGGTGGTTTTTGACTATTAAGTTGCTTTATAGCTTGGGAAATACAAACAAAATTGGTTAAGTCAATTACTCTTAATTTTATTTTCACGCCCAGGTAGCCCGTTCTGGCAGTCTGGATGGTCATCTTTGAAAGAAGGTCTTTTTCAGTAGGCAAACTGTAGCGTGGATTATTATTGTGATTCTTTTCATTCGGTTTTTATGTCTTTGCTTTTGTTTCTATTCCTTTTTATTTTTTTCAGTCAGTAATCTTAGACGACTCCACTGCTTTTAACAGTGAGTTACTTTATATTGTGCATCCATGTATTATGGAGATGTTTTATTCATGTCTGAATTATTTTCCTCCCCAAAATGTCGAAAACAGTGCAGACACTTCAAGCTTAGTATGTTCACTGTAGTACAAATTGAATTTTCCTCCAGCTATAATTATTACAATCTGGGTGTTTTTCTTCCTCCTACTTTATCTAGGAGAAAAGACAGGCCATCTTTATGAAGACATAAGATGCCACGTAGTTTAAGTATATTTGTATATGCTTTGTTTATCTTGCAGGTTCAAAATACACAGGATCTATCACTAAACAGAGACTTCCTGCATATTTTTTTTATATTCTTATTTCTCCATCCTTTAAAAAACATTTAACAGTTTGGAGAAATGTTGCGAGGCTAAGGATGATTTGCTATTAGGAGGAAGAGTTGCTTCTACACCTTGAAAAGCCCATCCTGAATCTTGAAATAGGTTGTGAATTAAGAGGAAAAATCTTAGGAAACATGATGCCCTATATGCTGCTGATCAGTATGTGTATTCAATGTGCTAAGACTAGATTCTACTCATATAAAACTGATTTTGTGGAAGCAAGCTCAGGCCCTCCTGGTTTGCACTGATTTTTTATTGGTAAACTTGCTTTTTTTCTGCTTTCTGTTGCATATCGGAGAGCATATTGTGGTTGTTTGCAGACAAATGAAGAAATTGTTCTCTCAATATTTTCTTCCAATTTGTACGTGAATCATCCAGGTAATTTACAAAGAAAAACTAAAGGTGTAAAAATGAGAGTTTTTCTTCTACAGCTGAAAGAAGGTAAAGAAGATTTTAGCCATATTCTGTTTTGAAAAGATTCTTAATTTTTTTTCTTGGGCTACCATAACTAAATACTGTTGCAGTGTAAAGCACTGTAGACAGGCTGCTGGTCTGAGAAAATTAGAGAGACTATACCATTATTTAGAAAAATATGTAGGGTACATTATCCAGATCAATGGTCTGACTGGCAGGCATAGTGGGATTACTGGCAATTGCAACACGCCCAGCTGTGAGTTGCTGCTATATCTAATATGTCTTTTCTCTTCACAAGCATGCATTCAATCTGCTTCTAGATTGTAGTTATTAAAACTGTATAACTCTTTGAGGCTTTCTGCATGAAATCCTAAAGAAATGTGAAGTACTATTATAGAAGCAATGCCAGAATTTTTTTCTTCTCTAGGATACTAACCGTAGGACTTCCCCAGATGGACATGCATTTGTGTATTTAAGTGTAAGGCATTACTTAGGGCAATTCAGAAGGGCATACTGTAATGAAAAATGTTACAGGAGGGACATCAGTTAGTAAGCAAATGTAGCAAACTAGCTGACATTCCAATTGTAAGAACCTATTTGCAGTTTGCTTAATACTTTGTTAGGTTTTAAATATTTATACTTTTTYTGGCTACAAATCTGTTTCAAGCTGAATAGTTTTAAAAATATCTGTGAATATAATTTTACTGTTTCACTGTTTCAGAAGGTTAGAGAAAAATATTGTCTTGCCAACATGAAAAAAATTCTAAATATTTTAGGACCCCAAGTCTCTTTTCAACCTCCCATCCTGTGAAAAAGGGWTTTGAAAAATGTCAAAGAGGGAGTGGAATGGTCAAGTTAATGAAAGGCCTTCAACTAGCATTGAAGTTTGCCCCAACTCAGTTGTGTTTTAAGATTTTGAAAATATAATTTAGTAAATATTGCCTGCAGACTTTGAAAGACTTAAGCAAGTTTGCTCTCTAATTAGGTACAGCATCTTCAGTCAGCGTGTCTCAGCCAGAGCCCTTGGGGCACTCCAGTCATTGCCGTGCCCGTGCCTTTCTGCTGTTATCAAACGAGCTCTGAAGCCGATAGCAGAGATGTGTGCATCGTCTCCTGTTGGCACACACCGAGGATGAAAACTGACCACCGTTGTCTTAGGCTGTACTGAGGAACATGAGGTTGTTGTTACATAGCCCTGTTGAGTCCTCATTACTCACAGTGTCAGAAGTCATTTGCCCCATGCTCCCTAAAAGAAAAATGTCTATACTTTAAGACATTGCATAAAGGAAAGCTACATAAAGAAGTATTAATGACAACAAATCAAATGCATAAAATAAGAAAATGTGATTAAAAATGAAATCAAGACTGAGTTAGCCTGAATTAATGAGTCTTAAGTTGTCCCTCATACCCAAATGCTATGACATCATTTAAATTACATATTTTCAAACTGTGATTTCAGAAAATTTCTGGTTTTTTTAGCATGTATATGAAGTAATGCCTGGAGATAAATGATAGTGATRTAAGAAATGAGACAAAAATCTTTCATTTTTCTATCTTGTTTACTGCAGATATTAGACAGTAGTTAGTGAATGTCTACCTGCGGGAAGATAATAAAATTAAGATTAAAATTAAAATACATTGTAAATTATCTTCTGTTTTAAACTGGAAAATAGGAGGTACAATTAGCTGCTATTTTTGCAAAAAAAAAATCTACTTATTAGAAATGGACAAGTTATAAATCTTGGCATGTAGACCTAGGAATTGACTCAGCTGAATGATCCTTGTAGTTTTTATTTTATTTTTCTTAAGTCAGCTGCTTCATTAATTATTAAATAAAATTAAAGTTATACCCACTGGGAAACAGATTATGGTTATGTGAACAAATATTAAATACAGATTGTTTACAGATCAGCACTTAGGCACTTGTCTGCTGTCAAGTATGTTGCAAAGTTTGGTTTCCTTTGCACTAAAAGTAACAAATGGGAAAAGAAATAAGTGCTAGAAATGAGGTGCAATTTTTAGACTGGAACATTAAAAAGGCTATTGGGGGAGGTTGCTGTCAGTATGGGAATTCTAGCTCAGAGATCATTTGCAAAGTCAATGTTGCATGCTTAGAAGTTATGAAAATTAGGCCCATTTGGCTTTAAATATCTAAGGTTGCACAAATTAAAATCAGAACCATACTGTTGTGACTATAACGGTAATATACCCCATGGAAAGCAATATGTACACTTGTGGACCCCTGAACCACACAACCTGCTTTTAAAGTGGAATAAACCAATACTGAAGGGAAAAGTCAGTGCATAGCCAGTGCACATGGAAACATGCATTTGTTAATGATCCCTACAAAAAATGAGAGAACAATAAAAGAAATAAGCTACAGCATATTACAAGGTATAAGAAAGGTTAGTGGATGCAGTGATTGCTGTACTTATTCAGTGAAGCATGATGTGCTCATAATGAATAATTTTAAAATAACAATTTGTTAAAAGTCAAGTGGATGTTTTTGACCACCTCAATTTGCTGAATCAAGTGGGTATGTCATGCTAAATATATTAGAAACAGCTGTCCCAAACTGGCCAGAAAGATATCCCATACCACAGAACAGCACACTTAGTATGCAAACTGGGTCAAGTTGGCTGGGAGTTGCTGATCGCTGTTCGGGGACAGGCTGGGCATTTGCCAGTGACTGGTGAGCAATTTTATTGAGCACTGTTAGTTTTTGTTGGGTTTTATTTCTCTTTCTTTTTGTTACCTCCTTTTTATATCTCTTTTTGTATCTCTTTACTTTTCCATTATTATTTCTATTTCATTATTATTTCTATTTCCATTTCTATTATTTTTCTTGTATTAGTTAATTATTAATTATTATTAATAACATTTATCTCCTTTATTAAATTGTTCTCAGCTCAACACATGGACTTTACCTTTTTCTGATTCTTCTTCCTATCCAGTCAGGGGTGGGGGGCACAGAGAGTGAGTGAGCGGTTCCATAGTAGTTATTTGCCAGATGGGGTATGCTAGAATAAATAAAAGAATGACACTTTGTGACCTTGCACGTCAAATAATTCTATACTGCAAAGTTTTGAATCTTTTGAAAAACACGTATTTTCATTATGTCTCTGTTTTGCAAAAGAAAATTGTTATTAAGGAACTTGAAATATATTAACTACCTTACTTAAAAATCTACTTCTATGAGGTGGGAAGAGAAAGCTTGAATACAATAGAAAGCGGAGGAGAGACAATGTATTCTTAGATTTTCAGCATCTTGCAGAGGGCATTATTATTTCAAATMTACTCAAAAAAAAATATATAGAATTGGATGTGATGCTTTTAAAATTCAAAACAATTCTATAGATGATATGGACCTACTGAGCAAGTCTCATTTCTCCAGCACCCTTGATTTCAGCTGAATCAAAAATGGTATGAATMGGTTATTTTGCTGACACTTAGGAAGAAAGTGATGAAGTTCCTAGGAGAGTAGATGGAAGTTTTGGAGTAGCTTTTATCACTGTGTGACAGTGATAAATGGTCTAATTAGATATCCCTGGACTTTTTACAATCTTTGATCTAACAGTTTCACTTGTTCTAGCTTCTATTTTAAACATTTATGTTCCAGGATAAAATGTCTGATGTCCAAGGAATTTGGTAATAAGAAGTAAATAAACCAAAAAAAAATTACTCTAAATGAAAACCTTGTGCTCCGGAAAATGATAAAGAGCTTTATTAAAAGTTAAGATTGAGGGCTGTGCACAATAACTAGCTTGTGCAAACTGAGTGACAAAAGCAAACTTATTCTGAGGTTGGCACTCCAGACAGGGGAACAGTTCTGGGCTGTCAGCCGTGGAGGTGAGGGTAGCTAATCAGAATTGTTACATCTTGAAATTAAGTGCAATTTGGCATAAATCCATTCTTTATCCTCTGTGTAAACTTGTTGAGCATATTACTCTCATACGGATTAAGCTAATTTGCAAAAATGCGTAAAAAACTTGAGCAACATCTCAGTTAGTGGTACCTGTTGCCCTACTGTAGGCACTCGAACTCCTTGYGTGTGTATGCAAATATGTCTGTGCAAGTATGTATAAAAGCAATATAGAAGAATTGAGTTCTTTAAAATGGATAGTAGAATTTCAGAAACTCCCTTTACCAAATCAGCCTCTGAAAACTGACAAAATGATAAATATAGATCTGTTCTTCCAAAAGCAAATAACCGAGTCCTCAGGAGAGTAGTACATTTCCACCCACAATTTGAAATCATGTTGTTCCTTCAATAATTGGGTGTCTTGGAAGAGATGTCCCCATATATGAGAAGGTACTAATTTTAAGTTATTTAGTAGAGCACCTTCAGGGTGTGAACAATCATCCAGGATGGAGATGTATTTCCCTTGTTACTTTCAGTTCCTTGCAAGTTCCTTGTTATCCTGCATGTCTGCCACCTAAAAGGTGGCATCTGAAATATAAAAATAGCCTTTGGTTTAAGTGGAACGTGTAGGTGTATGAGTGCAATGATATAGTAATATTATATAGAGGCTACAGCATTCAAAACATTGCATAACTAATTTATTGATGTTTTGGAAGTATTTAAAGAAAATGTATTTTTCTTCTGTTTTCAGAAATAAGGAGAAAATTGGACAGAAAGGTTTGTTTGTAACCTTTGATGAACAACCTTTTTAAAATGTTTTCAAAATTGGGAGAAAACTCAGGAAGAAATTTCAGCAAACCAAAAAGTTGAAAAAACCCTTAGCAGTTATTTTAGAAGTCTAAGCATAAGTTGCAAAAAAACCTCCTTCTTAGAGAGGCAGATATTTTAGAGGAATTAGTTTTGACTCAGGAACATGATACTTGAAAAGACTGCAGTCCAGACTAGGCAGGAATTTCAGTAACTGAACACAGGGCATACATGGGCCTTTTTCAGTTGGGAAGGGAGATTCAGCAGAGATAATTCTTCAAAATAAAAAGGCATTGCCAGTACCTACACTTCAGAAATAACAGCTGTCCCGGTTTGAAACAAATTATGAGAAACGCTCTGGAAGAAACGTCTCCYCCAAAGAAGGCAGGTTTCAGCTGCTCCTCCCCTACAGGTTCGGGAAGAAATTCCTCGGAGGAAAGTGAAAAAAAAGTTACATATTTAACAAGCAGAATGCACGCAGGCACGGAAAAAGAATAGTGCTAAATAATAAAACCTCTCGCTGTGGAGAGAATCTGGTAAAATTCAAAGTCCTTTGTAGGTTTGGCTCTGCTCTCTCTCTCTCTCTGGAGCTGGGGTTCGGTGTGGGCCCCTTCGGGCCCCAGTGTAGGGTCTCCTGGTGATATTCTGGGGTTCAGCAGGCCAGCGAAAAAAAAAGGAAAGAATTTTAACTCTCTGTCTCTCTCCTGAGAAAAGGAACTGGGAGCTGGGAAAAGCAGGTAAGGTTCTTTTCTCCGCTCTGCCGCAGTGGTGAGAGAACACAGGGGAGTGTATATGTCCTTGAGCACAAACTGCTCTGAAAAAATTTGCCTGGCTTCTCTCCTCCCTCTCCTGAGAAATGGCTTAAAGACACAGGAAGGCACAGGATTCATGTCTGGTATAGGGCAGACGATAGGGAATACATTATCATACAGTCACCCCAGGACAACAGAGATCCCTCAGATGCCCACAGCTTCTAAAAGAAAGAAGAAGAATGCAAAGATAAAGAAGAGGTTACTGAGAGAAAACAGGAGACGACTGTGAGACAAGATGGTTTATGAATACTGCTCAATAATGTCTGCATGCATACACACCTGGAAGCATCAGTGGTATTGAACTGAAATTCATTTAATAAGTGAACTTCATGTTATGAGGCTGAAAAATGTATGTATTTTAAATGCATCTGTTTAGACTAAAAAACTGCATTTATTTTATTACTCACATTTTAATGATAACAATTGTAGCAAACCATCAAGAGGAAACAGAAGAAATTATTAAAAATTAACCCTACAGTAGTATTCAGACTACTAAAATATTCATTTAGGAAGAGAGGAATTAATTTTAGCCATCTAAGCAAACTTACATAAAATGAGTGTTTTGTAATGTTCAGTGGCATGTTATGTTTTAAACATGCATGAGAAAAGCCCTTTATTTCCTGAAAAGCAATAAACAGGTATTAAGAAACACAGTATTTATAAAACTTCCTTCAACTACAAAACAGAAAGCACAAAAAAGAAAAAAACCCAAAAAAACAGCTCTTAAATTTAATTTCAATTGCTTTTGTTACAGTACTATGTGTTGACTTCTGAAGATGTTTACAGCAAGGAGAAATTATTTTCAGAAGTACAGAGAGAAGATTAATTCAGGTCATTTGAGGTTGGATGGGTTATTCACCAGTTTAAAACCTTGGCAGAACTATCCAGGATGGAAACTTTAAAAGAATGAATCTTCACTATTTTTATATTATAATCTGATTCTGGCACAAAAATACCAAATTTTGTTTGCAAACAATGGTGCCTAAATAAAGTAGTGCTCGACTGCACAGCATCTCCTGGAATCTTCACAGCATAACATCCAAGTGGTACAGTTCAGTTATGTTTCTATTGTTACTAATACATTGTTTTTTCACAGTGACAGTCTTTATGGTGGTTACACACAAGTTTATAGAGAGAGCTTTGAGACTGTACAGCTCTTTCTGTTCATAAATAGAACGTAATTCTGTAATGGCCAATGATCCCCTGCTTCACAGTGTTTGCTTGTGTTCTGGATCAGGGGTCTTTGGTATTTTGCTTCAGCTTTTGGGTGGAAATTCCAGTGGTTTTCACTTGGGTTGACACTTCGCAAATATTTATATTTAGGGCTATGTTTAATTCTTATTCAAGGAAAAAAATGAAGTTTAAGAAAATTTCTTTTTATTGAACATTACATGGAATTTATTTACTCCAAATTGTTATTAGTTATACCACACTCTACTTACTCTCCTTTGCAGATGATCTTGAACATGCCTGGATAGCCTTGACTGGAGCCAGACTAATGGGGCAGACAAGATGCCTTCCAGAATGTTGCTAACCCATGTTCTGTGAGCATCTCTTTAGCATTGCAGAGTTTTGGAAGAAAGCACCACAAATTTGAATACTGAATAGGCAAGCTCTAGATGCAATGGCCAACTTCTGTCCTCATAACAATAATTTCGAGCTGTCACAGATGTAATTACCATGTAAAGGTTAGAACATCAATGATGGAAGAAATAGGTCATGGGTTTTCAGCCTAAGAGACTTGGGAGTAGAAAGAATATAAGTATCCACACCGTTATTAAATTTGTCTCTAATATTAATGACTTGTTCAAGCAGAAGAAAAGGATTTCTTTTCTTATGTATAAACCCAAGCAAATAATAAGTATTCAAACTGGTTTTCATTTATCCATAGTAAACCAAATTACTTGCCACTGTATAAATAGGAAAGTGTGCTACAAAAAAAATGTTTGCACTAAACTATCCACATCATTAAAATTGCCTTTCAACATATTTTTTTCTTTCCTAAAGAATTGTCACTCTGGATTATAAAATGTAACACCTTCGTTATTTTTAATAATAATAACAACCCCCTCTAATTAAAAATGAGATAGAAGAGCGTGTTAGATCCAGATCTAGTTGGGAATGAAGTAAACATTCACAGTGGACTTGCTAGGCTGGGAACCTAAACCACTTGATTTAAAAACAGGTAAAATTTAGGATCGACTTTTGCTTTCTTTTTCACATTTAACATCTATCCAATACCTAATATGTAATATGTAAATGCTATCATGGTTGAGACATAAGGTAACACATAAGCTCAATCACATTTAGACTTTCCCTATAATTGATTACAAAGACTGCTTTAGAAAGTTTTCTCTTATGGATATTTTATCAGTTCCACAGACAATGATAAACTTTACTTTGAAAAGTTTACTTTCCATAAATTTTCTCTAGAACCATCTATTAAATCCACCTACACATATTACAATTTTTTTTATGCTGCAACAATATGGACAAATCTTACCTGACATACTGAAATTGGAGAATTTTTGTTCTTCTTGCATACAATTAAACAAACATTTTTGTTCTGCTGGATTCAGTCTTTTCAATACAAAGAATTTTTCAGGATTTTGATTTATAGTCTATTAATAATAATATCTATTCATGGGGTTGCATGTCAACATTTTTATACTTATGCAAACAACAATGTTCCCTTAGATACTGTAAGGAAGTCCAATTAATTTCTGATCTCTCTGGTTACAATCTCTGGCCAAGATAATTTTCTTTCTGGCAGAAGAAAGTGCCCATATGTATTCCACGGCTGATTACCCTGTATGATATGTAGTAGAAATAAAAAAATTTCTCTGTATCCAGCTGGGTATTAATGAAGAACAAATCCTCTTATGCTGTCAACAATACTTTGTTAGGATCAAAGTCAATTTGGTGACTGACCCTCTGTCTCTGTGCATATGTATTTCACATAGTTCATGCTTTACTGATCMGTCAGATCTCACCTTGAATCAGAAAATTTAACTACATCAAGACAATTTGGCTTAGTCAAGACACAAAGACTTTTACTGTTGACCTCAATATAGCCRGGGGCTCTCTTGGTCCTGGTCTCAAACAGTAGTTTCTGTTACCTTGGATCACTCAGTTAATATTTATTTTGGGTCTATAAAAGATTATGTTTATTCAGCTTTTGAAGAAGCTGTCATAACTTTGCCATGTTAAAATTACTTTTGACGTTATGGAGTAAGGGTGGTTTTCAAGCTGCTGACTAAAAGTGTGTTATATAATATTAGAGCGGTTTCACTGTGGTTTCATTTCATTATAGAAAAGATTTTATTCAGCTAGTGGTTTTCAACCATTGCTTTGAAGTATGGAATAAAGATGGACCTTTCTTACAGAGATAAGTAGGTGCTTTATTTGCTTAAGACTTTCATCCAATATCATTGAATGGATGAGAGAAGAAGTAGATGCATTGTCAGACTCTCAGTGACGCTTACACAATGCAACATTAAAGCTTGGATTTGCTTACAGCCACCATCTAATCTGTTTACATGGGATGATCTCTAAAAACTTCAAAGATCTTAAGTCAGGAAATCAGTATTATCAGTATTTATTTATCTATCAGTATTATCCCAACTAATCAAAGAAATAATTCTTCTTATTTTTTATGAAAGCAAAAGTGAAGAGAATTATGGATAAGAGCAGTAGAGGGTTTTATGTTTCATATGTTGAATGACAAACAACTGCAAGTAAATAGACCCAGAATTAATGAGACTGATTTTTGCACGCTATGTTAATTGAAGCTGGGACTACTTTGCTTGGATATGAGTTTTCTCAATTAACATGGCACTACTTATAAAATATCAATAAGTTGAGGTTTACTTGTAGCCTAAAATACCCCATCTAAACTAAGCGGAATTATAATTTGGTAAATATCAATTATATTTCCACTTTTTTCGCCAAAGATAAATTAAAGCTGGGTTAAAACACATAATACAGAAACCTTTGAAAAGAGGAAAGATGCAATCTCTTCTCCATGCCCACAGTAGTCAAGACTGGTTTTAAGGGACTTAAATTCTGTGAGACGTATTCAGATTAAGTATTAAAAAGCACTTTCTTTTTATAAAGATACTGAAACAATAGAAAAGACTGCTAGAGTCCACCACCACGGGAGATCTTTGAGCAGAGACTAGACAGATTTTCAGCCTGATGGAATTGGCTGGGTAAGACTGAATCTAAACCATCCTTCCTCTGAAAATATCAATATTCAGAACTACACCCAGAAACAACTGTCTAATATCCAGATAGTGGGAAAAAGGAATATCTCAATAATGAAGGTTTTTCTTCCATTTTAGATAAAAGGAACAAAACTGATTTCTAACTGTCTTCTAGAGTCAGACTTCCTTTAAAAATACTGCTCTGMGTATATAAAAATCAATATCTCATTAAGCAATTAAAGTTTAAAGGATAATCAGAAGAAGGCTAAAAAAATAAAGAAAAGACTTTTGTTCCAGGTCTTGATCCAGTTGCCCTACAGACAAGTTAAAAAACTCATTGTACTTTTAAAGTCGACTGAGTTCTTGGTAAGATGAAAAAAAGAGCAAGCAGCCCCAGGGAGTGGGAAATACGACTCCATTTGGAAGAGCTGTTCTTTATGAGAAAAAAAGGGGGCAGCTGTTGACCATGTTTTTTTCTCATCTGTAACTAGCTGAGAATTTTCGTCACAGGGCTGATAAAGCACTACCTTTAAGCAGCCCTAAATTCCTTCAGAAGTTATAAAGAAAAAAAGTCAACAGAGATGAAAATAGTTTTTTTACTCCATGAAAAAAAAATCATTCAGCATAGACCTTTTCATGTTTATCTCAAAGATCGATCAAAGGTTAGTCAAATTAGCTTTATGATAATTCAGGCAAGACACCAACATTTACTTTCACATATAATCACAAATGGTTTGACCTTGGTCAACCTTCCATACATCAGAGGAGCGAGTTCAGAGAGACGTTACAGGAAAGGGTTGGCTTTAATAAAGCCTCTTCACTGCCCAGTCCAGCATGAGGCACCCTGGCTGTCAGCAGAACAATATGACAGCAATCAGATCAAACGCGTAATCCAGTTAATGAGGCATATCGCAGGAACTTGCCGAGAAGCTAAGTGTGTGAGTGATATGGGTACTTTGTCATGGATTAATAGAATATTAATCAAGGCAAGGTTCATTTTCATATCCTGGTGACAGAAGGATTAGGCAGCATGGGAGTATTAAAGMTTTAAGTACCTTTGAGAATGCAGGGTCTGTCTTCCTTACTTTTGTTTCAAGTAAAATGAATAAATCTAAATATCCTGCAGTCAATGCTTATAATTTTGAATTGTTTCCTCAGCTATCTTAAGGAAACTTAGTTAAAGAGCGTCACAAATCTTCTGTCAAACTTTCCAAGGAACATTTGCACAGTGTAATTCTAAGTCCGTTTCCTTCTGTCTTCACATTTAGCCTCTTCAAGGATGGGCCATGGAATACTTTTCTGTGTTTTTGAAACAGTAAAGTAGAATTGCTAAATCTTGATCAACAATTAATGAGCTCACAGTCTGTTTTTTCTGTGGTAGGTGAGGCATCTGAAGAAAATCATAGTAACTGGTTTTAACTGTTGCCAGAAGAACTTTGAAAACAAGGTATTTTTTGGACAAAAGAGAATATTGCTTAAATATAGTAAGGTTATTGTTGTTCATAGGAGCTATCTAGATAATTTTAAGTCGTCATATGAAAATTTATTGCCACTGTAATAATTTTGTTTTCCAGCTATTTATTCCATTCAAGTGATACACCAGAAATCTATAATGAAACAACACTTGCAATCCCATAGGCTGGTTTGTTGTTTTGGTTTTTTGCTGATAAACATAGTGAAGCTGAAATTCCAGGAACAGTGGAACTTTCAACAGTGAGCAGAAATGTATTCACTAAAAATACTAGAATTTTGAATGCAATTAAAATAAGTTCAAGTCAAGCTACTAGTGTTTCTAGGGCTATTTTTGTTTGCTGAGATGGGGGACTGGATTCTTTTAACACACGGAAGTTCACCACTCAAGCATTTGGCACAGATCCTAAAGTTAGGACAGGTAAGTAGCATAGAATTTGCAAGCAGCATCAAGAAAATGGCAAAGATATGGATATAGTGTCATCTGTTACTTCTAGAAATGGATATGGGCTACTGGAGGTGCCCAACAAAAGAAAAGAAAATGTATTTTCTTATTCATAGAAAGCATACTGACTGCRTGATAAATTCCAATTGCTTTTGAAATATGTGTCTGAGGAAAAGGATACTCTTATATCACTAAAATTTTTTCCTTTTCTGTTTTTTCCAGGTTAGCAAGAACACTAGGCCAGGACAAATTCCCATCAAATAACTCTCTTGGATTTATTGTTTGCTTAATTTCTCTCTTTTTAAAAGCTATCTATTTTAAAATGGAACTTACAGAAAACCTAAAACAAACTTCCAGGTCACTAGTATGCTTTGTAACTTCAACCATGTATTCATATTTATTCTTTTTCTCCATGTCTCTATTTTGYCATGCTTCTGCAGATCTTTTCCCATTCCTCCCTCTTGATTCAGCTCCCTAAATCAAGACTCAGCTTCAGTTTCTGCTATAAATATCTACTGGGTGATTTTCTTGCACTAAATATTGGAGCTACAAATTAAGTACGTGCCTAGTGTATATAGGTAAAAAAGTCAGATCCATACTTATCCACCTAAGTTTCAACATCCGAGAAGATTAGCCAGAAATTCTGGGAAATGCATATAAATCTGAAAACACAGACTTGACGTCACGTATTGTCTTCCAACTGTCTTTGCTTACATTTTGAACCATTTTACTATGCAGTTGTTTCTTCCTGACTACATTTTGTGGCAAGAAAATGAAGCAATTTCTTTTAAACTACTTCGGTAATGAATTTACTGGCAAATGAGATGTTTACAGGATGTCAGTAATGGCAAAATACACAATCAGATGGACTTGGTTGTAACTGCTTAAGACATAGTATAAGGAAATTGTCATCATACTGTGGACTATACAAGTTGGTGAAAATGGAACTACTTTGTAAAATATGGCAGAGATTTCTAAGGGATAGAAAAACATTCCCACGTATCATATTTCAACTATCCAAGAGCTTTTTTCCACTTCAAAGTAGCTTCTTTCAAACTAATATGTAATCAAATAAAACTAAAAGGCAAAAAAAATACATTTTCTGAAGAAAAAATATTTTTTAAAGATGTTGCATAGTCATAAAATTTAATTTAATTTTTCTGCTTCATATGAAACTTTATTTCATATTTTTTATTTCATATTTTAAATAAATTGTCTTTTTCATTTATTAGAATTTCTATCCTAACTAGTTGCTTACAGTTATTTTCKAAGACACTCAGAGCATTTTTATGGGGTTTCTGAGAAATGTTGTTTGAGCTGAGTAACTGATGTTTGACACTGATCAGTCTTCCAAGTGGCTTTCTAGATCCAGCCAACCTGAATTCCCTTAACAATATTGGTGGGCTTTGTGTTGACAGATGGTTGGATACCAACAATATTTTCCAGGTTCAGTCAATTTAATCTCGTCAWTATTGTTACCTGCTATTGAAAATACCTTTTGCCACGATCATTTGTTATACTAATTATAACACTTTTAGGGCTTCTTTGTATTGCTTACTTGTATTCCCAGTGATGGATTCTTTTAAATTTTATTTCTTTGGRTGGAATAGATCTAGATGAAGAAGTAAATTATGATTTATATATCTTTTTAAGAAATAGCTATGCTGCCTTGTGACTCAGTGAAGTAGACCTTTTTAGGAGTTTCATGATAAAAGTGAGAGATCAAGAAGCAGTTTGTAAGTAAAAGCTGATGTATGGTCATCTACAAAGGTATGAAATAAATTCCTAGAATACTGTCAGTTGTAATATGAATACATTTGAAGGATAAGTTGACATAACAATACTAATAAAGCACCTGGCCCAAGGGGCAGATTTAAGAATTATCACTGAAATGGAAAGAAATTGAAAAAGCAAACAGAAAGAGGAAAATGGCCTAGAAATCTCTGTGTGTTTTTATAATTTTATTTATTATTCTACTGCATTTTGTTTTGCAACTTATTTTTTGATCTTTCACTATTCCTGTTGTGAACCAGCAAGTTCCAAGCATCTCTGACATTTTATCCACCTTATTTGCACTTTGTTTCCAATCTGGGACTTCTCTCTTTTTTTTTTTTTAGGAAAAGACTGCTGCCTTTTCTGCCATGTTTTTCTGTAACGGGTGTCTGATGTCAGTGTTGTTCAGATGTCTCTCCAGGATCCATGTTCAATCTAATCCAGTGACTGACAAACTCTCATGCAGATCCTGCAGCTGCATATACTTATGTCACCCTAMATTCTGGGAACTATAAAGAAAATAGGATAACCCAGCCAGTCACAGAGAGGGCTTGTTTGGTTTTGATTAAGTGCAGAATAAGAAGGGTAACAGCACTGAATAATGTCAGAAAAATAAATATCAGTGAGGTGACACGGTGGATGGCCCTAAGGCCAATACAGAATTGATTTGAGTTGAAGCTGAATTTTCTAAATAATCATCCTGAATTCATTCTCCCAGATCCTAAACTTAGTTTCAGGTGTAACAAACAAATACAGTGGCCATTAAAAGGGACAGATGCAGAATTGCTTACGGAGAAGGAGGAAGGATCCAAACTATGTTATTATTTATTTGGATCGCAGAGAGTTAATATGGATTTCTATGTAAACTTATCAGAAATTTTTCTTGGAGAAGGTCTTAAGAGAAAACACGACAGTTCTCTGTCTCCTTACTATTCACATCTGTGAGCACAGAGAAACCAAACTAATCATGCAGATTACCCTGACTAGTGCTCCGGCTTTTTTTTCTCTGTAAGTACATACATGGCAGAATAATAAGGTTCAAAATTAGCTGTCAGAAAATGCCTAGGGAAATGTTGCTTAAGTGCCAAGAGGAAAGTATTGTATATGTTAATGCTGATGACTGCTGCCATTGCAAAATGTCCAAAATGGCTGCTCCTCATCACCTGGAACAGCTTCTGCCAGTTGAAAAGTACCGTGCATCCTTGAAAGGACAAAAATCCACTAGAAAAGAAGTAGGTGGCATCCTTTATCGAAAAGACCTAGCTGTGTCTTTTGATGGTGTTCCCATTAAGATGTCTTCCCAGCCAATAAAAGTCTGACAGATTCTTTGGGCAGATTTTAAATGTCTACCTTTGGATTCAGGGAGGGAAAAAGTTATATTACTTCAAGAAGGCACAGAGTTAAATTTTTCAGAAAGAGGAATAGAGATAGGCTATCTTTATAGGCAGTCGTATTCCCTATTGTTTAATAAAATTCCATATGCAGTTCTGAAGAAATGTGACTCGGTGGCTCTGTCTGTGTAACGTTCTGGGGCACAGATCTGCCCCACTTGGTCGCAACAGTGCATACGGCACCAGACACACTTTGCCTTGATATTGGTAATGAAGGTTGCTTTTAAGAATGTAGGTGTTAATAACAACACAAGTGTCTTGGGGTGACTCTATTATGTGTATCCCCTATCATGCTCTATGCCCAAAAAGTAATTTTGTGCCTTTTCTGTGCCTTTAAACTGAGCTGGAAAAAAAAAAAACAAACGAACTTTTCAAAACAGTTTCTCAAGGACACAGAGATACACTCCTCTGTGTTCTCTGGCTGCAGGAGCAGGAGGGAGCACCCGGCTTGCTTTCTTCGGCCAGCGGTTTCGGTTTTTTTCCCTTCTCTTCCCGGCGTGAGACAGAAAGCTGAATTTTGTTTCCTGGGATTTTGGTTTTTTCCCTTCTTCTCTTCTGAACTGTTCAACAACAACAGAACACATCGGGAAAATTTTTCCCCAGGGCCCGGGGGTGGGCCCTCGCTGACCCAGCTCCGAGGAAGAGAGAGACCACACCTACAGAAGGACTCTGAAATCTTCCCAGGTTTCTCTCTATAGYGAGAGATTTTCATTTCATTATTTAGCATTATTATCCTTTTCCTGTGTGTTTGTTAAATAAATAGTTTTTTTTTTTTTCACCTTCCTTCGAAGAAATTTTTTTTTTTTTTTTCCCGAACCCTGTGGGGGGAAGGGTGGTTGTAATCTGGTTTTCCCTCAGAAGATATATTGCTAAATTTTGGCCAAACCGGCACAACAAGAAACACTTTTCTGCCTGTTGTGCTACCTACCAATGTCTTTATGTTCTGTCTGTTTAGCAATAATGGCAGGATGGTGGCCGCCCTGAGCCATGCATTTGGTCCCAACTCTACTGTACCTCTAAGACACCATTTAAATTTTGGGGCTTGCTACCAACTGCTGGGCAAAATCAAATGAGATTTTCTTCTTCATAACCTATAAGAACCTTAGTTTGTGAACAGTTTTTCTTCCCCTTTTTGTCAGTCTGATTTCACTGCTTTAGTGGTGGTTGTGTGATGTGTCTGAAGGGTTGCTTCCTCAGTGGAGGAAAACAGAACATACTCATACTGCCCAAGCAGGGAGGGGAACATGGTAGCCACACTGCCCAGTTTGACGCTAATGGCATCACCTTTCAGGGCTGGAGGAGAGGAGTCTAGGATGGGTGGAAATTGCAGAAGGAAGAGAACAAAAAGCAAGTAAATTATCAGTAGAGATGTCTGCTTATTTGGCTATAAACAGTATAACTTTGAGCACCTTGAATGGTTATGATGGGCTGACAGACACATTGGCAAATCCAGTCTGACTGATTAGATACAGTAAGAGCCAGGCTTATGCTACCTGCTGCTCTCATTTATCCTCATTTCCTCTTCAGCCTTTATTTTTCAATGGAAAAGACCACATATTATTTTCATGGTAACCTCATACTGTGCTAAATTTATATTGCATATTACTTCACAGTAATATTATGTTACATTATTATACGTCACAGTAACATCCTGAACAGCAATATTAAATTGTCCAGAATTCAAACAATTTGCTGAAGTAACCTCACATTTTCTGAGTTGATTCTGACTGATGCTCACCTTGCACTTTCAAGAAGTGAAGTATTTTGGATCTCAAAATATTAGAATTGCCATACAATGCTTCTGGCGGGGACTGGTGTGGTGGGGTACAGAGCCTCATATAGAAGGAAGGGAACTGGTAAGACCTGTCCTTGACCCTGGGTTTTAAAATTTTAGCACTTAAAGAAAGCTGAACCACTTTGAACACAGCAATGGCATATAAGAAACTCAGAGGACAATGAGAGAGACTCTTGGGCAATGTATTGTAGATAAATATATTTGCCATAGTAAGGATAGGGTGTTTGTATATTATTGTTTCAATTGTCCTTTTTCTTTAAGGAAATGGCTTTGAAGAAGGCATTTAATTATATTTTACAGCCATCTATTGTGGCAGTGAAAAGAACAGTTATAGTCTTTAAGCATCGTATTTCATGAAAATGCAGATGACTATTGTATTGTTGCAAATCAGTTTGTCTCTATCCATCAGTCACAGGAAAAAAAAAAGAAACAAGAAGAATAATATTATGTCCTTATATACAGCTCAGGAGTTTAATTTCTGAACGATTTTTTGCCTGGTTTTTGTATCCATTGTAAGGAGAGTATTGAAGTGTAATTTTACGTATTTCTTTTGTCTTTTCTCTCATAGTTTTCACAAGATTTAGAAGAAGTAGCAATTCCATGAGGGGTAGCACTAGCTGAGACGTTTTTCTTTATTCTGGGTTCACATAGATATCTTGTTGAGTACCATGACATTTGGGTTTCTGATGCACAGGTTGGACTCTGGGCTATTCTGAAGAACTGRTTCTCTTTCTGATCCCTATCTTGCACAATAATTTTCAGTTTGGTGAAATGCCATGCAGGAGGAACAGACTGCTTCCTTAATCTGTATAATTCTCTTCACAAATTATCTGATCCAGTTTCTGTTGATCAACAGTTTATTTTCTGGAATTTTCCTGCAGCTTTGCTGATGCTATCAGATCTGATAGCACATCCTCTTCTTCTATAATAGATAACAGAGAAATGTAGCTCTTCCATTCTCATTGTAACTAAGCGGAGTCTTATCCRCATTGCTGAGCAGGGATCTCTGTGAACTTTGAGTGAACTATAATGAAAATTATTTGCATGTCTTGGATTTCCTAGTATTTTTCAGTGATGAAAAATTAGGCTGATTTTGACCTGTTATCAAAATACACTCTGATGCTCTGTTGATCAGTCATATATTTTATTATTGCTTTAGAATAATGATGGATTAATTTTGCCCATGATAATATGTACCATCATTTTAATAATGTTTCCTGTAAATTTTGATAACTCCATTCAAAATATATGCAGGCTGGGATTTTGAGGGCTGATCTGTGGTTTGAAACAGTAAAAATTCCACAGTTCTCTCTCAAACATAAAAGTTCAATAGTTTTTCCTTTGCCTTTTCCCCACCTCCTTACCCCATACCTCCATTACAGACCATACTGTAATGGTCTGCCAGGTCCCTTATATAGTGAAGTAACTTTTACCTACAGAATTACTGAGATTCACAGAAAAAAAATACCAGCAAACAACTAAACATCCTAATTTAGAATTGATCCCATTGCCCTGGTTTCATCTGGAATAGAGTTAACTTTTGTTTCTAGCACCTGGTTGGGTGCTGTGTTGATAACATACTGATTTTTTAGCTATTGCTGAGTAGCACTAAGTCAAGGACCTTTTCCCTTCCCATGCTGCCCTGCCAGTGAGGAGACTGTGAGTGCACAAGAAGCCAGGACAGCTGAACCAAACCAACCAAAAGGACATTCCATATCATATGGTGTCATGCTGAATAAAAAAAATGGGATAGGGGATGGGTAGTGATGGCCTACTGCTTGGGAACCACCTGGGCATCAGTCAGCAATTGGTAAGGAACTCCATGGTGCATTATCTCTTTTGTATATTTTTTTGTCATTATTATCATTTTCTCTTTCTTTTCTCTCCTATTAAAATGTCTTTACCTCAACCCACAAATTTTGCCTTTTTTGCCAATTCTCTCCCCCACTCCACTGGGTTAGAGCGAGCAAATGGCTGTGTGGTATTTGGCTATCTGATTAAACTAAAACACCTCTTTCCCTAGTCCTTTAAAGAAAATCAGGCTCATAATGGTATCAGCGCACAGCTAGCAGAAGTAGAAGCACACACTGTCAAACCATTTGAGTAGGAGACATGACAGGAAGAAAGCTTGAAAACCTCACTGATCATTGATAACTGTCCTACAGATTCAGTGGATTTCAGCCTGTGATCCACAGACCCCAGGGAATTACCCATTCTTTTAAATGACTGGCAAAGTTGACTGAGAAGAATAATTTGACGTGTGCTACACAGCAGTCTGCATAAGATGAGCTTGCAAAACCTAGCTCTCCTACATTAAAAAATTCCTTCAGAACCTTTCCATGAATCATGGAAAGGTTGAAAATTGCTCTATATATAATAGATTATAAATAATAGTTTACATGTTTAAGACTATGAAAGGTATATTAAGTGAGGGGTATTTTTTTCCCTTACTTTCTTATAGTATTAATTTCAGTTCAGGTGATATTAGAATTGCAGTGAGAGTTACTATTTATGTAGGACTTCAGTGGATAGTCTTTCACAATCTGTTCCTTGACTTTAATTTTTCAGTCCTGCATATGGTGCAGAACAGATCCTAAATTGAGTTTTAAGTCTTGAAATTCTTTAAACCTGAATTGCAGCATACAGTGTATCATTTGGAAGGTGTGGCAATACATTTAGTAGTAGGCAGCAGGTGGTGTTAAAAATGTGGTCTTTACTTTTGAAGGTTGAAAATAAAACCTGACATACACAGTTGACAGCTGATGTTTACTTGTGGAAAACCACAGAGATTCAGGGATTTTGCTAATTGTTGCAGAGTTCATAGCAGGTAATTTATCTAAAAATTCTACCTCCTTTTGTTTGTTAATATCCCAATTACCTAAGATCATTCTTTAACAAAAATGCTCAAGTATTTGCTAAATGCACCAAAAAACTAAACAATTAAGGTCTTATCCAAAGCCTTCTGTAGTTCATAAAAATAATTCCATGAGGTTAGTATGTCTTGAATATAATGCAATTGTCAGCATAACTATAACTGTATATTTTAAAGTCATCGAGTCTCTTGGTACACATCCATTTTTTCATACTGTRGAGGAGGAAATTCAGATTCCACACAAATAATTCTGCCAATAATTACTTATCTGTAAGAGGAAATTGAACATTTTTACCCCCATTGTGGTGCAAAGCAGTCACAATTTTAGCTAGATCTAGAAGTCACATGGTACATCATTGCTGTCTGACTGAARGGGCATAAAAGTCCAAAGGTTCATATTTGCAAATTCAAATTTAACATCTGTGGCTGTTCTTTATAATACTCTCAACATTTGCTGTGTCTGCAAGTCCAGTAAATTCAAACCAAAAAATTGGAGCAAAAGGGAAACAAAATGAACCAAATGGGATAGGAAATATCTTTCAAACTGTATYAACATGATTGGCTCACCTCCAAAAACACTTTCTTTCTGGCAGTTCCATTGCTGTTCATAATCATACAAATATAGAATTGTTAAGGTTGGAAAAGACCTCCAAGCACACCAAGCTCAACTTTAACCCAAGACCGCACTATTCATCAGTAAATCCTGTCCCTAAGCGCTATACCCAYGCAACTTTTGAATGCTTCCAGGGATGGTTGTACCACCGTTTCCCTGAAGAGCCAGTTCTTATGCCCGACCACCCTTCCAGTGAAGACATTTTTCCTAATATCCAACCTGATGCAACCTGAGACCATTTCCTTTTGTCCTGTCACTTGTTACTTGGGAAAAGAAACTGACATCCTGCTTCCTTTTACGTTGCTGTAGACAGTAATAAGGTCCTCCCTGAACCTCCTTTTCTCCAGGCTAAGCAAGTAAGCAGCTCCCTCTGCTGCTCCTCAAAAGACTTGGGCTCCAGATGATGCCTAGACACTTCATCAACTTCAGTGCCTCAGTCCTGCACCTCAATGTCCTTCTCGTAATAAGRGAGCCAGAACTGAACACAGGTTTTGAGATGCAGCCTCACCAGTAAAAAGCACAGGGGGATGACCACAGCCTCTGCTGGCCACACTATTTCTTTTACAGGCCAGGATGCCATTTGCCCTCTTGGCCTCCTGGGCACATGCYGACTCATGTTCAGACCTTTCTGCAGGGCTGTTTTGTAGCCACTCTTCACCCAGCATGGGATTTTTGTGACAGAGGTGTAGGACCAGCACTTGACCTTGTTGAACCTCACGTCTTTGGCCTTGGCCCATTGACCCAGATCCTGTCCAGATCCCTCCTATACTCCAGCAGATCAGCACTACCACATAACTTACTGTTTGTTGTCCGTGAACTTACTGAGTGTGCACTCTGTTCACTCATCCAGATTATCAATAAAGATATTAAAAAGGATTGGCCCCAATACTGAGCACAGGTAAATGATTTTGAAACTCTTCTTACATATCTGTCTCTATATTACCTGGAATGGTGGTGATCTGCTTCCATCCCTGAAGTTGTTGTATACTGGTTGGTAGAGGATGAGAGCTCTAGGAGAGAATCTCAGTAAGATTTGTTACAGCTGTACTGAAGACAAAGGTAAGTTAAATTAAGTAATTTTCTTCTGTGGGCCATACTAAAATTATGGTTAATAGTAAAACAGAGCTGTGGCTTTGTCAGCTGGACTGGACTTTCTCAAATCAGCATCAGATGTTAAAGACTGTGTCTGATTTCAGCTGGCATGTTGCTGTCAATGACTTCGACTGTGTCCAACCATGAGAAACGCTGTGCTGCCATTCAGAGTTTGTTTTTTCAGGGTTAAAGCAAGATAGTACATTTAATGCATTTCATTTCAGCACTCTCTGTTAAGCTTTTCTAATTCTTATGTTTCTCTGAATAAATAAAGAGGAAATTATAGGATTTGGGTGTTCTGCCAGGCAGAGTTTCTGTAGGATAGCATAATTTTGCAGACTCATTTTTCTATAACGGAATGTTGGTCCTCCTACCATTATCTGTTAAACAAATATTTCATAAATTGGGTACAAATTTACAACACAAGCCTGTACATATGCAATGTTAAATTGCTATAAAATCAGGTAATATGTGCTAAGTACAGATCCTCGTCTTGCATGAAATATAAGCCTAAGGCGTGTACTTATCTAAAACATAGTTTCTAAAATACTGTATTTACTTCTTCAAGTGGGGAAATAGTTTTTTGGGTGGATGTTCCATATGTTGACTCTAAAATTAGCTGCTGTTGAACTAAGTGGGGAACATTAAACCTTAGCCACACCGTGGACTTTTTCTGTGGTGTTTTGTATGTTATTTTTAGAACTCACTGTACTAAGTCTTAGTTTTCACTGTAAAAAAATGAACTAGTGAAATATTCATTCAAAGGATACTACCCTGGTTTTGAGATATCCCAGCCTGGCCTAGTCATTAGGAATCTCATAAGCAGCTTCATTCATGTCTGTGTAGGTACTATTTATGCAGTCTTTGTTTTGTATATGGTACATTTTCCTTCACTCAGAGTGCCAAACCTAGGAGTCTAAAACTGATTTTCTTTTCTCAGAGAACAATGTTAATATTTCAATCAAATGCCTGGTTTTGATTAGTCATTTCTAACTTTGCAGTCTCACAAGGAGTTATGTGTGTTCAGGAGGGAACAAGACTCTAGGCACAGAAAACTCCCTGCATCATTTTGGTTTTGACAGACTTTGATGGTTGTATGGGTTGTTGTGAAGAGCCTTGTGCATGTTCTGCTGTATGCTTAGCTCTCTCACAGAAAAACATGAGATTTTCTCACTCAAGTGATCTTTGGGGTGTGGCAATAGTTGGACATTCTTGGAAATGATACTCAGGAAGTGATTATCTCACCCCATGAAAATCAGATTATTTTCAGCACTCCTGCATCAGATGTTCAGAAATTAAGGGTTTAGTCCTTTCAGCTTTAATCACCGGTAGTGCTATGCAAAATGTTCCACAGCAGAAAGAGTTACTGACTTTGGAAGTTCATTAATCTCTGTGTTTATCCATGGTAGTAGTTCTGTTACTTGCTATAATATCATAATTCTACCCTGGAAGGCATAAATATTTTCAGTGCAGCCTATTGATTTAAGTCTTTTCCTGGGCTTCTGGGAAAACCCAGAGAAACAGCAGTTCCTCTTTATTTCTTCCTTACTATTCATTATCTTACAGGATCATCTGCTGATACATGAAATACTATTTTCTAAGGTGATTCCCGTAAGTCATGGCAATAATTCTTTTTCACAAATAGGTGCAAAACAGCAGTGAAGGGGCAAAGTGAAGAATATCTAAACAATTGGCATTTGCTTTTGGCAAAGGAGAAGAACAGCATAAAAATTGATTAGACTTAAAGAAAAGGCAGCAAGATTTAGAAGCAATACAGGTACAATTAAATACATGTGTAGATAAGTTGCAATAAGACAATTTGGAAAGACGGGACAGTCAGCTGTACACAGTGATGGGAAGTAAGTTTTATRGTGGTGTATCTGTTTTGATTTAAGCGATCTTGTTACCTGGTCTCAGCCCACTCCTTGTTCATGCAGAGTGTCTTCCAGAGGGCAGCAACCTCATCTTTTTTTTTAACCTTATCTGTAAATTTTCCCAAGAGAAATCCTAGTTCCTAAAGTGGCAAAGACATGCAAAGTCTTTAAAGCTGGTCATAAGCAAAGGGAAAATGAAAGTTTTTTCTCTGAAACAACAAGAATTATACCAAGTTGGGTAGGGAAAGAGCATAGAACTGCCTATTGCTGTTGGAAGTCACTAATGACTCAGAATTGGAAGAGAAAGCCATCACAGAACAAAACAGATTGAGAAGCATAAAGACAGAACTTTAATATACATTTTTAGGTATCAGAAATGCAGGATAAATTGGCAGGGATCTGGTGCTACATTCTGCTCAAGAAAAAAACAATAATATTCAAAATATGGGTACTGAATAGTTTAGTTCCCCCTCACAAAAAATAAATTGCAGAGTACAGAATAAGAGAAAGAATAGTATATTTTGACAATGATCCAGATGTCACGCTAGGTAAACTTACAGGAAAGATAGATGCAAATACAGAAAGCAGGAGAATCAGGAACACAGTTCTCTTTTCAGATCTGAGAACATTAAGATTGAAGCTCAATCAAGAGAGTCAAGAGTAGTACTTGAAAAAACAGCTCATTTTGGCTAACTGAATTTTCATCATTTTCTATTTAAAAAAAAAAATCTCTTCAAGCTATTTTCTGTAGTTTTAAGTAGTCAGGACTTTTCCCCTTTCAGCTGTAATTTTCAAATTTGTTTTTTAGAATTAGTTCATCCCGATCTTCCATGATCTAACAATGTCAGTACATCAAACAATTTATTATTTTAACAATGCAACTTATAAAGTACATATATGCTATTAATTCATAATTGTGCTAGAAGTTGTTAAATTTTCACATGGTAAAGAAATATTTATCAATTATAAATCAAGCTGCAAATTCTTAACCATTTTAAGTACTCAGTTTGAATTTTAACAACACTTAAAGATGGACCAATTTTTCCATTTCTCTCAAATATTTGGTAATTTCAAAAAGAATTTTTCCTGATACTTTAGAATATTTAATTACATTTTTTTGATAAAATGAAAAATAAAAATTAAATATATTTCTGGTCAGTTAAACCTGGTGATTTTAAATATAGGAGGTTTTTTTTTTTTCAATTTTAGCTACACATAATCTGTGTAAACAAGTTTTATAAGTATTTTATTTTGTAAATAAACCAGACTTAAATCCCCTTGAGTTGTTCTTATGCTTTCGCCAGTGAGAAGAGAGAGAGGRTGGGGAAGGGAAAGAGAAGGAGGAGAAGAAGGAGAAGGAAATAGAAAGAAAATAGTTCAAAGTCTTTGTTTCTCATTACTGTCAGGGAGAAAATGCTATATTTACTGGTTCACTAGTTTGTTCAATTGCAGTAATTTTTATGTTCCCTCATGCTAACTTTCCTAAGTGCTCTGTAATAAATTATATCAGAAAGACTACTTCTGTGTTCAGATGTTCTGCTCATTCCATGGCACTTTATAACTCTCTGTCTTTGGTAGTTTATCTAAAATGACTTTCTGAGCTCTCCTTGCTATCAAACTGCAATTTTTTGGAAACACTGATTGATAAGAAAAAATCATTGTGGAACAGCTGGAAATAAAGAAGTGTCATTTAACACTGAGTTTTTTTGTTCAGTCAGAATGGTCACAAAAAAATGTGCTTTCAAATTTTTCAGGTATGAAAACTGAAGTTAAGAAAGGACATTTTTTGGAGTACTTTACATATTGTAAACACAAACCAACTTTTAAAATGTTAAGTATGTTTCTTTCTTTCGGTATACACAATATTTCCTAAGAGCAGGTTCATCCAAATCCCTCCCTGAAAAAAACCCAACCCAATCCTGATACCTTCATGCAAATATGGCCTCATTTAATATAAAATGTCTGGCTTGTAGCCTAATACGGTGTGCAGTGAAATGGTTATCTAGTTGAATTATCATTTTTCAGACCTCAAGGTTAAAAAGAAGTATTTCCTCTGACCATATTTCATGTTTTGAATCTGCATGAATATAAAATGCATTACAGTGCTACTGCATACATCCATGACTTTGCCAACTGTAGAGGTTTGAAAGCTAAAACATACATTGCTTTTCCTTGATCGTGTTTTCTGTGAGATATGTATTAAGAGAAAAACAAAGCAGGCACAAAACTTGACAGAATAGAAGAGATTTATTAACAGACTTAAGATAAAGAAGGCAACAACATGACAAACTTTCAGAACTCTTTCTCTCCCCTACTTTTCTCTTTTCCCAATTAGTATCACAATTTAGGAAAGGGAGGAAAAAGAAGGGTTCTCTTTTCTGCTTTACGTGGTTTTACAAACTGCTACCATTTGCAGGTTTGCTTAGAATTACACAATCTCTGCTAAGGTGCAACACATCTCTTTTTCCATGGGCCTTCTCACAGCTCTTTCAACTGTAAAACACAGGCTGTCACATGGGGTTATTACTTGTTTAAGGATTAATCATTTTTTTTGTTTTTAGCTTGAACATAAGGCTTTTCTTTGCCACTAGGTTTTAAAAAGCATCTCTTTGCTTTTAAACCTGGCCTCGGCACTTTTTAACTTTTTTACAAGCTACACGAGGGAAAAAAGAGTCCATCCCCCCCATGTACTTTGACATGGATTAAAGAGACAAACAGTTTGTAACATTATAGTTCATACCACGGCGAGGAAAGGAGATTTTTAAGCTCCGCGCGGGTTTACACAGCGCCGCCCTTGTAGCTCCGCTTCACGTGACCCCGCTTTCTCTTTCTCGTTCTGAAAGCCGCCATGTTGTGGGGTGTTACCCCCCGCTCCCTCTGCGCTGCCGGGTGCACACTGTGGAAAAGGAGTGTCTTCCTCTGTTCGTCGCGAAGTATGCTGACTGCCCTGAAAGCTCCGCCGGCTCCCTCTTCCTCAGGATACCGCGTCGGATAACTTCAGCCCTGTAGCCAGCCATACCCACCCGCGGCTCAGAGAATATTTCTCCTCTCCACAATCCAGAGTCCATGCTGCAGCATTAGGAAAAGGAGCAGGAGGCAGAGAGGCCGGAGCAGGGGCGCCCGTCCCCAGCCCCGCGGCCTGGGCAATGGGGGTCCACCCCTCCTCTCTCTCTCTCCGTCCCGCACCAAAATCGGAACGGAGAAACTTTCTTCCTCTTAAAAAACCCGCCTTCTACAGGGTTTAAATATGTGAAATTGAGARAAGCGTGATTGGTTTAAGGAACTGCCTGTCAGTTCGGGTCAAACCACGACACCAACTGAAGTTTAATTGTTTTCATGGACAGTGATACATTCTGCACTTAATGTTTCTCTACTCCTGGTGGATAGCCCACTTCTTACAACTTGTATAAAAACACTCTGGATTATGCTACTTTTAAAGATTATTTTATTTAAGTGTTTTYTCCTGTGCATAATTCTGGTTGGATATTGAATTAAAAATGTCCATGAAAGAAATGCTTCTTATTCTTATGGAAATAAACTTTTTGAGMACATAATGAGCCATAAGAATAATAGTGGATCCATTGACATCAAACAAAAGCGAATTTCTCATAAGAATCTTTTCTGAACTAAGGATGTGATCAAGGAGTAATCAAAGCCCTGATAACTCTTAGAGAAAATGCATAAGTAAAATTTACCTACATATAATGGATTTTTACCTYTTAAACTTATTTAAACCTTGCTTTCTTCAGGTACCTGACAGTTTGGAGTACATGAAATGGAAAAATTATCTATTTTCTGCCTATCTCTCCTGTATATATAAATCTGGAATACTATTTTTGTCTATTAACTAGTAATCTGAATTGAGAACTGTCAGAATATGATCCAAATACTTTCACGAAGTTTAGACCCAGTAGATACCTTCACGAAAGAAGAACAGTAGGCTTTTTTGCAGGAGAAGAAAAGGGCTGATAATTGAAAATATTGTTGGCCTTAGCTTGTTATTTTAAATTAAGTATTGAAAGACTAAGAAGTTTCAAAATTATTTGCTTTATTTACAAATCTCAGTTTCAATTAATTTTTGAAATGTCTTTCTAAGATCCAGTCTGAGAACTGTTTATTTCAAATTTCTTAGTGGAGAATGTGTAAACACTTCAGAATACCTGACTTTCTAGAGAGAATTATTCCATCATGACTGACAGCACAAAGTGCAGCAACAGAAATAGCTTTTGAAAAAGATTTAAGAGAAAAGCAATGTTGGGGAGTATCGGGGTAACTGGTGTCTGAGGACTGAATAGACAGATTAATAGACAAGTTTTCTTTGATCACTTGGAGTCAGAGGTTCATGTCCTTTTCTGTATATATATCATTGTTTCAAATATGACGACAATTACATGCTTGTGGAGCTCTTAGTATGGCAAATGTATTTAAAATGCATTTCTGATCATCTCTGTGGTTTTTAAAATATATTGCTTTCCAGAGGATATTTTGGTATAACATCTTTTGCTGCAAGACATGCCACATGTGCTCTTGTAAGATAAGAGAAACAAAATTAATTAACATCTAAATTATGTCTATATTTTAATGCTAATTATTCTTAATCAATTTATGAATATTTTATCATAAATCACYTAGTAGTTTTAATAAACTTTTTTATATTTTRTTTATATATATATATAAATACTCCCATGAGTGGTTTTAGAAAGAAATATAATTTAAGAGTTAAATAATTTCTATGATATGCTAGGATGAACACTGCAGCTGCTCACAGAAATATTAACTACATTATCTTCATTTTCGTTTGTTACCTTTCCTGGGTGTTTTAAGCTTTGTGTTTTTTGAAACATTATTTTTYGTTTTTAAAAGGATTTTGCATATGTTTTGCTGTTTATGCATGGCAAACAAACAGTTTTTGGACAACTAGGTCACATTCTAGATGGTCAGAATTAATGGAGGAAAAAATCAATGGACGTTAGAGCAGGTCTCTGATAACGACATATAAAAAGACAATATTGTCAATACTTCTTAATATTGGCTGAAAAACTAGAGGCCAGAGCAGAGGGCATTTCCACAAGTCATCAGCTTTTAGTTCCTTCTTTTATTCAGACTCTTCTCCTCCCAGGTTCTATTGCTCAGAGCTATACCTTGCTGCTTGCATTTATGGGATTTTTTAAAGTGTTTGATCTATTAGGTACTAATTGTGCTTTCCAAACACCTGTAATAGGAAAACCCCAATCCAGACCAAAACAGCCATCTTCCTTTTTTTTTTCCCCCTATGGACCTGTTTTTAAATGGAAGAGCAGAATATGTTAACAGAATTACATGGACTTAAATTCAATGCATCCAAATGTAGGTTTTGATTTTAAAGGAGATGTCCACGCGAGAAACCTTTTCAACGTGTGATTCTCTCTATAAATGCTGGAAAGACTCACCACATGTCATATCACCCTAAGAAGRGAAATTTAACATCCTTTGAAAGAATGGTCTAAATTGTCTGGGATACCTAGGCATATGTGGCATCCAGAGACATAAGACTTCTTTGACTGAGCATAGTATATAATTATTATTTGTCTTAAAAGAAACATCCTTTCATGCACAAAGGAAACTTATTGTCCTATTGTGACCACACAGACAAAAGTGTCCAATTATATTTTTCCTTCTTTACTTTCCCATTTTCAGTTATACTTATGTTTTCTAATTATAGTGCAGACCTCACTTTCATTTTTGAAGTAATCCCATAAGGATTTCTGCTGAACACACAGTAGAAAATGTAGAGATRTTTTTGTTGTTGCTGAGCAGGGATTATACAGAGCCAAGGCCTTTTCTGCTTTTTGTACTTCTACACTGATGAGAGGGCTGGGAATCCATGGGAGGTTGGGAGGAGACACAGCCAGGACCAAAGGGATATTCCAGACCATATGACATCAGGCTCACTATATAAAGATGAGGGAAAGAAAGAAGTGGAAACAATTGGAGTGATGGTGTTTGTCTTCCCAAGTAACTGTTACAACTGATGGGACCATGCTCTCCTGGAGAAGGCTGAGCACCTACATGCAGTGATTTGATTCCTTGTTTTGCTTTGCTTGGGTTCATGGCTTCTGATTTTTCTATTAAACTGTCTTTATCTCAAAGCATGAATTTTCTGGCTTTTACTCTTCTGATTCTCTCCCCAGTCGCACTGGTGGGGGAGTGAGAGAGTGGCTGTGTGGTACTCAGTTGTTGGCTGGGGTTAAACCATGACAATATACACCGCACATTCCTTATAAAAACCTGTCTTACTGCTCTATATTAAATCAACCGATTTCTCTTACCTCTTCTAGATTAGCAATTGGAAGATTCTAAATTATTTGATAAATGCAAATAGTCCCACTCATTCTTTTTATTGTGAATAGCTGCTCAACCAAAGAGATGTTTGAAGAAGTCTTCCACGTGTGTGTGTCCTGGGGGAACTGATGAGAATGTAAAACTTTGAGTGATTTTTACAGTAAAACATCAGGAAAAAAAAAAGTTTCATTTTGGTACTACTAAAATGCTAATTTCTTGGTATGAGAAGAGTTTAAGTATAGGTTTAGATGCTACATACTCCTGTAAGAGTAAGAAAGATTGAGTAAGAAAGTAGGAAAATGTAGCAAGGGCCTCTTCAGTTTTACCCACAGAATTTTTCTCATCAGCAATTAAAATCTGATATATTTTGGAGGAGAGATATGAAGACCAAACCCCACTGTGACATGTCTCTGCAGGGCAAGTCATTACCAGTTCACTGAAAATTGTTTCAACTAGCTTTTTGATGGAGGGAAGAAATAACAATCTTTCATAGGAGTTCTTTGGTATTGATAAATCACTTTCAGGTTCTTGCCTCTAGCAGAAATGATACATCTCTGCTCTTCAAAATTATAACTACTGTTCCACAGCAATCTTCCTTGTGTCTGGTGCCATCTTCAATCTATTTACATTATCTGGATGACAATTTTCCATGTTCAAGCTGTGAGACCACTGTAACACTCTTGATTTATTGTATTCTGTAGTTTATGCCTGCTGAAAATGTTTTTCGGAGTTATGTTTAACAAAACTAAAAGAAACACACAAAGACAGACTGCACAAATTTTTGTTTCCAAACAGAAATATTTCTGTTTCTGGCTGAATGAACATTTTATTTCAATTATCCATTTCTTTGAGGGAGCTTGAAGGAAAAGCTGTTCATCTGGAATCTCAAAAGACCTTGGTGAGGGAAAAAAAAGAAGATTGTGGATTTCTGAGTGAAATTATGCAGGATTCTTTGATGGCAGCAGAGAAGAATTTGCTTTCCTGGGTAACAGTGATTTTTTTTTTTTTTTTGAGAGAAAAAGTTCTGAAATTAGAAATAAAAAGGTAAGAGAGTTAAAGATGTGCATACTGTGATCACATCTAATTGTCTTACATTTGACAATTTGTTTATTTGAAAGAGTAGGCAGGTATTTATATTTATTTTTTCAAATTAATTTTTTCAGAGCACTCAGGCCAAACGAGTTCTCTTTCTTTCTGTTTTTATCATTCAAAAATAAGAGTAGGGGGAAAGTGTGGAAAGTTAATGGAAATGCATATAATAGAGAATAGGAGTCCTATAGAAGACGTATTGGAAGGGTGGTAGCAAATTCTTGGACACATGGCCCAGGATATTCTGTCATTTTGCCTTGGCTGTTTTATCTGGGATATTTCAAAAGGTGATGTGGATCAATCTTAACCATGGCTACAGGCACTGCACAAAGAACAGTCATGTTATCTACCCCTAGGTCTGGATTTGGCTGTGGTGATAAACAGTGAGACGGTTGTCACTAAGGAGCCATGGTGGAGTGACACTAAATTAGACACAGGAAGAGTTGGCATCACTGGATTGGTTTCAAAAGCTTGATTTGGGCTTGTGTCTCACACCTTGAATATGTCCTGTGTTGAATAGGAGGAGTCTATTCCCTGCTCATCACTCCAGAGCTTTTTAGCAAAAGTAGATCACTATAGAGATTACTTATAGAATCCTGCCATGTATAAGAGAATGTGTGAGTCAGGAAACATAATTGTTTAATGAGAGGCAAATGTAAAAACTAAGACGAAATCGTGAACCAGATTTAAAACACCAGAAAATACTTTATTTATAGATATCTGCACTTTGGAACCTGCTTTCATGTAGATCCCACTTGTTCCGCCAGAAGAAAATTAAGATATCAAAACTTACACATATTTTATTCATCTAGTACAAATTAAATATGAAAAAAAAGGCTTAGTCTTAACATAATTTTCACAAAGTTTCATTTGCAGTTTATTGATGCTCATTCTTGAATATTTTTAAGCCACAGAAGCAATGTGATTTCATGGGAACTAAATTTTCAGTAAAACAGAATAATTTATTTTAATGAAAAGTACTTTACATGATCTTTCACAAAACTAAGAGCTAAAACTCTTCCCCCTGTACAAGAAAATTAGAAAAGGGAAACCTTAAAAGGAAAAAAATATTATTTTTGGTTTTTCTTGCACTCAGTGGGACTCAGGAAAATTTAAATGTTAGAAATACACAGGTATGTGGGAGAGGAGTATGCAAGGAAACAAGAAAAGGTAAGAGATGAAGAGAGGGAAAGGTTGAGGCAAGAAACTGCTGATCTGTGGCTTAACTGTTTTTCACACTCATGGTACCATTTGTCATCTAAGATTTTCAAGCAACTATAACAGTTCAAAATTTGTAGCTTCTTTAATATTAATTTCTACAAACATATCATGGTAAATTAAATTTCATGATCTTCCAAAGTCAAATGAGGTAGCAGTACTGATTAATTTGAGTTTATTACTGATTTTAATTTGTATAATAAAAGAAATAGCAACCTTTAACTTTTAATAACTTAATTCTACTTGGAAAGAATTTTTTTCAAATTTCTGCCTTCACAATTGAGTTGAATTTCTTTACCAGATATTATTTTTCAGTAATGATTTCCTTTATGGTTATCATTTTCTCTATTAGGAAGCTTTTCTTTTGACATGAAAAAAGAAATTACAGAATCACAGAATCATTTAGACCAGAAAAGTCCTCCAAAATCACTGAGTCCAGCCTTTGACTGCCCACTACCTTGTCAACCAGACCATTAAGTGCCATGTCCATTCATTTCTTGAACACGTCCAGGGATGGTGACTCCACTACTTCCCTGGGCAGTCTATTCCAATGCTTGGCAATTCTTTCATTGAGGAAATTCTTCCTGATGTCCAACATTTACCTCCATTGCCACAGCTTGAGGCCATTTCTTCTTGTCCTGTTGGTAGCTGCCTGGGAGAAGAGGCCGACCCCCCTGGCTACAACCTCCTTTCAGGCAGTTGTAGAGAGTGATAAGGTCACCCGTGAGCCTCCTTCTTCCTGGGCTAAACAACTCCAGCTCCCTCAGTCTCATATGACTCACTCTCCAGACCTTTCATCACCTCCATTGACCTTCTCTGGACACGGTCCAGCACGCTAATGTCTTTCTTGCAATGACAGGCCCAGAACTGGACACAGGATTTGAGGGGCAACTTTACCAGTGCTGAGTACAGGGAGACAAAGGCTGCCCTGATCCTGCTGGCCACACTATTCCTGAGACAAGCAAGACGGACCTTGAGTGGGCACACTCTCACTTGTGCTCAGCTGCTGTTGATCAACACTCCCAGGTCCTTTTCTGCTGGGCCGCTTTCCAGCCACTCTGCCCCCAGTTTGTAGTGCTGCATGGAGTTGTTGTGACGCAAGGGCAGGACCTGGCACTTGGTCTTGTTTAGCCTCATACAGTTGGCCTAAGCCCCATTGACTCAGCCTGTCCCAATCTCTCTGCAGAGCCTTCCTACCCTCCAGCGGAACACTCCCACCCAACTTAGTGTTATCCGCAAATTTACTGAGGGTGCATTCGATCCTCTCATCCAGATCATCAATAAAGGTATTGAACTGGACCTGCCCCAGTACTGAACCCTGGGGAACCCCACTAGTGGCCAGCCACCAACTGGATATGGCATCATTCACCACCACTTGTTGTTGGACTGTTGTATGGCTCTGCCTCTGTCTTGGTGTCACACTGGTTTTGTCATGTTTATCTTTCCAGAAGACTAGAATAAAATCACAATGATAGTTATTACTAAGTGGGTGAACTGCAACACGTACTTTAAAGGTGTGGTTAAGTGTTATTCGATATTTCAGTTGGTTTTTTTGGGAAAGTGGAGGCTTCTCTTGTAATTATTACCAAATACTTTTTGGTAAACATTTATTTTTTCAAAAGAAATATTGCAAAATATTTTGGAGTCAGGTGAGCTCATTATGATAGTTCTGTGACAGCAAAAGTGATATTGTTTTGGGGTTTTTTTTTTGAAGTTAAAAATTTGACACTTCATTATGCTACAGAAGCAGATTTAACCTGTTTCTATGAAACAACATATAACTCTTATCTCTCTATCAAGATACTGTAAAGCTAGAACATTGTTTTTAAAGGCAGTTATCAAATCCCTGATATATTTATTTCCCTTTTTGGAGAGAAAAGAAGATTCTTTTTGAAAATAGTTTATCTGAGAGAGTTATGTAGAACTGGGAATGAATGAAAAGGTTTCAGTTCTGGGAAGAACAATTTCATAACATTTGATTATTTTTTCCATCAATAACAGTACTGTAAAGCTATGTATTTACATATACAGACATTTCAAGACAAAAATTAGTACAGATGCTGAGAGGTTCCTGAATCTTTTACTTTTAGATCAAAKATCTGACTTTTAGGTCAAAGGCAGTGTCTAATATATTGTTGCTCTGAAGTCCTCCAAGATTATGAAATATAAATCATTCATTGTAAAACAAGTAAAAATAGTGAATGTTTTTTCCAAAAATTATATGCAAATACATCTTGAAAAGACACAATCACTGAGAAATTAAATGTTTATAATGAAGTAATTTTCATAAGCAATGTATACTTCTATGAGTCAGGATATTCATGTCTCTCTATGACACTCATTGAAATGGTCAAATATTGAAAGGTTTTGATCCCAATGTGTTAAGAGAGAATAAAAATGTGTCAGAAATTTCAGTAAAAAGTTTTAGTAAAAATAACTGAAACTATAGTTTTTTAAATTTCTTTCTCATCTGATGATGTATTTAGAATTAAATTATTGACTAATCCAGGTGTACTGTGAAAGTCTTGTTTGCTTTGCCTGATTATGCAGCTTGTAGATCTTTTATGATAAATGGAAAATTTCATTCTTCTTTAAAGAATTTCTGTTTTTTCATTGTTACAGTAAAATCTGCACGCTTACAGATTTCAGAAAACAGTGAGGACAAAGAATCATTTTTGTTCATATGTGGCTTTATCCTAGGGTTTATAACTCAATTTTATAATATTTTTTCTCCCTTCTCATTCATGATTCTTTGTGTGAACCTTCCGAGAAATAATGATCAAAATAATTCCTGAGTTTGAGTAAAATGACCCTTATTGTATCTATGAAAGTGTGAGTTGAAGCAGGAAAATTCATGTTGTCTTAAAGCTTCAAATTTATATCAGAGTCCTAGAAACTTATCTGTAAAAAATATGGTGAAGATTTCTTGGTTTTCTGTATGTGTTAATCAGAGAGAGAAACAACGAGTGTTCTTGAATCCACACTCTTTCACTTAAGCAGGAAAAAGATATGACAGAAATAGTATTGTTTATGTTCCATTCTTTTAAACACGTGTCCAACTTTCTCCACCTCTGATAAAAAAAAATTGTCTAAACAGAATGGAAGAATAAAAATGGAAATATGAAAGAATTGCAGAAATAAAATTTTACACTAAATATTGACATTTATCATAATTTTGCTTCTCATATGGTAATGAAGAATGAATTAATTGCCACCCACAGAATGGGTGGCAAGTTTACCAGTTTGGTGCACAAACATATACAGGTTGCACGGACTTGCTCCACAAAGGATCTCAGTGTTGAATAATAAATGGTTTGCTTCTGCTTCTTAGTTCTCTTTTGTATTTCTTTTACACAGAAATCTGAATGGCTGATGAGTTCTCACAGAACTGACTTGTGTATGTGGAGATGATGGTCCCCAAGGCTTGTTTATATTTGATACTGTTCTTTAATTACTACTCATTTAAATACCAGCAGGCAATGTAATATGTTATAATATCTTCTTTTCATAGCTACAATCATAACCTCTTTGGGGGTCCATAACTACTCCTTTCATTGCTACAGCAGAGTGTGGCAATCAGGAAAGAGTTCACTGCAGCTCATTGATCCTGAACCCTTAAATATATAATTGCTGGATGCATGTGTTTGTTGAGAACCAGTGAACAACTAATTTCTAGCTGAAATATTTATTTGCTTCTGACATTGCTTAACATAAAAACTCTTTAATTCCTCTGAGCCCTTCCATAGCTCTCAAATTGTGACCAAAATCTGAGTAACAGTTGAGATATTCTTCTCTGGAATCTTAGCTTTAGAAGCATTCACCTGGGAACTCCAAGTACAAAAGCATCCATACAGAAGCATAGAAACATTCTCCATTAATGCATGCAGACCTACATGGACTAAGGAAAGGGAACTATAATTTTGGCTTGCAGATCCAGATGGCTTGCAGAGATAAAACTCTTTTTTTCCTCCTGTAGCATAGAGGCAGAATGAGTTAGGACTAATGGATATTACACTTCAGACATAAAGCCGTATCTTGTAACAGAATGTCTTGACATTTTCAGAGCAGAGTTTCTGACAGGGAAGTGCAGGCTGGCAGCAAAGTGTGCACACATCCCCAGATAGAGCGCAAAGCACCTTTTAGGCTGTGAGTTTTGTGCTGTGATGAGGTGCTAATTGTTTCTCATTGAAGTATAGATTGATCTGACACAACTATCCTCCTCCAGTGGACTCTAACCTAATCTGAAGAGATTCAAGAGCTCAGAAAGAAATGAAAGTGGAGAAATGCTTTTCATTAGTTTCTCCTTCCTAGTAGATTTGCCTTGTGGTTTAAGTTTGGGAACAGTTGCAAAGGGATCTTCTTAGAGTGGATCTGTATGCTTGCCGACATGCGCTCTTGAAGMCACGTGATCGAGTTTTGCAGGGACAAAGAACCTCTAAAAAGAGAAGATTCATGATTTACTGTTAAAGGCTGTGCATAAGTTCCTTTCTATATAATGTCCTAATGTGAAGAAAATATTCTCATCCCTTTAGCTCAAGTTTGGGGAAATAAAATCTATYGATTGTAGCCCAGTCAACTAGTTTGTTCATTTGGAGATAGAGCAAGCATTGCTATACTATACTGTGCAGGGACATTCATGGAAACATCAGACAGAGGTCAAATCTCCAGCCCCTTTTCACTTCACATTTTGAAATTATACATCTTGAATTTTAAACTATATTGTTCAATGGATATCTTTTAATGCCTGTAACTATGACCTGACTGGACTTTTGATGACATTTTAGGGAATGTTTTATGGTGTGGTTACTAGTAATGTGAATAATTTGTTTTTACATTTTTAGCCACTAGTATGGTTTACTAATATTATTTGACTAAGTTTTCCTTTTCCTTCTGTCTTTACACCTCACAATATCTTTGTGTTTATTAAAAGTGGTATTTTTATGAAGATATATCAACAGCAAGAATGTTCATATGACATTTGGGAGCAACATGGGTGTCCAGTATTGAGGTGGGCATGTTACAGGAATAAGTCTTGCTGTGAAAATTTTGTCTTTCCAGAGCAATTGGAAAATAGCACTAGAACTAATGTTAGTTTCTGGGCTGCATGCACAGTTTTTTCTTATAACAATGCCAGCAGTCTGACCTTGTATGTGCACCAACATTTCAGAAATGAAAAATAATAAAAGCACAAAAGGTGAGAAATTAGGTACCTAGGCAGTCCTTGTTATTTTAGCTACATCAGTTCAACTCTCTCTAATACAAATGCTTCAAATGTGAACTGCTCCCAGTTCCTGAAGACAGTCAAAAAGTTGGTCATTGTAAAGTAAAAAGTGCCATGAACTGGTATGGAAAAGAGGAAAAAACAATCCTCCTCTGAAAAAAATCTTCACCACCATTGAAACCTATTTCTTACAACATTCAATGCTGACATTTAATGCTTGTGTTGCTCCTGGATATGACACACATCACACTTTGTAAAAATCAGGGAATATAGCATTTTATTAACTTTCTATGACCCATCACTGCTTGATTTTGGTACAAAATGGTGTAATGAAACAAGGGGACTAGAGAAGACAAAGCTTTGAAAGACAAATCGTAAAAGAAGAACTTTTTACTGCAATGGTATTAGAAGTCCTTTGTGGCAAAGGAAAAAAAAATCCCTATCTGAGATCTTTAAGAAATTTCTGATGTTGGAAAGAAAGTGCCCTGCAAAGGGAGTGTAYGATGAACAAATCCCTTCCCTTTATCCTGCAGCTGCCTTGCGCTTACTGGTTTTTGTTGCTTGTTAGGCACACCATGTCATCATAATCCTAGCTGCTGTGGTATCTGAAAGAGCTCAATACAGGGTCTTTAGAAGTCATTACAAAGATTCTTTCCTCTTGATGTTCATTTCTGTTTGAGTACTCAGGATAGATTTGAATTCGTTCTCTTGCCTGCTGTTTACAAATTTTAAGCACATGAAAATTTAGCATTTCTTCACCTACTGAGCTGAATAGAAGACTAGAAAGAGAAAAGCAGAGAAGACATGTTTTTTACGCCTAATTCTATACAGTCTTTTCCACTGTGGCACAGAGCTCATGTCAAGTAATGATCGTAATGATACTACATTGTTGTCTACAGGGCTCTTATTTACACAAGTCAAAAAATCTTTTTAAATGCTTTGGTGGAGTATGAATCTTTATAAAACAATGTAACATATTATTCATTACCTTTCTGCATTTGGCCTTCTAAATGGGTTTAAAAGCATCTGCTTTATGTTGCAGATGACCTCTGCTGACACAGAAATGGACAGGCTAAGAGATACTTAATTTTGGGGTTTTTTTATATATAAACGCTTCTTGTTTCAGATTCTTGCTCTGAGTTTTCCTYGGTAGCCTTGAGCAAAGTGCTTGGCATCCCTTCTTTCTAGCAATCCTCCAGACACGATGTGTCTGAACCCGTATTTGAATCATGACAGAGGAAGGTCAAGCCTGGATACTCTTAAACTGTCTCAGATTCAGGGCAGGCAAAACTTATGATTGTACTTTGCCTTGAATTTTCAATTTAATTCCTTTTAAAATGAGTCCAAATTTTTGCACAAATTCAGGATTTCAAAGTTGATGACCACTTTTCAGAACAGCTAATTTTCTGTTGAGTACCTACACAGTTTGCTGGATTTTCACTGGCGCTGTCAGCAGCCTGCAACTGCCACCGAGAGCTGTTGAAAATCTGCTCACATCATTAAGGTACTTGAAAGGGACCTCTAATATCTTGAAATGGTAGAATTACAGACTATAAGAAAGATGCATCATTCCTCACAGAGCACTATGTTACTCCCTTGGTGTTTTGGAACAATAATGTTAATAGCTGCTGCAGAACCCAGTAATGTGAAAGCAGTGGTACTGGCATTAATTGCACTTAAACAAAGAATTTTAGTGTAAACCATTGAGACCTGTCCTCAGTAAATTACAGTCAGGATCTATACATCTCTTTAACTCTCCCTGGCTACTGGCAGCCAACTTACTTGCCATCTGCTGTTTTCCACAGATAAAGGCTGCTCTCTGTTTCTAAAAAGCTAAATAAGGTTTTTGGTAAAATTGCCTGCTCAATGCAGAAGAGGTCTCCTTAAGGGCTGCACAGGGGACTCACTAAAGCATAATCAAAGTTTGGTAAAGAATAGACAGAAATGCAAGAAGGTTAGTAGTGTCAGCCATCCTTAAATATGAATATTTTTGTGCAATGAAGAAAAATACCTGTCCAAGATTCATAAACACAGTAACAGTGTCATTTGTTGATGTGCAGATTAATAATCTCACTTTCTYAGTGTTCTGAGTTGCAATGAACTGAAAGCCACAATGGCCATTCTAAACCACCTGAACATTTTTTTCGATGCAGTATCAAAATATTATTACATGTGACTCAGAGGTATCCACACCTAGGGGCTCAATCTTGACTGAGGTTCTTAGAATTGGATTTTTTAGTTTAAATATAAAGGACAACTAAGAAGATTAACTATTCCTGTGTTATAGCTTGCTTTGTTTTTTCTCCTGTGTTATTATTTTCTGTTCTCCATCACATTTACTTATAAAGCCTTTATTTCTTATGCTTTCTTCCTTTCCCTTCAAAACGTTGCAGTTTTCTCCCCTCTGTTACTTCTGACAGCTTTCTTTCTTTTTAAAACACTTCTGATATTTTTTCATATTGGTCCCACAGGCTGGCAACAAAGTAGAGAAGATCCTTCTTTGGAGAAACACTGGACATCTCAGCCTTTGTTTATCAGTGAAGAACTGAGGAACTTTTAATAGATGTCAGACTGAATCCATAAGTAATGTCTGCTGCAAAAGCAGCTTCCCAGGCAAAAAATCCCTAGGTAAACAGACTCATCTAAAGGCTAATTTTATGTGGATTTGATGGAAGGAAATTCAATTATAATCATCAAATAATGCTCATCTGATAATCATTGACCTGTTGGCAGGTGTTCCTCTTCCAAATTTTTGTAAAGTATTATGAACCCTTAATAATACTTGTGAAAAATTATGAGAGTCACAAAAATTGATGAAATGAGTTTATATTGATTTAAAAATAATTGTTTAAATTGTTTCCAAATTTCCATCTTTGATACAAACTCAGATGTTGCCCAAGGGATATTGGTATATTTGAGGTGCCTACCTCAAAAAACTTTTGAAAACTTTTGAATTACTTTTTGACAAAATTTCCTGGTGTTTAAAAAATTTTTAACACAGTGAAAGCCCTGAAAATATTGATCATTTGGCAAAGTGAGATGTACATTTTCACCATATATTATCAAAGAACATTTTGAGTTGGAAGGGACCCACAAGGATCATCAAGACCAACTCTTGAATGAGTGGCCCATATGGGCTCAAACCCACAACCTTGGTGTTATTAGCACCATGCTCTAACCCGCAATAATGGCGACTTAAAACTCAAGATAATTCAGAGAAATGCACTTATAAATGGTTTTTTCTCTATCTTCTTATTCCTAAAGGCCAGGTTGCCTTGTTGGTATGTTTGAAGGAAATGAGAAGTTAAGCTTATGTTAGAAGAAAATTCATAAGATGAATATGCTAAAATTGTTGGAAATATTTCCTGTAGAAAACTTTTTTTCATGTCTCTTAATGAAAACAGTATACTTTCACTTATGCCAAATGACTATTTTTAGGAATTGTCTTTCTCCCACTGAACAAGGTGGGGAGCTTCCATTCCACAGACGGATGAGGAAATAACTGAATTGCTCATATGGTGGCACAACTGCAGCAAAAATAAGGGCTTGAAAAATTAGTTTCCCATCCTAAGCCATTTCAGCATGTGCATAACTTTGCTCAAACATATAATTCCATTCAATGTTATAAAACATTTGCATCCTCTGGATTTCACAGGGTATTTGTTTTTATTTGCTGCATGAAGAAACATTGTCAGCTACTTCATATTTCCCCTAAAGTCTGACAAGAAAATCTATTCTGTTTGAAGGCCACTAGTAGAACTTGTACAAAGTTCTGGGCTTTCAACAATAAACAGAATAAATACCCACAAAATGATTTATGCCATCTTAAGGTCTCATGGCATTGACCAATAGGCTGCATAAAGGCACACAAAAATGATTTATGTGTCTTAAATTCCCTTGGTAAGAGAATAAGAAGGAAAAACGGAAAATTGAGGCACTTACCCTTGAGTATAAATGTCCACTAGGGCAGGAAGGAACATGGTCAACTTTGAAAATATTTCTGGTTTAAATTAGAGAAAGAATTTCACTTTCCTATGGATACATGCTTTAATTACAAGGATTTCAGTTACCTCTGGTAACCAAACTTTTACTCATCTCCATAGGTATCGTATACATCAGTGAAAGTTTGGAGGTAAAGAAAAGTAACTGTATATCAACCATTTGCGGACTTATAGTTTCCTCCTCACCTTAATCTAAAACATAGAAATAACCTTCCTTCAAGAAATATTTGTGCAGTCTTACATTTCTGAAATTGTCTCCAAGGTACTCACAATTTAGAACTGACAATAGCAAATCTGGGAACCCATCCAGCATTTTGTTTTGTTTTAATCTAGAGCCACATTAGAATACCCTTGTAAAAAGTAAAGCTATGAATGTAGCTAAGTATTTAAATAAAGTCCATTAGGAATTGAAACAATATTTCAAATTATCAATTTTTAGCTGTTTTATGATCTTGTGACTATTTCTGGAATTCTTTAAATAATCTTTCTGCTTGTTGCTAACAATTTTTCCATAATTTACTTTTTACGTGTTATTTTATTATTGGTTTTACTCCTTTCACATTTTTTTTCAGTTTCCAGAGGGATATTAGCAAGAGGCTCTAACCTCTCAATTATCAGAAGGAAGCCCTCTCATAAACTATGTACTCTATTTTAATAATCTGAAAATAGATCTTTTGGAGTACAGGCAATGATGCTCCTGAACTGTAGTCCAGTTTTGACCTGTACATCCTGCTCCACACTGTTTAAATGAAAGTCAAAGCACTGATAGAGCAATGTCAGGTCCTCTCATCTGAGGGGACCTTACTGAAACTTGTGGTCTAAATAAGGATATGAATTAAATCTCTCTAGGTTTTCAGTGTTACATTACAGATACAGAAATAGATGAGAATCAAGCTGTCTATCTAACTTTTCCTGCACTTTGAAGTCTCATCTAGGATAAGATACTTTATATCTTAGCCATTCATTTTTTTCCTGTAAGACTTGCTCATTCAAAGTGTGGTATACAGAGACTGGTGATTATTCTAGAAGTTTTGTATCTGCATCCAAATCTCAGCTCTGTAATTCAGGCACATTCTCAGAATTAATGCTTTTCAAAAGTGTCCTTAACTATCATTTGGGGAAATTCAAATATATTTTCAGAGATAGCTAAAAACTCACACAAATGTCTCAATGATCAGAGATCAACATTAAGGTCAGCACTTTTTATTTGGATAATTAGACATCTATGTAGGACTATTGATTTCAGCAGAGCTGTGCACATGAACACCAAATGTAGGTCTGGCATCGACTCCTTTAATCAGTATTTCTAACAGATGATCTGTTAACAGAATATTATTAAACATTAGTCTTTTCAAGCACTCATTACCTTTCTACCAGAAAGAGAACTTTTCATAGCACAGTGAATAATACACCTGCTTTTAGCAGTAATTGCTTTGGTGCTGTGTGCATATAAGAATGAGGTGTACCAGCCTGCCTGAATATAAATGGGGTGAGATGCATGGGGCACCTGTTATATTGTGGAGTTGTAATTAATAACCAGAAACCTATTGCTGAACATTAGGTTGGGCAGGGTGAGTACTAAACTAGATCCATGACTGATAGCAGGCATCTACTGAAATGAAACGCAAGCAAGACTGCCTTTAAAAATATATCTGAAATAGTCTTCATTGTTTGATTAACCTAATTTTTACAGTTTATAAATTACTTTAAATTTATTTGCACATTTTAGGTAAACTAAAAACGAGATGCACCTTAACAGCAAATGAAGCTTGCAAAACATCACCCTGGGTGTGACTGAATGTACATCACTGGCTGATGGATTGTGCCCTTGGGGTTTTTTCTTTCTTTCCCTAGGGGTATTCAGCAAGATACTAGTAACTGCTTCAGGCAGGTTATGGAACAAGATGAATGAATTGCCAGATTTAGTTTGGAAAATCCTGTATAGCAATCGGTCCCTCTTTCTTTTCAACACAACCTGAAGCTTCAAGTTTCAGAGCACGGATCATTCTGACTTTAGTGACTAGGAAGAATGTGCTGCTGACCTATTCCAGATTGCTTCTTCTGAAATAGCCAGTGTTTATTTCCATGTCCAGTTCCTGTACAAAAATGAACATTAATATCTTTAGTCTAAAAAATACACATATAGGATATACATACTGAGTCCAAGCTTCTTGATTTGTTGACAACTGGTGTATGTGATTTCCTTCATAACTTTACTAATTTGGTTAAGTAAACTTTCATTTACTCTTGTACTGAAATCTTGAAATCTCTTGACATTTAAGTGAGATAAACATACGCACCGGTAAGAGGAGGACCATGGAGGGTTACATGGGAAGTCAGCTGCAGCTATATTTTTTATAACCCTGAGAAAGCCAATTGTCTGATAGCTGTTAGCAATTAACAAACACTACCAGAAAAAAGCCCTACAATTACCTTCTGTTTCACACAGTATTTATTTTCACAAATTTCTAACTAAACAGCACTCAAGCATAGCACAATTGCTTGTTGTGAGACATCATACTTCATTCCTYGACTAGAGGTTTCCCTTTACCCCTCAACTTGATGAGGCTGAAGAAGAATAAAAATGATGTCTTACATTGTTTTGCATGTATTACATGAACAAAGTTAAATATTTGATTGCCCATACTGTATGCTTCAATTACTGGTCTATTTTCTGGATTTTTCACAGGTAAATTGAAGGTGAATGCCTGGATTTCTTCCAGTAATGGCTATGCTGTGGGTAAATTTAAGTGAGTCTGTTCTAGACTGTGTAATAGTTTGGTGCTACACCTGAGCATCCCAACATTTTCTCTCTGCTCCCAGCTTTATCCTCCACCACTTGAACACATAACTCACTAGTCTAGAAAAAAAACTGTACAAACTAATGTTTTTAAGTTCCAATGAGTTGTAAGGCTTTATGAGCCTGCAGGTGGGTGTAATGAACGGTGATGCCTGAACATATACAGAAAACAGGATGGAAACTGCTGGCCAGGAGGTGGAGAAAGTTTTAAAAGTATGGGCAACTACTCCTGAATTATAAGATATGCTGAGCAGCCTCCCACAATTTCACTCTGAGAGGAGAAATGCTCAAATGCCCGTTGCGCTATGTGAAATGGAAAAAAATACTCATGAAGGTTTGGGTAAGAGTGCTTGACATCGTTTGACTATACACGTAATGGAACTAAAAACAAGCATCAGTTTCAAAATTGGGAATATTTCTCTGTGTAACAAAGAAATATTGTAGTAGTTGTTAGTCCACCTTCCTAATCATATAGCGTCAGAGAAGTATTTTTCCTCTGCTACAGAGGAAAAAGAATGTATGTTTCTGTTACACATAAGAAGGAATAAATGCTTTTGAAAAATCCAGCCTTCACGGGATTTATCTATTTTTAATTGCAATTTTGGAAATTTGCATAAAACGTGCACTTTTTTTAAACAAATTTAAATATATTCCCCCTCTAATTTCCTCTCACCTGTTTTTTTTTTTCTATTAAGAGGATAATTCAAGTTGGAATTTAGTCTCCTTTTGATTTTTTTCCTAAGAAAAAACTTGTTTCCTGTTCAACTGAAATTCTAAATTTGGAGCCCATGACATTATGCAGTTTTGTAGACAATAAATAGAGCAAGCAGTTTGCTCAGTTAGGATCTTCTCTGCTCATATGTGCCTTTCTTTACATTGTCTGTAGTCAGATCCCAGATTTCTGCTTTGGGTACTTCACTGATATGCCTGACATTAGGTGAGATAGAGGTAGACCTTTTTATTCAACCTGTGCTTTGATTAACAGTTGCAGCTATTAAGATTATATCCTTGAGATACATCTGCCACTTTTCCCTTAATTATATCCTCTGGCAATCATTTAAAACAAAAAGCTAAAGCTGTGTTCATACATAACACATATATATGGATAAATTGACTTGAAAACACCTACAGTGTTGTTTCTATAATCCTGCTGTTGCAGAACATAGAAGAGCTATTAAACTCTGATGTGGACTGAAATGTACATCTCATATTGAAAAGGAATTTATTTAGTTTTATAGTATAAGTAAAACACACATTTTGAAAACAAAAGACAGAAAAGTAATCCACAGTCCAGCAGCTTCCTGGGCATATAAAAAAGAACTGACAAGAGCAAAAATATTTCAATCTTCCAGTATGTTGACAGAGGCTGGGTGTAACCTTGGCAAAAAACAAGAGACAAAAGAATATATCCAGTATTTAACCAGGATCACAGGTGTTTTCTGAGATTCACTAGAATCTTCCATAGTTTGTGTATCTTCTTCTTGGTCCTTATAGTCAGGCCTAAGAGTATGCTCCTATGATCACTAAATAGTACAGAGGAGAAGTTAAAGGCCTCAAAAAGGAAGTCAGAGCAGGAAACCACTATATGATTAAGAGAAAAAAGAAGTACTGGAAATAGAGATATGCATTAAATGCCAAATTATTTTCCAGATTTAGGAGCCTCTCAGTGTTCATGTCCACGAACACTCTTTGTGTCTTAGTGGGGGTCCGATGCTGGTTGAGCACCAGTATGCCACGGCCTTCCTAGAGAGAGTGTCCTGCAGAGAACAACTCTTCTAGGGGCGAGGGCAAACCCCCCTAGACAGTGGGTGATCTCAGCAAGTGTAGCGATTCTCAGCTACAAGTGATTTCAGCTCTTGTGATTCAGCTCTTTGCGAGGTCACCCGAGGCAAACTCGGGGACAGAGAGACAGGAGCCCTGTATGGCAGCTCCACAGAGGCAGCTTTAATTGTCCAGCACTCCCTGCAAAGGGGAGGCCAGGGACAGACGCTCCCTGAGTTCAGGGCAGACTCAGGCCCCTTTTTATGGGGAAGGCAGGGGGTGGGGTAGAAACCAATTACCCAACTGGATACAAGGTATTACCATAGGGGAACAAAGCATGCTGGTTAGTCGCCGTAACCTAGAAGTGAGTTGCTGGAGAGTGTCCTTTTTGCCCTCAGGCCTCTCTCCTCCAAGGGAGCACAGACGGCTCCTGTGCCACGAGTTCCCAGCCCTCCACATCTTTGGAACTAATTTACTGAACCATTTCAAAACACATAGGTAAATAAAATGAAGAAATATGGAATAAAGCACTACTGGCAGATGATGTTATTTTCCTCTCCGTTTTGTGCAGGAACACAGTATGAATCCTCTGCCCAGCCTGAAAGACTTTCAGTGCATTTCTTCCAGCAATGAACTCTTGTTCATTGTTCTAGTTAAACGAACAATTTGATCCTGGAAAAGCAAGAGTCTTCTGTACACTGGGTCTGGGCACTGCCTTAGGAAGGGAACAGCTCCTAGAGGCAAGGATTGCATAAATCATTGGTCTGTCATTAATAAGTGAATCTCTCGGTTCTTGGGCTAGTCCATTAGACTTGGGTTTGCTTGCTCTCCCAGTGTTAATATTTAAGTCTTTCATAAAATATCGTGACACGACCACACTGATCCCCTTGATTTATTTTTTCTCCTGTTTTTTTTTTTTTTCTAAGTAACCCACAGATTGCTGGCTAGGCCATTCTTCTGGGCTGTCAGTCTCTTGCATCTTCTAGGTATTTGCTTCCCACCATCAAACAATTTATTATTAGCTTAGAGTTACTAACTCAGCTACCCAGAAAATTATATTTTATGTCATCTTTGGGCTGATAAAAATTAAAGTCCTTGTTTCCCTTCTGAAAACATCCTAACCACAAACCTACATTATAAATTAGTGCAGGAATATTTCTCTCTTCTGCCAATGAACTTTGCCACTGTGCTGAAGGAAGCAACACACTGCATCATTCTATCATTCTGAAAAAGCAGAGGATAAGAAAAAGGTATTTTATTTCAGTTTTGGGCACAAAATCAGGGGTGGTTAGGTACTCAGAAGTAATTTAATTGTCGTGATGAGGTTCTTTTTTTATTTTTTTTAGGAATGCAGACCACAGAAAATAAAAAGAAAGCTGAAGACAAATCTAGACAAGAAAAAAGATGAGCGGGAGCTAGTTAAGAAGAAATTATCATAACTGCATTCAACAAAATCTAATTAAGAGTGCAAGTAAAGATGCTGTACATGGATTTATGAGATGATAATGCAATAACAATCTACTTGTGATATGTAGCCTTGTTACCTTACAAAATCTGAATGAAGTTCACAGAACCTGTTTAAGCCAGACCAATACTAGCTGAGTCCACTATCTAATCAATTGCTTCACAATAAATGGGCCCCCTGTTTACAGTAATATTTTAATTCAAATTTATCTTCACAATCTAAAAAAGTATTTAATTGCTTTAATGATATTAGCTGTCTCAGCCTTTATTACAACACTGGACGTAATTACCCTCTTTAAAGGTAATTTATAGACCTCATTAACACTCTTCCCTCTCTGCTGTGATTAAAAATCTCCTAAGAATTGAAATCTCTCTGAACAGTAAGAGAATTATTGTGATTTATTGTTTGCCATTGCTGAAATGAGCACAAAGCTAATTTATTATAGGTGATCACTGCTGAAGTGACTAGAATTGGACTGAGGAAGGGAAAGTCAGGAGCTCTTGGTGAAACAGTTTACTTCTCTCCGTCACAGAGTTACAGTTTAATACGGGTCCTGTCATTTGCTTCCACAGGAGCGTAAAGAAATCTCTGGCGAATAAAGCAACAGCAATAACTAGCTTGAAAAAAGTCTCACCTTTGCTAAATAGAGAGCAATTATATTTCTTTATTGCAAATTAAACCCTCTGACATAGCTTTAAGGACTCAACAAGGTGATGTTAACATAGTTTTCACATACAAAATATTTGAAACCACGACAGACATTTGACTTACTGGTTGGATAGAAAAATCATGTAGCTTACCTATAATTTACATTTTGCCTGCTTGTAGAAGGGAATTTATAAATTTCATTTATCTAAAAATGTAAATATACACTGCAGAAAAGCTGACTAAATAGGTCAAAACCATAGCCTCATAAAATCTAGTGTCATCTTCGCCTTATCCTCTCAGTCACTATGTAATATTGAACATTTGTCAGAGTGGTGAAATCCCAAACACAAACAAAAATAAAGCTGAGGAACTTACTATTAATCTTACATTTGCATACCCGAGGAACTCCTATCCTGACTGTTCAGTATACATAATTTGCAAAGTAGAGAGAGAAGGGCCAGCGGTTTTCTCCACTGATAGATGGAGGTGGAACATACACTGCTTGGGGCTAATACAAAGATTTCTTCCAAAAAAATGCAGAGCATCCAGAACAAGAGAAATAGAGCTACTGTTTGCAGTAGTGTCTCTTCCTAGGCCTGAATGCTAGTGTTATGCAAAACATATGCACATTGCACCCCCTGGAAGAGCTGGGATATTCTGCTTCCACAGCTGCGCAAAATGCATGACTTCAGGGGAGGCTTAAAGTCCTTCAGGAAATAACAGGCAAGTATTAAATGGGAGACCTTGTCCTCTATGGGGTATACACTACTTTCCATATTTCACAGAATTTAGCTCTACATAATGTTGAACTCAAAGACTAATTACTCATACATAACATCAATCGAATCTTTGGCTGTTCAGACAAATAAAAGCTATTCAGCTATTTTTTGATATGATATTACATTGATCTTTTTTATGAAAAATAAGTGTTTTATGTAGTTCTCTGGAGCTATTTATGAGACTGAACTAATTACTTAAAAATTGGTTTTGAGCACATAGTTTTCTGGTTTTCCTCACTCTTACTACGAATATGGACATATTTACTCTGCAAAGCAATACACTTTTCAAACAATTTATCCAGTGGAAATTAGAATTCCAAAAAGGGATTGCTGATGAAGCACTAATGTGTTGGTTTTGATTAAACTGTCAAACAATTTATATTGAGTTGCTATTTTTATGGAACGGATAATTTAATATAAATACTGATAGGACACAGAACTGTATATCTGTGGGTCACATATGTATTCCTAAATAAAATAAGCTTACAAGTAAGAGAAAGAGCAGTTCTGGTTCCGTTCCATTAAAACTGTACCAATCCAGTTATACTAATTTTGTATTATTTTATTAGCTCTATAACAAGTCTATATCTGCTCTAAATGGTATTACAAGGAGTAATTCCTCTTGATTTGTACTTAATAGAAACTATATTTATGTAATAATCTTTCGTGAAAAAACTGAAGAAATGTAGGAAGAGCAAGCATCAAAACCAAGACTGAGTTGGTCAAATTTACAGATAATGCAACGTATATGAAACCTTGTCATATGCACCATGGGCAGTGGGGGGGAAAGTAGATCTACACATTCAGTTAAATAAAAGGAAAACAGGAATTTCTTCAGACAAATTACATAATTTTGTTAATGAAGGTCTAGAGCACTATTTTTTGAACTACCTTACTGCTTGCAGTTTTAATAGTGCCGTCTACATATGCTGGTACATAAGGCATGGTTTTAATATTGGTAACATCAGTTTACAGTCAACCTTAGTTTTTATATTATTATTTTTGATGAAAATATGTATATTATACACTGCAAAATTTAGTTTACTTCTCCATACTTTTAAGACTAGAAATAAAACATGCAGGTGTTTTGTACTTTTCTCCTTTGATGGTCACATGTAGTCAGTGAGATTTTCAGATCAGTGAAGCATTTTGGAGGACAGAGAGTTTTAAACTTAACAGCTGTTAGCAGCTGAAAAGTATTTTATGAAAAATTCAGTTATGCAGATGTGAAGTATTGACTTTTGTTGTGATACAAAATATTATTATTTATTGATTCTCCTTATTTTCCTGTATTTGAAAGTTACTGAGTATAATTTTTTGCTTGAAATAATTTTTGAAGGGGATAGAATATAGACACAAAGTCAGAGGTCTAGGTTTAYCTATGTAAGGCTGACATCTATTAAGATGCCAGGCGAGTGGACATAGTACTTCAATAAATAGATTACAGTGGTTAGAGGATTTGTGTGAGTCAGTAGAGGGTCAGCAGCAGAGGCTAAGCTCTCTGCAGGAGTATGGAAGGAGAATATCCCAAGTGACAACGGTAAACAGAGTAGATTTTATAAACTTTTTGCTTTTTAAAATCTTTGTATCTTGCTTTATAATCTTCTTCTAGTAGGAAGGAATGTGGGAAAATAATTAGAAGACAGGCATAGGCCTTCTTAAAATGATCTCTCATATGTAATGGAAGTAATTTTATAAATTTCATATCTGACCTGGTTAGTGGTATGAATAACATAAATGAATTGTGCAATCTAACTGGATTTGCAAATAAACCAATTCCAGATGAGCTATTCAACAAAATCTTATTTCTAACAGCAGACATTTTTTGCTCATGCATGATTTGTGTTTATTCCACATGAAGGTTTATCAATTTAGTGGGGTAATTTCTATTGCAGTTTATCACGACCCGTCAATAGAGGGTGGGATGTTCATTGTAAATTCTTGTCAGGCTGAGCAAAGACACTGGACATGTGTCAGGGAGCTCTTTGTGTTTTATTATACAGTATTGTATAACTCCAGGAACCAGCCCACTGCCTGGACTCAAAAGGTGTTGATTAACAAGCCCTCAAATTCTCACAAAACTCTTCCACAAAAGGTGTTGGCTAAGAAGCCCTTAATTTTGTTCAGTACATTTCAATAAGTTCTCAACTCTCAAAACAAACTCCTCAAAGGCGCTGGCTCACAAGCCACCACACACAATCAAAGCTGCTGACTGAGCATGAGTCTCAAGGCAGAGCAGGACTCCGGCTCAACACAGTGCTGCCCCACCTCCACAGGATCCTCTTCTCCGATCACCTTTCCTGCAGCAATACTCAGAATGTTCGAGACAAAACATACTAACGTCTGGTCTKCTATACAGTTAGACATATATTTTCTATTTCATCAGTGTGAAACTCTTAACACCATGAAAGATGCTTAATTTACATGTTATTGAAGGCATCGTGTTTGCTGAATGGATAAATACTTCCTTTGAGATATAATTTATCTTTTTCTATAAATATAATATAAATCTATTGCTATGGCTATATACCATATTTGTGATATTAGAGATAAAAGTTTAATATGCACAGAGGATTTTATAATGAAATAAACATGCTTAAAGTTATAAGAGCAAAAGATTTGGGAATTATTTAAACCAAGGTGATTTGGGACACCAATAAGGACTGTGTGGGAGAAGACTGTAATAACCATTCTGGTCATCAAAATCTGATATTTCCAAAAGACAGCAATTCAAGTACTCAATACACTGATTACACCCTTTCTCCTAGTACAAATCTAATTAATTATTTGCCTTGCAAAAATAAATAGGCAATGCACAAGCATGGTGTTTCTGCTTTATTCTGCCCTGGAGAGTTTGTCATCTCAAGAGGATAAATACCAGGAGTAGAAAACGTTGAAAATCTCATGTTGCAACATGGAATTGAAATACTATTTCCTTGGTATAGCTAAGGTCAGCAATGTCAGTGCAGAAATCAGAAACCAAAATGTGTTTTCCTGAACTCTCTTTCAGATGTTCTAAGCACAGAAAATACACTTATTCTTTATTCGCTGTCCAGACTAACAATTTCGAGTTTAGGATTCTTCTCTTTAAGCACTGGATCCCAGTTCCTTTCTTAAACCCCTATTGGTAACTGGTGCAGCTGAACAATTCCAGTTTCTCCTGAAATTAAGAGAAATAACAGCATTCGTTACCATCAAAAACTCATGAAGTGTAACATTCTAAACCCAATTTCAAAAGACCTTCATAAGGTGGTCATAGTCTAAAAAAAGATGTCTGCTACATGATAAAGACCTACCTATTTTTGGTCATCAATGCAACGTCTAGATGTGATTTACTGGAAAGACACACCATTTAGGAAAGGAGATAAAAGACAGATAATCAAAGGTTTTTGCAATATTTGTACAAATATTACTTTTGCTGGGAACAACATATTTTCTTTAGCTTTGGATGAATCTGAGAAAATCAAGCTATTCCAACATAATTGAGGTCTATCTGAACTCCTCTCTTGATCCTAATTCTGATAATGGGCTCACAGTCCCTGTTTTATCTAAGACATTCAACACTCTCATCAGCTGAAATTTATAATCACATCAGCATCTGATCATAAAGTAGCTTTCCATTAAAAGTTCTGGTAAACTTTTGAATAAGAATGAACTGATACAACCTGCATACTTCAAAATGTAGAAAATTAAATAGATAGATAAATAGATAGATATAGATATGCAGATAGTGATCTAATTAGAGAAATGAAAAATTAAGTCTTATTCTGGTCCTTTTCAAAAGTATATAGTCTTAAAACTTCCTGTTTCAGCTTTCAGAGTGGGTGTTTTTTATTTGCAGCATGATGAGCACATTTTAACAGCTGTATGTTCTGCCAGAAGCAGTGCAGCTGACATAAGTAGTAGCCTGCATGGGAAGAACAGGTTTAGAAACTGTCACCATTGTTTTCTATCTATGCTTATTGCTTTTGAGGCTTTGTACCAGCTCTTGGCTTGAAGCCTATGTTTTGACATGCATTGACAAGCTTACAAGCTTGGGGATATTTTCTTTTTTTATGCCACAACAGGAAAAAAGACGTTGAAGTGCTTATTTTGGTCAAAACTGGAATTGCTGTTTAAATAGGCATGTCTGAAGTAGGAGAAAAAAATGTCTGATGGAGAAAAAGTGTTGGAGATGAAGAAAGAAATTAATTTGGGTATTGTGAGTCTTTTTCTCCTTTCTTATATTATAAGTATACTCTAAGAACTGTCTTCTCATTTCTGCATTAGAGAAACAGGCAGAGACCAAAAAGTAAAAAGCTCACAACATAAATGTAAACCTAGAAAAAGCAACCATGCAAGTCATAGTACCTCTTGGAACTGGGAAAACTAAAGAATAGACGAGGATCTGGTTTGAGACCTATTTTACATAGTAGTTTTATTTTCTCTGTTTCTCAGTTTACTTGTTTTCACCTATTTAGGCCAATAAAAATGTTATTGTAATATATTCAGGTAGCACACAACCTTGTGAGGCCCTGAATATGTGTTTACGTTACAGTTATTTGTGTAAAAAACCCTTCTAAAATAACAGCCAGGTTATTTTAGGGATAGTGACGTAGAGTTGCTGAAAATAGAAAATAAAATACTTCGGAAACATTAAAAAGGAATAAATGCCAGAACTGTGATTCCAAATCTTGCTTCTATAAGCTATAAGTGGTAAAAATGCTTTGAGGAAAGACAATTGTCTTCTTTGAAATTATTTAATAAGCTGACCATTTGTTATAAACTGAAGTGATTCGAGACAATTTTTAAAGTATTTTTTCTTTATTTTTTTTCAGATTTAAGAACTGATTTATAGAAAAAAAAAAAAGGAAAAAACCCTAACAAAAAAAACCGAAACAAAAAAAAACATCATTGAGAAGATACCAGAGCACCATTTAATATGATGAAAAAACTTACACCTACCAATACATTCAAGTCTACAAGCTGAATATTTTTTAACCCAAAGTCAATGAAGGTTGTGGGTATACGACAATGGCTGCCTAGATTTCAAGCGAATATTGCTAGCCCGAGTTCAGATATTTGTTGTGGCTTCCTCCACCACAGAGGCAGAAAGCATTCTCTGTTTCAAGTCACAGTAGGCAGGGACTATCATTCTTAGTTTCCTAAGATCCTACAAGTACCAGAATCATGTCTAGGTTCTTCAGAAAGAAATTTTCATTCTTGTAGTACATAGACTTTTATTTGCTTGTAGACTTATATATAGATATATAAGACTTATACAGTCTTACGTGCATAAGTGTGCCGGTTTGGCCAAAATCTAGCAATATATCCTCTGAGAGGAAACCAGGTTACAACCACCCTTCCCCCCACAGGGTTCGGGAAAAAAAATATTTTCCTCGAAGGAAAGTGAATGAGATAAGAACTATTTATTTAACAAACACACAGGAAAAGGATAATAATGCTAAATAATGAAATGAAATCTCTCGCTATGGAGAGAAAACCTGGGAAGATTTCAGAGTCCTTCTGTAGGTGTGGTTTCTCTCTTCCTCGGAGCTGGGTCGGCGAGGGCCCACCCCCGGGCCTCGGGGGGAAAAAAATTCTCCCGATGTGTTCTGATGTTGTTGAACAGTTCAGAAGAGAAGAAGGGAAAAAAACCCAAAATCCCAGGAAACAAAGTTCAGCTTTCCGTCTCACGGCGGGAAGAGAAGCGGGAAAAAAAAAAACCAAAAAAAAACCCCGAAATCGCTGGCTGAAAGAACAGGGTGCTCCGTCCTGCTCCTGCAGCCAGAGGAACGCAGAGGAGTGTCTCTGTGTCCTTGAGAAACTGTTTTGAAAAGTTCGTTTGGTTTTTTTTCTTTTCTCCAGCTCAGTTTAAAGGCACAGAAAAGACACAATATTATTTTTTTGGGCATAGAGCATGATAGGGGATACACACGATGGAGTCACCCCAAGACAATAAGATATTCTTTTCTTTATGAATGGATAGTAAATTGCAATCCCATCAGTATTACTGAATAGTCAATTTAATTCCATTCCTGCTCCACCTTCTTTTTCAGCTATTCTTAAGAATGTGTCCTATTCCATGCAATGCTTTACAGCTGTCATGAACTTATTCTGACTTTTTTATATTATTAAGGGAATTAACTGGAACATCTACAGTTCTCTAATGAGGCACATCCACTTCTGAGTGGAAAGCACAATAAATTTTCATTACAGAAAAAGGCCCCGTAGTATACACAAGCAAAAATAAACTGAAACACAGTTCTACAACAGGAATTTGTAGTCTGTACTTTTTTCAATGAGCTTTGAATCAGATGCAATGATAAAATCTGCCACATAATTGCAAGTGGAGTTAGGACTTCAACAAACATGTCACTATTGTTGTGAGTTGGAAGCATTCACTGACACCATAATGTACCTATGTGAAGGAGTAAAAAAGAAGGAAAGTTAGGGTGGGAAGACATTTAATGTAGGAAGAAAATTAGAAATAATAGCAAAACTCCATGAAGGTTTCCTGCTGCTACCTTTGAGTCTTGAAAGAAGAGGGAAGAAGAATGCAAATTATTTTGTGACATTATTAGATTCATAATATAGGAAACATCTAAGCTCTTGTTTGCCATTTATATGCTGAAAGATGGAAACATATGCCAATACAAGCAGAGAATTCATGGGTATGAAACTTCTTCAAATGGCTTAAGAATAGATGCAGCCTAGCTAGTTTCTTTGTTGTAAAAAATTAAATATCTATTGGGAACTAATCTGTTAGATACCTATTTAGGCCAAAAAAAGCTTCTTTAGGTACATGTGTGGTGTCATCCTCTGTAACAAGCTACAGGCTGGAAAGTGGGAAGTGGTGGGAATATCAAGTCCTTGGCATGAGAAGGCAGAGAAAGTCAGTTGCAACAGGAGTTGGGAAAAAAAATTGCAGAAGTCTCTGTCCAGGCATTAACTTGTCAGATATTCTTGACTGCTCTTTACCATTTCTGTGAGGATATCTGATATGCTGAACCCTGCATTGTCATTGTCCTCAGGTGAAGAATATAACTTTTTCAGATGCAATTTCTGATCTCTGTCCTCAGGTCCTTCTTTATAGTCCCAGTGCTGCTCCCAGAGCAGTGATGGAACTTCTGCACTGAGCCTGAGTCAAATCCAGCACTGTTTGACTGAGTTTGTGTTCCTCTGACAACTGATCAGGTACCATGTTGACGAGAAAATTTTACACATAACTTTTCTTTAAAATTTTTACTTTTTTTGTTCTCCTAGGATTTTTTTTTAATATTACTGTAAAGTTACACCTTGACATTAAAAGCCACGACTGTGAAATTACTGATTTTTTTTCTTGACATCGACAGGGTATAAATAATTAAATTACTGTCATCACTAAAATCATTATGTATGAAGGAACTGGAAAGTGGAAATCCTATGCTCAGAATTCAGAATATTTCTGGCCATAGAATTTCATCTTATTTTTTTCTAGAATTGAATATAGTAATGTCTAAACTTTGATATAAAAGGAAAAGGCCATGAAGGCAAGTATGAAAACTTGATTACAAGTGGGAATAAAGAAGCTTGTCCAAATTTATTTTATTAAGTTGTTGTTGAAAACATAATGATGACAAACTGCCAGTGGCACTTCTCATTGCACTAATGGCTGTTCTAGAAAAAGCATTCATCAATAATGACAATTATTTCAGCTGCTTCCCATTCTTCCCCAGCATCAAAATCTGCACCTTTTTCTTGTTTAGACATCAGTAACTCCAGCTTTCCTCTGACATTTCTGTGACAAAAAAAAAAAAGCCTAGTGATGACTATTAACCTTGTGTCATCGTAGGTTTATATCAAGTGGAAACATAATCTGACATCATATGAATGTGTATAAATTTCATTGAAATTAATTGTCTCTTCTTTCATAGAACCACTGAATGCTTTGGGCAGTATGACGAAGACACAAAAGTGGTAGAGTTTTCACCTCAGCTTTCTCCACATCCTGGGCAACCAGGTCTTCCATTCCTTCCAGAGAGGATCCATATTTTCCCCAGTCTTCCTTTTACCGCTGATGTACCTATAGAAGTCTTTCTTGCTGCCCTTGACTTCCCTGAGTAGATTTAATTCTATTGGGGTTTTAACTTTCCTAACCTTATCCCTGTCTGCTTGGAAAATTTCTCTGTATTCCTCCCAGCCTACCTGTTAGCTTCACCCTCTGTAGTTTTCCTTAATCTATTTGAGATTTTCCAGAAGCTCCTACTTTATCCCTGCAGGCCTGCTGGCACTTTTGCTCAGCTTCTTCTTTGTTGGGATGAATGGGTCCGGAGCTTGGAGGCCTTCTTTGGCCTCTCTACCTGACAAGGTTTTATTCCATAGTAGTTTACTAAGCAGATCCCTTAAGAAGCCAAAGTCTGCTCTCCTGAAGTCTAGGACAGAAAGCTTGTTGTGCWTTCTCCTGGCTTCCCTGAGGATCTTGAACTCCACCATTTCATGGACACTGTAGCCCAGGCTTCACTTGAGCTTCAYATTCCCCACAGCCTCTTTTTGCTAGCAGGAAAAAGTTCCAGCATAGCAGCTCTTCTCATTGGCTCCTCATCACCTGGAGAAGGAAGTTGACGTCAACACGTCAGGAACATTTTGGAGTGCTTACGGCCTGCTGTGTTGTCCCTCCAACAAATGTCAGGGTGATTGAATTCCCCCTTCAGGACCAGGGCTTGTGAGCATGAGGCCATTCCCATCCATACACAGAGGGCCTCATCTGCTCGGTCTTCCTGGTTAGGTAACACATAGCAGATCCTCAATATTGCTACCTGTCCCTGTCCTCCGCTTAATCCTGACACATCCGTTTAATCCTGAACTCTCAACCAGCTCCTCATCCATCCCCAGGGAGAGCTCTATGCTCTCCATCTGTGCACTGATACAGAGGGCAACACTGCTTCCTCATCTTCCCTGCCTGTCCTTCCTAAAAAACTTGTATCCATCCGTTCTACTCATAGGAGCCATCCCACCATGGCTCAGTAATGTCAATAACATGACAGCCCTGCAGGCATGCATGTGTCTCTAAGTCCTCTTGTTTACTCCACAGGCTGTGGAGTGTGTTTCTGTAGCAACATTTGGTTTCAGCCACAATGAATCTGTCTTACTGTCTGGAGTGAGTGGAATTCCTCTGTGCTGCTCTTCACATGTTCTCCTGATGACCTGCAACCCTTCCTCAGGCTCTGGACATCTCTTGATATCTCTGGTATCAAAGTTGTAGGAGTGGGATGGATTGAGGTTCCCTTTCCCCAGCAGCTTTTGTTTAAAGTTCTTTAATACAATAGACGGCAGATCAAGTCCAAGGAATGTATACTTAGAGATTGGGATATATACTCTGCACAGTACTAGTGAGAAAGTATCCTTTATTCTGAGCTTTTTTCTGCCCAGTTCTTTGTCTTGGATTAAAAAAAGAATTTTTAATGTATATTTACTTTTCTACCTCTTTTTTCATACCTCATATAAATATTCAACATCTTTTGGGTGTTAAAGATGAACACCTCACATTATGCAGAAGTAGAATCCAAATACTTTGAGAAAGGCCAGACAATTCTTATTAGAGCAGAAAAAACCCATAGTATGTTCACCTGTAAATTTCACATATAATATTCTTAAAATCATTTCTGTTGCGGTGAGAGATCACTTTAAAAGGATTATTTATTTTATTGTCTCTGTAAATTTTGCTATTGTTCCAGTAAGGTCAAATAGTAGAAATCTGTTACAACCTCTACACAAGCAAGAATGTTTCTTTTGCTGTCAAGGAAACCTTGGAGCTGGGTACACTAGCAAGTTGAACCTCACTATAAGAAGTCTGCCTTTTTGTGCTTTTTATTATTCCTAAAGCCTTTAGAAATAACACTGTCCAAATACATGGTGCACACCTTCCGAAAGAGAAGAAGAGAATATATAGCAGAACAAAAACATAATTTATGTGATGTGACATTTTCACCAAATAATTATTCACACAGTTTTTAAAAAGCAAAGTGAATAACTGCATAATTATTTGTAATTTGGCACATTTTTAATATATTGTTCTATAATAAGTTACCGCTTGTTTAATAATGTCATGGTTTGCCGTGTTATTTAGTTGTTAGTCACCTTAATTACAGTGAAACTCAAGCAATGTTCTCAAGATACAAAGTTACTAGCAGAAAAAGAGCAGACCCCAAAAATGGTAAATAATCATTAGAATGCTCACTTACGAAGAAATAATACAGGTGTGATCGTCAGGAGAAGTATGAAGAGCTTAGTTTAATGGATAACATTAAGGTATTGTGTTTAACACCTAAGAGCTGGGAACTCCATTCCTCATTTCATTTTAGGTGTCTAGTTTTTCTATGCAGGACCTTTGAAAACATAATTATCTGATGTCACATTTTTTTGCCTGAGAAAACTTAGGGGGACATAAGTCTRTGTGTTCATCATGGATAGTGGAAGAGCTCGAAATCTGCCTTCATGGATTAAAGCAGCCTGGGGGTCAGGTTCCCCTGGTGGCTCTCAGCTCACCATACTCTCTTGCTTGCATAGATCTGACAACAGAAGATGATTCTTCTTGAGGAATGTTAGAAGCCACCTCATCCTGCCTATGCACAGGGTTCTCATAAAACATGAGCACAGCCAGCCATGTCCCCCTGCTCTTCAGCTATCAGAGGTGGGTCATTAGTGCAGGTACACACAGGACACTCTCCATGTTCTCAAGTGCACACACAAATTTGTGGATCCCACAATCACTGGCATGATCCATCTGCTTGCCTGGCTCTCCTACCTAGCTCCCAGCCCTTCCCACAGGTCCCCAGTTGCCAGCTGGTCCAGCTTAACACTCACAAGTGTGTGCATACACAGACACACACAGGCACAGATACAGACACACACACAAACACACACACAGACACTCATCCCTCTTGCACTGCGCATTTACAAGTCCCCTTGATGTACTGGCACAAACCCTCTACCCTCCTGATACTCTGCCCTGAACCTGATGCCCAGCTACTTGCTGACTGGTCCAGCTTCAAGTTTGCCAGCACGTAGAGATGCACACCCCAGGACTGCAGAAGATACTGTCACCATCCAAGAGCTGGCACACGGGCACACCTATGGCCATGCTCCAGCCATCGCCACTAAGACTCTCACCCACCTGACTCCTGATGGTCCCCCCAGTTGCTGTATATTGGTCCAGGGACACCTGTATCCCTGCTCTGACTCCAGTAGCTGGCCACCAATTTTCACTCACACACAAAGAGGTCTCACCAGTAGCTGGCCCTTAGTCCCTGTGGTGCTCATACATAGAGAGAGAGGTTATTCAGAGAGACCATTGAGAAAAGAATTAGTAAAATGATAGGACAGACCATGGTGATCAGATGCAGGGCTCAGACAGACAACTGTACTGACCCTTTTCTGCCTTCCTCTTGCTTTGTTTCTCCCTGAACTCACTTCTCCTGCATATCCCATTCCCCCACCCTCCCAGGCCGGATCTTTTGTCTTATCAGTAGCAAAGTCCAGGTTGATCTTCCTAGAAGTGGTGCCTTCCTTGACAGTCTGTTGATTAGAGGGACTGGTGAGGTTTGTTTCTTGTCATTGTCTCCATGTTTGTTTTGTGATGTCTGGGTCTCTGTGTATTTTGGTTCTGGTCTCCCCCTTTTACCCATTTTCCCAATTGACATGTTCTTTGATTATATAACCTCACTAGAATAAGCCTTCTCTTGCTCGCACAAGCTGTCATCAATTTAATACAACTCATCAGGTTTGGGCCTCACCACTTCCTCCTTTACCATTCACCTGTCAGGTCTGTGTCCCTGCATGTTCGTGCTTGTGGTTTCTTCCCTTTATTATTGTCCTTCCTTGCTCTGAAAAAAGTCCCTGACCAAACACCCTTAAATGAACAGATGCTCTCCTTCCACACACCCTTACAATACTGTCTTGAGGAAAAGGTGCATTGGGAGGAAGAAAGAACTGCACTACTAAAGCACACATTGTGAATGACCACTCACATCCCATTAATGGAGGTACCAGGCTGGTGTGCCTTGAAAGATGGCTCGTCCTTCTTTGCCTACTCAGGCCTTAGACTCATGGTGAGGTCACTTAGCTGGACCCAGTACAACACCCCAACGGGACCTCCCCAAAAAAATCTCTTTGTCCTAAAAGTGAAAAGGATTGGCTTTATAACGAAATATGGCAGCTGGTTCACTAATGCTTCCTCATGTGTGGTAGTAGAAATGTTTGTTAAGCAAGATATTTAAGAATTTACTTATTTTAAGCTGGTCTCACTGGCAGGTGCTTAAAACCCCAACTCAGTCCAGGCCTTTAGAACAAATTGGATAGTACTGTCCTAGTGAAAAGTACATTCCTAAATATCTTTTTAAATATACTTGTGATTAAATATATTCATGTTTAAAATACTTATTTTTGAAAATTTTTGAATCATGCATGTGATTGAAAATCCAGGAATGCCTTCAAGAGTTATATCATAACGTACTAACAGCAAAATCTGTTACTGATTTTTGGTAAGATTCTTTAAACAGCAGCTTGCTGGCAAAGATCAAATCAGGGTTTTCTGAAGTACCATAAAAACCATAGTTGTATTTTAACACAAAAAGAATCTTCTAACATAGAAAAGGGTGTACACAATAAGAAAACTTTCTAAATAGCTCAATTTTATGGCCATTTATTAGGACTTCATATTTTGCAAAAGATTGACATGAATTTTATCCAGCATATCTCTGTCCAGATACATTGGTTAGTATGAAGGTGCTGTGCTTTTTTTCTGCTATCTCACAGGGATTTTCTTTATTGTTGTGTATTTTTTTATATTATCTTGGCTATATGTAGGCATGAAGTCTATTACTTGTTCCATTCTACTGCTTTTATCACTTTTGCCTTTGACCTGAGGCATTTGGAGATTTCAGTGACACTTTCCAGGGACGAGATTTAGGAACATTATGATTTTACAGTACACTGTGTTAAAATATTGAGTTTCTGAGCTACTGATCTGTAATGGTTATTTCAAAAGCAAGAATACCAACTTAAAAAAATGTTTTGCATTTTTTCCAATTCATTTTTAAATAATCCATCATGAAATCTATATTGACCAGGTCTAGAATCAACCATTCTATTTCAGCTTAGCATACAATTGTTTCATGGAATAACAAAAAATAATTTGGCTGAGGACATTCAGTCTTTTTTCTTATTCAAAATCTCTGTTCTTTCTTGCTCATGAAAAACAGTAACTGAGTTATATCACTGCTGTCAGTGCAACCCTGACATAGCAGATTCTTAAGACTTGCTTTGTGAGAAAAAGACAAATAAAAAAAAGGTTAATAATTCTTCTTCAGAACTATTGAAATTAGTATTTACATTTTACACTTAGCAGTTCAGAACTTACTTTTACACCAAGTCAGGACAGAATTACGTATTTGGAATTTCTTTCRGAAAATAATTTGAGACTAGAATGCCTTGCATATTTCCTATTCAGATATAATTTTTACTTCACAAATATGTTATGTTTTAATTTTTCCATTTTAACTATATTTAAAGGCTTTTATATAAAAATAAGTATAACATTTAAAGTAGGAATGTTGTTAGTATAGCACACTGTAGCATCATATGGTATATCAACAGTATTTCTATGGCAGTACACAATTTAATACAGCATGTTCTAACATTCAATACATTCTAGTAATAAGTTTTACATAGGCTTATTTTTCAAGCCTTTAACTAAGGTTTACCTGAGAAAAGTAGCTGGACAAGTAGCTTTAATCTGGATTTAAAGAATTATCTGCGTAGTGAGGTCCTGTAAAAACCTAAAAAAAATATAACATTTTTAAACATTTTAAGGTGCTGCTTTAAGTGGTTCTGAAAGAAATACTATTGCTTATAGATCAAGAGCCTCAACTGAGTAACTCCCAAATTCCTCTGCTTGATTCTATTTAAGCAGTAATTAATTTGAAAGAATATCTGTTCTTGCTGGTCACATTGCCAGTCCTGGGCATCACCAAACAATCCTGMCTTCAAGCACTGTTGCCTACTTTGATATATGCAAGGATATATTGGATACTTCTATATAATTTATGGATACTTGATATATACTGCTATAAGGTAGTAATTTAATTTGCACATACCGTTGCCACTGGAAAAAGTTCATCTTCTCACAGATAAGAGAAGTAGACTCGGTCATCTCAGGCAACTGGCAGAACTAATAACACTACTCTATTAATTTATTTAATCACTGCATCACCTCCTTATTTATACCTTAAAGTGTATTTCTATCCATTCATTGAGATGACTTTAAAATGTGGAAGTGTATGGTTTGGATATGAGAACCATTCTGAATGATGCGCAGTAACAGAAAGCAGACTTAAACACATCTAAAATGGTACACTTAAATACACTTAAATTAACTTTAAAAAAAAAGGCAAAAATTAGGCATCAGGACTGTTAATAGGACTTATGCACAGAAAGATTGTTTGCTATGATCAGGTCTGGTAATTTACTCACAAAATTCTTCTGTCTTAATTATTTTTCGAAAATGTGGGTGAAGCCAGCTGCCTTTTGGATGCCACTGGCTATATCTGGACTGCSTGGGAAGGAGACCCTCAGGAGGAGGTGGGTTTGCTTTGCTATCAGCAACTGCAGGATGGGACACAGGCACTGCCAGGGCACTGCCTCCAGACTCTGCAGGACACTGCAGGCTGGGCAGGTCACTCTGCTGCCAGACCTGCTTACACAGACTGTCCACAGGCTGCTTCTGGGGTATCTGTGTGTGCCGAAGGGGAGAGAGCAATGAGCCATTAACATAACTGTGACAGTTTGAGATCACCCTTTTAGAATACTATATTTGCATTGCTCCAAGTTGGGAAATTCACATCACGCTCACTCTTTTATTATAAATAAAGTTCAGTTTTATTCTAGTGTAGAAAACTTTTAAAAGGCTAAATTGACCATATTTAAGCAAGTATGGCCTCTAAAGGGTTGATGTTAAATCTACTCAAATTAAATAGAAAACCTCAGAATAAGAGTAATATCTGAGAAGGAAGATATGATTGGAAGTGACAGAGGCATTTAAGGAAGATTTGAGGAAATAATAAACACCATAAAAATAAAGAACTGCACAGGGTAACACCTTTCACTTTGACAAGTACAAATCATGCCTCAAAAGTTCAGGCCACTTTCTTAGTCTCATCAGGGAAAACCTGTTCTATCAGGCTCATTTACTTTCTGTTCATAAGCTGGTTCGTGGTCTTGGTCCTCCACTTGTTCCCATTATGTGTTACTTAATACCCAAGCTCTGTTGCAAGTATAATCGAAACAGTTTCAAGGCAGAGAAACTCAGTGTAGTCCAGAGTATTTTCTTTGAATGATGTCAGTGCAAAATACAGCGTGACTGCGATCTGTGCTGAACTTTGTTCCTTTTACTTGTGGCAATTCTCTAAAACAAATTTATTTTTAAATTAAAAGAATGAGAGAATAATGCTCACGCCATGGAGCACTCTTGCAATATTGAGTATGAATGGAATCTAGCTTGAAGGGCATGGACTTTTATCATAAGGGCCATCAACTTTCTGCACCCCTTGGTCAAGGATCCATGGGGAGCTGCTTAACACAGCTGATACAGATGGTAGAGTTGCGGTCCAAGCCATATACACACTGAGAATAAAGCAACAGATGATTGCTTACAAGGTGGAATTCAGAGTCTAGTTCAAAACTATAAATTCCTTGGGATACCGTAATGGCATTTGAAGGTAAATTAACAACAATTTCAGCATAACTTAAAATATAGGGCAATAATTTTTTGACAATCCATCTTGTGCTTTTAAGTACCTTGATCATTCCTGGGGACAGGACCACTGTACATGTCTCACATGAAGCTAGTTCCATTTTTGAAATACAGACCTTGAGAACTGTAAAACTCTGTACTATGCAAGCCACTATTACAGCTTACTCTCATAGGACAGTTGAGAGAACCTCGAATGCATTGGATCAGATGAGCATATAATGCAAATACCTTTAAAGTAAATACATTTTCAGGTTAAACGGCCTACAATGATTGCAGTATATGCTAAAACTACTCCTTGCAGGATAGAGACTCTAACCAGACTTGTTAGTTTGAATTTATGGTTACTGATTCTCCTTATCTTAGGGTTTTCCTTTCCTTTTGTGCTTTTTTATGGCTAGAGAATATGTTTTACAAAAACTAGTAAAAAGGCAGGGAAATGCTTAATATCAAGCAGTAAGAACTGGGAATCCAAGATCGAGTTGTCTTTGTCTTTACAGGACCTACAGCCTTTAAATCCTGACTGTTTGGGATTCCCATTTCTCCCTGGGACTGATAGATACCACCCTGAAGTTTAGTGATTTTCAAAAAAAATAGAAGAGAAATTTCTCACCAATAGAAAATAATCTGCTGAATAATTTGCACTCTCCCATGAGGTATCAGATAGTTGGAAAATGGTACTTAAGCACAACTGTTTCTTCTATATATCAACTTAGTTTTGCCACTCTTCTGAAATGTTGACTAGTACCTTCAGCACAACTGCCTGATCTTGTCTTTCAAAATCTAGAAAATTAAAAATTTCCATGAATTTTAATGGGATGCAAGCATGAACCAGGTGTGAATATGAAAACATTATTTTGTTTATTTTCACTAGAAGGAAGTAAAATGCTTAGGGATGCTCTCAGGTGAAACAAAGACAGACATCAGAGAGTCTGAGGATCAGTCTGGATTTTTGCAAATTGCGGTACACTCTGGTGATTACATTTATTCACTTAAAGAATCATAGAATGGTTTGGATTGGAAGTGACCTTAAAGATTATCCACTTCCAATCCCACTGCCATGGGTGGGGACACCTTCCACAAGACCAGGGTGCTCAGACCTCCATCCAGTCTGGCCTTAAATATTGCCAGGGATGGGGCATCCACAGCCTCTCTGGGCAATCAGCTCCAGTGTCTCGCCACCCTTACAGTAAAGAATTTCTTCCTTATATACAATCTAAACCCACTCTCTTTCAATTTTAATCCATTCCTCCTTGTSTTGTCACTTCATGCTCTTGTAAAAAGTCTCTCTCCATATGTCTTGTAGGCTTCCTTCAGGTACTGGAAGGCCCCAATTATATTATTCCAATTCTCTTCTCTAGGCTGAACAATCCCAATTGTCTCAGCCTTCCCTCATGGGAGAGGTGCTCCATCCTTGTAATCATCTTGGTGAGCCTCCTCTGGACTCATTCTGACAGATCTATGTCCTTTTTTTGGTGGGGATGTCAGAGCTGGATGCAGCAGGTGGGATCTCGTAACTGGTTAATTAATCATTGCTGTGAATCTAATCCTGTGTTTTAAAGTTTATATTATAATAGAGGTAGTATTGAACCCACAGAGGTATAAAAAATTCAGAGAGTGTGGTTTGTAGGGAGACTGAACATATTTTTCTTCTCACACAATGAGAGTAGCCTAACAAAACTGTGCCACTTTTGGACACAGCCTCTTTTTAGAATCTGAAACAGGAAAATTTACCTCATACTGTTGCTGAAGCGCAGCCTGAACTTGGATAGATGTTTCATCGTGCCTCCTAATTATTTCTGTGTGGTTCTTAACTCACATTGTGTTCTGTAGTCTTACAGGGACAGGTATATCTTTTAGAAAATGTGCTGGAAGGATTTTTAATATTTTAGGCTTAACAGGAACCAAAAGGTTTAGATTTGGGTTAGGTAAACCCATAGGGGCTTCCATGACGAATCAAGAATGAGGACTGGCTCACTGCTGATAGAATTTTAGGTTTATTCTTCTGACTGAAAGTTTGTCCTATAATAGAAGAATAAAATCTAGCTGTGTAAAAGAGATTTGGTTTATTCCTAATCAGCAATGTAGGAAAAGACCTTCGGCAAGACAAACATGTTCAGTTTCCCTGCTGCACTTCTTCACTCCTTCATAAGTTCTATTCTGAAGTGCAGTCAGCAAAAGTTGTTTTGTTAATATATGCAAAATCACAGACACATCTGATCTTGAATATGCAGAAAATGCTACAAAAAACAGCTGTCACAAGTAAGAAACAGTCAGGTCACTGATTAGAAATTCATTGTCAGATTGGGCTGCTTTTACTTGTCTGTTCAGATCAACTGCAGGGGATATGTCCCCTGGATTTGTATTTAATGGGCAATTCTGTACTCCAGTATAATTTTTAGAAAATAAAATGTAATTTCCAAGCCTCATTTGGAGACATTGTATCCTTTTCTGAAATACTTTTCTCCTCATTGCTGATTAAATATCTCTGTGTTTTGTCTGATTCTTTCAGTAATGTTCATCTTCAATGTTTATGACATCATCACTGCTTTCATGATAATGAAACACATTGTCACCAGAACTGCTCTGTGAAGTAGCCCTAATTGTCCTAAATGCTACAGCTGGGACAATGGCAAGTAAGGATGAGCAGCTGATTGGGAAAAGTACTTTGAAGTCTACAAAACCATGATAGTCAATGAGGAACAGAGATGGCTATGAAAGAATTTAAGGGAATATGAGCAGGCCTTCCAATAACTTAACAAGTTTAAAATACCAATTACTTTTGTTTGGACAGTTCTTCTAATACACAGTTGTCAAAGTCTTCCTGGGATTTCTGCGTCAGCAGTATGTTCCAAGGGCATATTTATATCTTGGTGCTAACCCATACTTTTGAGATAGATTTGGTGTTATTCATGCAAGAAGCGGAAATATTTTCCACCAATGAGCTACAGGTTCTCCACATCATGTGGTGCCACACCTCTTGAGGGAAGAGTGGGCCTCTGTTTCAATGGATGATGGTTCATTTTCAGCACTTGGTCTGTTCGGGCTGGTTTTGGAACATATTTACCTGTTACAGATATCTTCTTTTCCTCCTAATTACAGGCTTCTGTAACGAAATGAATTGGTTTATTCTCCTTTTAGGATTTTGTATTACCTGTCTTTATATCTTAATATATCTGAGGCTGTTAGCAGTAACAAGAAGCCCCATTGCTGTTTTTCTTTAAGTAACACGATCACTCTCTATTCTTGAAGTAAATTAACAGTGCTGGCACCTACATTAGATTAGAGAGTGCAGTATAAATGTGTACCTATAGGAATAGTTTAGACTTTCTTCTTCAATGAATTTCAACAAGTTCCTTGTGGATGGTATAATTGATGTGATTTTCTGTAACAATAGTTAGAAGGCAAAGTTTCATGCTCACAAATATAATTTAGAATGTGGAATGGCTTTTAGAAGGGAAGATGCAAAATTGAATAGCAGTACATTAAATATTATTACTATGTATATTTATTAAGTTGCTGTTTGATCAGCAGAAACACCTCTGCAAACTGTTACGAACTTACTGATTTCTCATTGTGAACAATTTCTCTACTAACAACTGCAGCACCCCTAGACAATCTAAATCTTCCAAAATTGTGGCAATTTTAAAACAGCTTTTGTTCTACTCAGCTAGAAATATTAATTCTTTTTATAGATGTGTTTAAGATATTTCTCACCTTCATCTCTTTGGGAGGTGCCAACTCTGATGCCATACAATTGCACGGAAATCTACAAATCATGTTGCAATGCTTGATGTGGTAAAGGGAAATGTGATATAAGGGGTATAGTTTCAAGTGGTGGATTCCAGTGGAAGGTGATGGCCAATATATGTGAGATACCCATTTCTAAATGGTATTTATAAAGATAAAACATCAAAATACAAACAGGCAGGCACTTAAAACATCTTGAACTTAACTGTGAGCATTTAACTTTTCGGGGAAATTTAAGTCTGGTTAATTAGAGAGAATCTTAAAAAAGTGTGAATAAGGGGATGCTGCTTTGGCGGGAAAACAGTTTATTTAAAAAACTATTTGCTTTTAGTTGGCAAAAAGATGTTCAGTGTGGGAAAGACTTTTCCATGAGAAAAAAAGCCAAGATATTTTGAAGATGAAACTGGGTTTATGAAAATTATTGTATAACATGGTCACTGTTACTACAATAGTAGGATATGAGCCTGCATAACCTTTGTAGCTCTATAATAGAGATAATAAATAACTATAATATATAGACCCTGAGTCTTTCATAAATGGAATGATGTACCATCACAGGTTTCTTCCCTCTATTCCTCCGCTACAGTTGTGGGAGCATGTGTTTCAGTAGGACATTTTGATTTGTCTCTGGTCACTCATTAGTGTCTGATAACAATAACAAGAAAGATGCAGGGTTATGCGTGTTTGGGAATCATGTGCTTCTATCCTTTTGATTGTTCAAGACAGTTTTTGAGATGAGAGTCGGGAAGGTTCAGACTCCCGTTGAATGAACTGATACCACAAAATGATTGAAGATAACCCCTAAATTCTTGTTTGGATGATATTCAGTGACTCTATTAAAATTCAGAGTTCGTTTCACATTTCTTCTTACGGTTCTATAATCTCTGTATTCTCCCGTGTTCTGGAATACAAAAGAAACTTAATATTATTTGGATTTATCATTATTTCACATTCTTCTGGGGTAATGTGAGTCCATCAGCTCAGTGCCAGGAATATTCAATTCCTTAAGCTGCAGAAATCCTTGTACTGTAAGCACTGCACATCGGCACTGGCATCACATCTGATAGAGGAATTTTGGAAAGAAATGGTTAACTTACTTCATTTTCCTCTTGCAAGTTCTAAGCTTAGAAAACAAAAAGGTAACACTGCATCTAAACATAACTGTTCATAATGACATTTGAGGCATTTGGATTAAAACTGCAAGTTGAAAGTGGCATTGCAGTAAGTCTTAGAAAACTGTAATATGATATTGCTGGTTAATGTATATAAATGGCTTTGTTTTGATTCTGCTTTAGTCAACAGACTAAATTCTAGTAGGACGAATGTGACATTAATATTAAGTAACTAATAACTGTTCAGGAAAAATATGAAAACTCATTTTCCCTTACAGATTTGTTTCTTTTAAACTGTTACTACTTTTAAGCTACTACTTCTTTATGCTGTCTAGGGAGGCTAGGCTAGACAGAAACTACTGAAGAAAGGCGAGACTGCTTTTCAAGGATCTAATGCATGCCATAGCATATCTACAACATTCTGACAAGATTTGTATTCTGACACTGACTTGTCAGGACCAGGCAGGATTCTGTGGCTTGCTGTCTAGAGACGGAGGCTCATTTGTAGCCAGGGCATTATCATAGACCCATAGAATGGTTGGAATTGGAAGGAACCTTTAAAGATCATTTACTCCAACCTCCCTGCCATCGGCAGGGACACCTTTCACTAGATTAGGTTGCTCAAAGCCCTATACAACCTGACCTTGCACATCACAAAATAGTTCATAAAAGTCATAGTAGTGAATCCAACCTACACAGAGACTCACTAGTCTAATGCATACCCTTAGATGCTGGTACCTTATGAGATCAGGGAGTGATAATTTAAAACATCGTTTCTGAAACAATTGATTGATGCTTGAGGCTAATGAGTATTAAGTCCCAGCCTCTTTTGTAAAATCGGAGCTGCTTTGTTTGACTAAATTAATCAAATAAATAAATCATATTACTCCAAATATTCTAGGCACAATGCCAAGGGAGTATTAATCTTTGCAATCTATTTCCTCTTTCTAGAAAAAATGTAAAATTTTAAGAATATGAAGCATCACGGTCCTTCCCAAATCAAAAACAATACCATGCCCATAATGAATTAGTAATTCCACTGGTAATATTTCTTCAATATATTATGAAAGATGAGGTTTTGTGATCGAATACATTCTTGATCCATTTATTTCATCACCTAATTGTTTCATTATGACATTTTGTCCCTCCTCAGATTTAAACAATTGATTTAATGTACTGTATAAAATGACTGTGTTTCTCAAGAAGTTAATCAAACTATTGTCAGTTGATATCTGAACTAGTGCCCTGCAATTAATAGATGAGATGTTCAAAATATCAGTTAGAAATTACTCTCCTTGATAAATTCCTCTAATTTAAATACGTTTACTGGAGTTTTATGAAGTAGTACTCTGCAGCTGAGAGACTTAATCCTTTTAAGTTCCATTTTTAAAAGTTCAAATCCACAACGAATAGACATTGCAGATATTCATCAAGATATAAATTAAATGCTCTGAATCTTTGAGTACTCTAGTAGTGTCCAATAATTCAATATTTATCAGTGGCAACCAGATTTTTCTCTAAAGTACTCAGTCTGCCTCTTTGAAATGGGAAGCAAAAACTCATATAGTTTAAAAAATACCACTTTTACTTCCAGGAATAATTCATTAGTGACTTTATCTTGAGCTTTCTTCTGTATTTGCTTACTGGGATGATAGAATAAAGATTAAATAAATTAAAATAATTAATAATAAATTGATAGATTAAATAGAAATATTTGGCATTTCAAGAATGGTAAATTGTACTTAGAGAAATGTGGCACCTGTATCTGTATCTTTAAGATTGCTTTAAGAATCCTTGCAATAAGTAATTTTATTTTAAGTAACCTCTGATTTAATTTTGTATTTGTATCTTGCTTTAAGAAAATTTCCATTCTGTATATATTTTTTATATTACATGATGTTACACTGATATTCTCACTAGAAAGAGATTCCAGGAGAAAAAAAAAAAAAAAAGAAAGCTAAATTTAACCCTAATTAAGAATGTTGTGAGAATTTCCAAGCCAGCAGACTCCAAGACCTGGACATTCCCGTCTTCCCAGCACACACACTCACAGAGGCCACCAACATGGACCAACACACAGGCTGCCATAGATGGAGCAATGTCCCCAGGTATAACACTGCCATAGACGCTTCTCCCACTGCTTTCACTCAGACTCTCATACATCCTGGTTTCTCCTGTTGCTTCCCATGAGATCTGCAGCCCAGAGTTTCCGCTCCATGCACTGTTGCTTATACTTTTTAGTGCCTGTACAAATACACACCCTGTCCCTCCAACCTTTGGCAGCTAGACCTGGGAGCATTGTGGCACACCACTGATTCTCCAGTAGCTGGAATTTAGACCTTGCAGTTAACATACCACAGGTATAACCTCCCTGCCTAAGCAGGGTCATCCTTGAGCACATGGGTCGAGATTATATCCAAAAGGTTCTTGGATATCTTCAGCAATGGAGAGCCCACAACCTCTCTGGGCAACCTGTTCCAGTGCTCAGCCTATTTCCTAACATGAAGAAGTTCTTCCTCATGTTCAGGCAGAACTTCCTGTGCAACAGTTTCTGTCCATTGCCTCTTACCCTTGTCACTCCTTCACTAACAGATGATTCAGATATTGGAATAGATTGAAACCGTATCTGAATATTTTAATATTGGATTTATGGGCTGGCGATGGCCTTCTTTGGTCCTCTCTGTTGCAAAAGTGCATTACAAAATACTGGTAACTTTAAGTGCAATTGTTATATGATGGTAGCCATTGTCATCCTCAACCATTTCTGTACTATATACTTCATAAATACAGTCTGAAGAACCATTTCCTGCTCTAAAACACTTGTATTTCAAATGCAAAGAACAATTATTACACAAGAATAAGCAACATGTAACACTGAATGTGGTTTTACTTCTCTTAATTTTAGACCTAGTCAATACCATAATAGATTTCATTTGTGCATGTCTGTGTGAACTGTGACAGCAAATCTCTAACAAAGATGCTTCAAAAGATGCATCAGTAGGGCGTGACACTGCTAATGGATGTCTTTACATAGACAAGCTTAATGACTCTGACAAATGAGCTTTGGAGAATCATGTAAGGCCACTTAGGTTAATGTTCTGCCCCCAGCTGTCTGCCAAATCCTCTGCTAATTACTACCACCCACAAAATTAGTAGAGGTAGAAATAATGTGAGCTGATTCTTTATCCCTAATGAAACTCCATCAGTTGAGTCTGTAGCTTATGAAAAAGACTATAAGCTGGCACTGCTCTTTTGTACCATACTTACAAAGCAATTTCTCACCTAAAATTGAGGTATGAATCTTCATAGTGGTGCTATGCAGTATCAAATTTAAACCTGACAACAGTAAGTAAAATTGAACAGTATGTTACATTTGGTTTTGGGATTTTTTTTTTGTTTTTGGGGTTTTTTTTCATTAAACAGATATAATCAAATATAGAATCATAGAATCACAGAATGGTTTGGGTTAGAAGGGACCTTAAAGACACTCACAGCTTAAAGACAAAGTATTTTCTTTCTTGCCTTCAATTTTCCTTGGTTAAAAGTATCCAGTTTGTCTTCATTATATGCTTATTGACTGCTCTTAAGACACTTGCATGTTTAGTGTGTTACTGGAAAGGGCAATCAAAGTGACATTGCTGTACCCTTTATTTTGTCCTTTCTTTTCTCTTGATTATGGTCTGTTGCTGTAAACGTAGCAGTCATAACAAAATTACACTGTAACTTGATCTGGATAGAGTACTTCAAAAGGTAACTTCTCTCAGAGGTAGAGCAGCACAATTTTTTATTTCAATAAGAAATAATAGCAATAAGCCTGATGTGGTTCATTTGGCATAGTCTTTCAAAGTATTTTCAAATTAAAGTACTGTGAAGAACTTTGAAGAACTGTTTCTACCTTGTTTGGTCTAAACAGTCAAAAAAATTTTACCTAAAATGAGGGGTTTTGTCGGTTTGTTTATTTTTTATATAAGCATGACTTTTCCCCCAAGTGTCTTCTTCACTAAKATATGCCTAGTTTTTGGTTAAACAAAGTCTTTAAACATGAGCTTAAATCTTAGTGGGTGGGCTCATACCGTTCTAGTTGAATGAACAGTTAAATTATTTTCTTTTTGTGGACCTCTTGTGCTCTCAGCCTATTTCCTAAGATAAGCATTTTGTAACTAAGACATAGACTGTTCTAAGATCTAGTGTTTAGCCAGGTTTAATGTTTATTCTTTCTGAAGGTTCTTGGTTTGCATCAGTTTGTCTCAATGAACTCAGTAAGTGAAACTCTTTGATGTAATATAGGCTGGAATATCACTTGCTGCAGGAGATTTCCAAACCTTTTGCTCAGACTGCAAACACTTTGTAAGTGTAAGTTGTCTTACACTTTGAGCATCTTCAGTTCTTCATGCCAAATCTTTGTATCAATTTGGCTTCTTAATGGTACTGTATTGCACCCAAAAATTACAGCTGTAGTATTTCTAGTATCGGTAATGACAGTGCTATCAGTAAGGTCTCAGCTGAGGCTCAATACTGAAAATAAGTTATCTCATTCAATAGCCATGCTACATTTCCATTTAAAATAGAAAATGTAATAAGACAAGATTGACCGTGACATTTAGTGTTCCATCTACAGAGCAAGAGGATTTCTCTGAAAGTGGATTTTTTATTCAGTAAAATATATTCCTGAGGAATATTGTGATAATGAGAAGATTTTAAATGAAAAAGGATTCCATAATGTTATTAATGGCATTCTGAAATTAATGTCTACATATGTCATTGTACATCAATCCTAAAAAGCAATAGAAGTTTTGTTTTGCCTGTGAACTTTATCTAGTGAATAGAAACATATAGGAGCTGTATAGGACTTCAAAATCATGCCAGTGTTAAAATCAAAACCATGAGTTATATGTATTTAGAATTTAAACAAAAAATCAAGGAGTAAGAGAAGCATCACATTTAGTGGATGGTAGATTGAAGAGTAGAAAACCTTATTTTCTAAGTTCAATAAATCTCATGTCAAAAAAGCTATTTAAATATTTTGAGATTAGCCTCCAAAAAACATTAAAGAAAAAAAAAATTCAATGTCATAAATAACCGTCTAGTCCTATTTCACAATTTTTGTCCATTAATTTCTAGATGTTGTGTGAATTGCCATTTCTAATGAGAGATTTTAATTCCTATTCCCTCAAATAGCAATACATGAAATCTAGTTTGTTCTTTCATAGTTCATAATCATCCCTCTGAGAAGGATAGCCAAGGACCAAATCTGAAATTCTGCAATAGCCTACAAGTTAACACACTACAGGAATACAGCTGGACTCTGCTCAAGTAGCTGGGTGATGAAAGGACTGCACAAGCCAGTGCATGAAATGTTTAATGCAATATGTAGGCATGAATCAAAGTCTGGTGCTGCAAAATCTGTAGCTTTGGCAGATGTTTCAGAAGCACTGCACTACAGCAAACAAACAGGGAAGAGACCCAGTTGTGAGCCTTTTTGAAATAAATGAGAGGAAAGCAGTGAAGCAAGGCAAACTCTCCATATCCCTGTTCTACCCTCCAGGCTACAAATGTCTCAGAGGCCCAAATCTGAGTACATGAAAAGTAACTTTGAAGTTAGGAAAGATCCAACTCATGCAAAGAAGTTTTACAAAATAGATTCACAAAAATGGTATGATTCATACTGAGCTATCCATTGAGTTTGCCGTGAAAAAYAATGAATCAGCTTTCAGGCTTTTGTTTATCAGGGTGAGAAAGGGCTTCTACTAGGGACGTAAAAACATCATTGTAGAGAGATAAAAATGGGAGATTGAAAAGGTTTTTTAATCTGGCAATGCATTCTCTGTTTGGTTATATACAAACCTTGTGGATTGATTCATGAAAATAGACAGTAGTTCAAAGCCTTTACTTACTTCAATTGAGGTTTATTCTTCTACACTTTAGATAACTAAAAAGGAAATATCTAGAGTAAAAGAATGATCTGAGTTTTCTATATAGTCAGCTCTGAGAGAAGGAGAGTTTTTGAAGTCAAATCTACTTAGCACTGAAATAAGGGCATAACATAAATAGAATAAATCATCATTAAAGTGGAAACTCTCTCCTGACTGTATGACAGACTGGTTGATTAGCTTGGACCAGATACTTATCTCTCAGAGAGATAAATTTAGATGACAAGATTTATACCATAGGTTTCACTACTTAGAAATATGAGGCAGTCCTCCCTCAAGAAGACTAGTAGCCAGATCAAATCAGCCCTTGAAATTTTTTCTCCAGTGTATAAATGAGAAGAAACACTATTAAACTCTTAAACTCTGTCCAAGGCCAACATCAATGCTTATTAATTAGTGCTCTTTAATGCTTTGTATAAACCCTCTGTTTTTGAAACCTGAATAATTTCCTTTAAAGTAGTTGGATGTGGTCCTTCAGTATCTTACAGGAATTGTACTTTGAGTTTCCAAGTTTCCTACTCTCCTTTACAATCTTACAGGATTTGTACACTTCTCTCATTTTCTTTTTTTAACCATAACATTTTGTAGCAATTGTGTATAATAGCCGGATAACAGTTAATCCGAAGCCATTCACTTTAGAATCTTCTTCCACCTGGAATTCAACATAGCCTTTGACACTGTCTCCCACAGCATTCTCCTGGAGAAGTTGGAAGGCCATGGCTTGGGCAGGTGTACTATTCCCTGGGTTAAAACTCTCTGGATGGGTGGAGCCAGAGAGTGGTGGTGAATGGAATTACATCCAGTTGGTGGCAGGTCACTAATGGGATTGCCCAGGGATCTGTGTTGGCCCGAGTTCTGCTCAACATCTTTATTGATGATCTGGATGAGGGGATCAATTGCATGCTCAGTCAGTTTGCTCATGACCTAAGTTGGGTGTGAGTGTTCATTTGCTGAAGGGTAGGAAGACTCTATAGAGGGATCTGGATAGGATGGATCCATGGGCCAAGATCAACAAAATGGTTCAACAAGATGGAGTAGCAGGTCCTACACTTCGGTCACAAGAACCCCGGGCAATACTACAGGCTGCTGGCAGGGTGGTTGGAATGGAACATGAGCCAGCAGTGAGCTTAGGTGGCCAGGCCAGTGAATGTCTCCCTGTATTCAGCATCGGTGAGGCCACATCTTGAGTCTTGTGTTTAGTTTTCAGCCTCACTTCAAGAAAGACATTGAGGTGCTGGAGGGTGTCCAGGGAAAGACAACTAAGCTGGTGAAGAGTCATATGGTGAAGTAAGTCATATGATGAGCGGCTGAGAGAAATAAATTCTATGATTCCAACATGTTTCAGTCTGGCAGCTTTAAAAAATTACTATAGTTATGTCAGGATAATAGTGCTTTTCCTTCACAAAAGCATGGAAATTCACAGCTGAATTTGATAGCTTTATGTCATAGTTTTACYCCAGTCAGCAACCAAGCCCCACGCAACCTCATGGTTGCTCACTCCCCCACCAGTGAGATAGGGGAGGCAAAAGCTGGGGAACGTGTGGGTTGAGATAAAGACAGTTTAACAGGGAAAGCAAAAGTTGTGCACTCGACCGAAGGAAAACAAGGAATTAATTCACTGCTTCCCATGGGCAGGCAGGTATTCAGCCATCTCCGGGACAGCAGGGCCCCATCAGGCATAATGGTTACTTGAGAAGACAAACACCATCACCAAATGCCTCCCCACCCCTTCCTCCTCCTTCCCCCTCCTTCCCCCCACTTTATATACTGAGCATGATGACATATGGTCTGGAATATCCCATTGGTCAGTTTGGGTCACCTGTCTCCTCCCAGTTTGGCTGTGTCTCCTCCCAACCTCCCATGCACCCCCCCACGAGCCCCCTCACCAACATGGCAGTACAAAAGCAGAAAAGGCCTTGGCTCTGTGTAAACCATGCTCAACAATAACAAAAGCATCTCTATATTATCAATTCTGTCCTGTGTTCAGCACAAATACAAAACACAGCCCACTATTAACTATTAACTATTAACTCTACCCCAAGTGAAACCAGCACACTTGCCTTTCTTATGCTCCTGCATTTCTCTTTAAGGGTGGTGTGATACATTAAGTACTCATTCAATCTGATGTTTGAATTCAGCTGATGATTATGAAAACTCTTATGGATATTTGGGTACAGCCTTGACCAGGATGCAAATGACATGAATGGCCTTTAGGACTTAGAGACTGTCTATACATGTTAAGGAAGGTCTTTTTACTCCTTTGTAAAGTGCTTCCCTTCCTCCTCCTTCTTCTTAGGTTCTCAGCTTCATGGGCTGCCTCCCTGGTCTAGAGCTGAGCACAATAGAACCTGGTTTTAAAGGGGTTTCTAGTGAAACATCAAACTTTGAAAAAGCTAAATCTGATTTATTGCTCCGAATGATGGTTCAAATGAAAGGTGGTTTATAAGTCTCTAAAGATTTTTTTATTTGCACTTTACATTGTTCTTTAAAAGGTTAGCTAATGTTGTATTTTAGTAATATCACCATTCTCAGACTTTGAGAAAACTGCCTTTGCAATCTTCCTGAGGCCTAGTCCTGAGGGATAAAATCATTCCATCAAAAATGAGAAAAGGGAAAGGGAAATTAAGCTCATCCTCAAACCAAGATGGCAAAAGATAAAAGAAATTCTCAAGGCTTTCTTGCCTTTTTCAAGAGAAACTAAAAAAGACATTAGAAAAAAAGTGATATACACAAATTCCATCAAGAGACATTGTGTGTTCTGAAATGGAAGCGTGGAGCCAGTAAATAGCCAAAGATATGACACTTCAAGTGGTCCAAGCCTAATTTTCACTCACATTTTGGTGCTTGCTGAAGCAGCCTATTTTATGTACATGTTTCTGAGTTAGTCACAGGTAAGTCAGAGGTAAAAGCCTTTGAAAGCCTTCAAACAAGGTTTGCATGTGTTTAACTTTGATACCCAAACTCTTTTATTGTCTTTTTCTTCCCCAAAACACTATATAGCAATGAATTTTCCCTTGGCAAGCATACATATTGCAGCCTAATATTGTGCAGGGCCTTGGTGTTTATCTCAAATCTGGCCACGTTAGGATCGCAAGGGTAGATATCTTCCAGGTTAGGAACTTCAGTTTAGTCTGTTAGATGTTCCCTGCAAGTAGCAAGTCTAACTCTACATTTTTATTTGTCATAAGCAAAGAATAAATAATTCATCTGGGATGTTAACATTCTTGACCTGAGTGGATTTTAACCCACCCTCTTCTTCCACTACAGCAATAAGCATTCATTATTTCAAGTATATTACTAGGGAGCAGGTGGTTCAGAAAAGATGTTGATTTAGTAGGACTGTAATGAATAGAATTTCCAGATATAACTTAGACAATTAGGTTTCCTAGAAGAAAATTTCATGCTGTGAAGAATTCATTCCTTTTAAAAAAAAAATATTTTATGCTATACCAAGATGTAAGCAAGCAAATATACCTTAAATTGTTTGCTGAAATCAGTTTTTTGTGTAAAATTTCTGACTTTGCAGGATAAATGTTTGCTAAGAAGGTGGAAGAACCAAGACTGCTCCAGCAGTCTATTGATAAGGATATTCGTCTTGGAGGTGGGTTCTCAGGTTTCAGTTCCTCTTGCAAATAACATTTATGCACTTATGTAAAAGCCAGAGTAACTTCAGTAAAACTGGCTTAGACTGCTCATAAATCTATTCTTCAGAAAATCTTATCCAATCTCTTCAAGGAGCTATTTGAACATAGGGTTTATACTTTAAATTGGAAAGATTCTACTTTTTAAGGATTTAATAGATTCTACTTTTTTTTTAGATGAAAGTTTTCCTGGAAGTGCATTTTGTGAGAAAGAACAAGACTGRTTCCAGGGGTCTSCTAAGGAAGAAGCTATGTAACTTTGAATTTTGGCAGTGCAAAGCTCAGATTTGGATAAAAATTCTTTCTAAGGGGATGCTATGGTCTTTGCCATTTTGTTTTTTAGGATAGACAGTTGTTTGTTTGGGATTCCAGCAATCTGCTATGGACTGTATGGAGATCCARAACAGTATTTGGATATTAATAGTAGTTTGAGTAGTTTGCTCAGGTTGGAGTCTGAGAAGATGAGATTTCGTGTTCCACTTGAAACCAACATACTTCTTTGGCAGAATTGTCAATATGAAAYGTAAAGCTACAAAAAAAAAAATCACGCACTTAATTTATTGATTGTATCACAAAATCATGAAAACATGATGAGACAAAACTTCATTTAGTGTAATTTGGCACAGCACCCTGGTATAACGCTGTCGGTTCCCTTGAACTAAATTAGCTCATTTAACAAAACCATGGCCACACCGTTACTAACAGATAGTGTCCAGCTAATACTATCCTTCTGTTAGGTTGCTGATTCTTGAAAGCCGGATAGCATAAAACTAACAACTGTGTTGAAGAAAACATGAGATGTTGCAGTCTGGTACAGCACAACTGATTGCAAATCTCAGGTATTACCATACAAATTAGACATAAGTGGAATTTATTCATTGTTTTTTAGCCTGAAGGCTCCAGGACTTAATTCCAGATTTGGCATTATATCTGACTGGTTTAGCAAAGAAAGTAATATTTGGCTGTGGGAGACACCTGAAGCAGTATGGCATACCTGAGCACTGTATGGGACATATGGGTACTTCTGGTTTAAATTCTTCAAGGAAACAAACAAAAAAAAAATTACATAATAAAAGCCCAACCAAATGTTTTACTTTCACTTGAAACTTTGCAAACATTAAGTGAATGACCTTTGAATATAACAAAGACCTGAGATGTCCAAGATTGTATGTACAGAGAAGAAGATTGCATTTAACAGTGTAATTTTTGTCTCTCCAATATGTCATGTTCTTAACAAGCGCATTCCTATTCCCAATGTCCTTGTCATGCCAGTTCTTGTACAAGCCAAACTCTCTTCTCCAGGGTTAGCAACAGCTTCCAGGCCAATCAGATTCAATGGGATCTCCATGGTGGCTCAGTGACAACCCTTCAGTGAGGTGTCAATCCCCTGCTCTAGACAAGACACATGTTTGACATGCAGAACTACAGGCTGTCCCCAAGCAAGTAAAAACACTTATTTAATACAATATGTAAGTAAAATGGATAACTACAGTTTTTTCCCACTCTCATCACAACTATAGCTGTACAGTATTCCTACATTAGGATCTGAGTAACTCCTGAAGAACGGGATTAATGGCAGCTCTTGCTACTAAGATGTACAAGTAGTGTTGAAAATTGCATTGCTAATACTGAAATATATATGCATAGCTTAGAAAAGTACACAAAGTAGTTTTATATATAATGCTCCTGGATTTTTATTTGTGCCTACGTATAAACATGCTTTTCAACAATTTCCATGCTTTATCAAAGAAAGTACATTTGTTCCATTAGGAGACATACATTTGTCTAATTTCATCTGCCTTTGTCTTTTGGGGAAAAATTCCTGTGTATGTGCCATGTGCATGTGCATATATTTTAGCTCCTTTAACCTAGTTCAAAGCAGGGGAATAGACAGAACTTCTTGCTGAAGAATGCAAAATTATAATTGTCCTACCTGTTTTGAAAGAGAGATTAAAAATAAATTAATACCCTTTTTCTCTTACCTATGAGGAACATATCTTTAAAATATTTCTTAATTAAAAGTCCCAGGATTTTCTGTGCTAGTGTTTTTACTCCCTTTAATTGCACTACAAAGCAGACGTTGAATGTTAGATAAGTTTTTCAGAATCTACACTTKCTAGTAGAATTTTTCATTCAGTGGTAATATTGGGGTGATTGCATCTCAACACAGGCAGTGCTGTAGCCAGTTTGCTGTGGCCAGGTTCCCTGTCTACCACTGAAAATGGAAGATCTCCCTCAGTGCAAGTGTCAAGGGAGCTATTTGGCATGACAGTGTCAATGAGAGCTTAGGGACTCCTCAGTGCAGGCATCACTGATTTAAAAGACAGTTACAGCTCCTCTGGAATCATTGTCTTATCCCCATAAATACACCCTTAGGGACACTAATGCATGCATTACTGGAACAGTAGTGTGTAATAGCTGTTCGTTCAGTTTTACACTGCTGATACTGTAGTTGAAGGTGTCATTCAATCTTTAGACAATARTAGTTAGAGGATTATTTTCACTTCCAGCATAGGAGGCAGTTGTAGCCTCCTTTTTGTTAAGGCTAAGATCGGTATTATCTTAAATCCTGGGAAATCTTAGTGACAAAATCCTACAGTTAAAATGGGAAAAATTGGACTGTGTTGGGGCAATTTGCTATGATTGAAGGAATTTTCTTTATTCCTCCTTCCTCTTTAGGTTGTTGAAGGACTTTATCTCAGTTCATCTTGCTCTTTGTCTGTGTTCTCAGTCAGTAATACTCTTTGTTTGTGTCCACATATCTTTTGCTTTTTTTTTTTGCTATGGACTATTTACTTTTATTTTAGAGATAGTAAAAATGCCAGATTGCTGCTTCTGAGTATTATATTAACCAAATTTTGAAGTGTAATATACCATGAAGAGCTTAGCCATAGGAAATCAGTATTGTTTTAGGGAGAAAACAAATGAAGTCTCAATAACACAATATGTGGATAATAGAAACTCCTGCAGAAAAAGTGTGAACATAGGTCTGAAATTCACCTCTACAAGAGATGGGGAGCTTATGCAACATTTACGGACTTTATAYCATTGTAAAATTATAAACAAAACTTAGTAATGAACTCTTATTTGGACAGACCAAAGGATGTAGTCAACCAATGCTAGAGGCTGTTGATCTCAAACGTCCTTCCCCTTCGCGTCCTGTTCTAGTCCCTTTCTTGTCACCATACATTTGTTACAATACATAATGTTTACACTAGTGCTTTGAAAGACTTCTCTCCTATAATGCAGAGAAAATAAATACTTATCTTACAATTCGATGTTGGCCAATTAGACAAATATTTTTTCCTTACTATCTGTATTAACAGTAAATGTCCAGGTCATGTATACATTTRAAAAAGATTATTGTTGCATTAACTTCTGAAAAGAAACACTAATAAATACAGAAGACAACTAAAGCTTTTTTTTCCATCTCAACACATGGCTATTAAAAACCAAGCAAATCCATGCACCCCAGCCCKCCACAACTCCCCTGAAAAAAAAAATATTTTTTAGCAGTTTTCACCCTGTAAAATGGTGTAACTGCAGTGAGTCATGATGACATGAAAGGAAGAGGTTTGGCCTACACATCTGTCAAAGTGTTTGCCTTCCATTGATTTGGTGTGAGAACAAAGTCAGACTGATTACGATACAAAGAGAAGAACTCATTCATTTATGCCAGGCAAACATTGTCATATAACCAGGATATCTTTCAGTCTTTGGTATTCACATCACATCAAGAAGATATTATACTGACACTTTCTAATTTACTTTATAGCAATGAGTAAAAACCAACCTTTGAAAGCTTGGTTGGCTTTGGAGGAGAAAAATTAAGAGGATGTAATACATGCTACTAAAATTAGAGCAGAAGAGAGAAAAAAAACTTCTTTGCTGTCCAAGCATTCTGATGAATTTGAGATTAAATTAATTAGGAAAATAAGATTTCTTCTCCAGCTTAGTGGTGCTTCAACTGGGATGCTTCTTATCTGACACTGAGACCACCTTTCGCATAGCAGAAGCATCCATCATATTAAGCTCCCTTTTAACCCCATGACAGATCAGTCTCACCCACACTGACCACTGGGAAAGTCCATTCACAGGGCCAACTCCTGCACCTTGCAAGAAAGTTGGCACCGGGTCAGTTGGGCAAGCCAAATATCATGCCATGGGCCCTTTTATCTGTTCCTTGACAGTATTAACCTCACCAGTGCAGACATGGRCCACATGTGCAAGGAAAATCTATACTGTAGCCCAGTTATATCTGAATTAGTGAGATATAATGCTCCCATATGATTGGCAGTGGATTTTTTCATAATGTATTCCTTCATTCCATAGATCAGTGCAGGAAGGAAAAAGGTGCCTCGTGAGAAAAATAATGGTGTAATACTTTAGAAATTCAGAGGATTGATTCATTGCTTTCTAATTTGGCTAGTGTAGCATTTGTGTCCTTTTTACCTGGAAGGCAATCCTAAGTAATGTGGTCTAGCGGACACTGAGCAGGGAGCTTCGTCTAGATGATCTCCAGTGGTCCGTTCCAACCTTAGCTATTCTGTGAAATTCTGTGAAATTACCCATACTGGATATCAAGTGGGAGAACCAGCCTCTTTTTTTTTTTTTATCATGATAACATAATTATGAAATAGCATCTATTTTTGGCTTAAGATTAAAAATACTAATAGAACAAAAATGTATTGTTTTGAAACTTTTTACTTAAAAATATTACAGCTAAAAAAGTTTGTTCACAGGAGGTCGTTAATGGGTTCATTTTCAATGGGTCATTGATAACGTTATTGGTGTCACAGGAATATTTTCATATTAGCAAAATCAGATATCTAAATGGGTCTTTCTCAATTTTTGTAATGTCAATCAAGTAAATAAAAAAGAAAACACGTGTAAAGAAATACAAGGAGGAGAATATTAAGCTATTAAAGAAAAAAAAACTGTTAAGATTTTGCTAACCTGGAGTTCATCTGCCAGAAATCATATTGACACTAATTACATTACTGATTCAAAATAATGAGATGGATTCCAAATCATCACTAACAAATTTATGATAATTAATTACTGAGATATTGAGAATAATAAGCCTTCCCACCACCCTCATTATATTTGGGCTCCATGGAAATGGAATATGAGGAGAAAAAAATTTCATTAAAAGAAATACAAAGTAATAGAGTTGCTCTGGTCTAGCTTTAACTTTCTAATTAGATATTTGAAATCATCACTGTAATGAAAACTTTTCATACATTTAGAGGTGATATTTCCCTGAAAAGCAAAGATCTTTGTTAGTAATATAAGCATTATTACAGCAGTGGAACAACAAAAGTACCATTGCCTTCTAGTGCAAAATAATGAGATTTAAGTGTCATATGAAGGTTATTTCGATATTGATGATTAATAATACTGTATAATTTTTTAATAAATTTGTCAATTTCAGTAACTTTTAATTTAAGAGTCTGTATACACTTTCTTCAGGCATTCTGCATCTAAAAGCCAAAAAAAATATTTTTTTCTTTATGCAAAGTGATTTTTCATAGAATCATATCCTGAATTGGAAGGGATCCGCAAGGATCATCAAGTCCAACTCCCAAACTAAAAGCATATCAGATTCTAATGAATTCAGGTTTTTACTGTCAATATTCATCTTCTGTGATGCCAGTTGGTATTCTCTCTGAAGGAGATTGTTGCATCTGAATTTAGAATATTGAGCACCAACTTCTTCCAATATACAGAAACAAAAAGTCATTCTTATATTCTCCTAAGGAGGAGTGACTGTGCTTGGAAACTGTGCTGCAAAACTATTTCTCCAAGTAACTCTGCTGGAGATGCATCTCATATAAGCCTCATTTAATTTCTTTTTGGGCTATCAGATGTAGTGATTTAATTTGTTTCACATTCACATCCATTCTGCTTTTTAACTTATGCTATTTATTTAAACTAGCAGGTTTCTGAATTTGCACTTGAAAGAATTCAGCATATCCCATCCTTCCTCCAAATACTATTTGAGTTTCACCTTAGAAGACCACTCAGTCTTTGCAAAACTGCTACTACAAACACATTGGCCTACTTTTTGAGAAATAACCCTAAAATCCAAGAAAAGACGCTCAGAGCTCCTCTACTGTCAGTGAGTACTCTTGCAGTGTTCTACGAAGTACATTACCACAATTTCTTTTTGCTCAATAGTTGAAGTTTTAGTCACCCTGGCATGTATTATGGGAAGTCTAATAAAACACAGAGGAATTTGACAGAGAAATATCTATGGATTCCCATCAACGTGCCAAGTGCCAGGACTGAATCAGCAAGATAAATACAGGTCCCTGAATCAGAAGTGAAGCACCCTAGTTTTGAGTTAAGAAGCTGAAATCAAGAGGGKTCTAAATCAAAACTGTGGGCATAGAGATGTTTGCAGGTGTTTGAAAGGCAATCCTGGAGGTTGATCTGGATACTGAAGGTAAAGCTAGACTTCGCATTGAACTATGTTGAACGTATGTAATTAAACATTCAATTGATTAGTATTGTACTGAGAGTATTGTATTAATTAATGACTTTTTTCYTGAGGTTAAATAAAAATGCTACTCTTACTTCTCCTCTAATTTATCTTTACCCAAGAGAGATGATCTATTTTAATTGCTTTCTAGAAGACAATGTTTGTTTCTCTTTGTCATACACTTAACAAACAGCCTTTCTACGTTTGTTTCTCTCTTAGGGCATATTCACAAAAAGGTAATACATCTCTACAAATTATTTGGCAGCTGGTGGTAGAATATAATAAGTCCAATAAATTAAGCAATGACTCACCAACATTTTTTTTCCCAAATTACACTGTAAAAAGAGAAGTCACACTTTGCGAAGCAGTGGTTTTGTTCACAAACAAGTAAGGGCTCTGAGACTGGTGCAGTCTGTGTTCAAGGTCTTAACTGCACACAGACAAATGTTTCCCCTTAGTTCTGCTTCACAACAGGAAGTTGTTGTTATAGGATGAATGTGCCCAGGGTAAAAAGTACTGAATCTCAGCACACTGATTTGTGAAGACATAAAGCTATCTCAGACACAGTGGAAATTTAAGAGATTATTCAGGGCAAGCTGGAGCAGACAGCAGGCAGTGGTTTTGAGCAAAAAATATGCAAGGGGTGTTTTGACTGGAGATGTAGAATTTGTTTCCATAATGACACCATTCTGACATCTGTGGTGCTTTTGTGCTGTCATGCATCTGAAAAAAACACTGCATGAGAAACCTGTCAGGTTTCCCCTGACAAAAATACAGACTAACAAAATAAAATAATAAAACCTATGAAATGGACAAAAATGAATTTAAAATATGTTTCAACACAATATGGTTAGGCTCTAGTTATGAAAATACAGTTTGCATGCACAGATAAGCTCATTGAAATACTTAGTAACTGACAGAATTAGAAATAATGGATTTCCTGAAATATTTAAAGTTTCAAGCTTTCCAAAAATTGTCTGTATCTTAAATGATATTGCTTGGTTTTGTTGATTTTAATGATATTCTTTTGTTGATTTTAATGATGTTGATTTTTTCATGTTCTTCATGAAAAGCTACATACTTTATTGAGAACTTGACGAATAAAAATTCATACATTTCTTCTCAAAAAYAAAAAAAAAATTAGTAACTTGAAAAACCATTGTAAATACAATAAAAATTTAGTGTATACCCAGAACATTTTGTGAGTGTACACTTAAGGGTTTTCTCCTCTCTGGTTTTGGTTTGACCCATTGTGAAGATACTGTCATCATCTTTCATCACCCTCCCCTCAAGCAAMATGTAATCTCTTTCCATATTTCAAATGCTTTTGGTAAGGTCTTGTTTTATGATGTCTGGCTCTAATTACAATGAAGGAATTGTACCATAGATGTACAATGATATCTGATTTCCTTAAATTTATGGCAAAAAAAAATAAGGTGTAAATCTCTAGTTTTGGTATGCTGAGCGAAAGTAAAAGGTGGCGGTTGGAGCAGGTCTGATTCCAGGCAGCTTACACAATGTATCCATAAAATCATGGCCYTATGCTTGTAATGTTTCATAGTTGATGTCATCCCAAAATACTCCATATGGAAATGAAGTTGTATAACAATAACATCAGAAAATAAAGAAGGACAGTACTAATAATATATTTATGTTTCTAAAGCTCTTATCTGTCTTTGTGCTGCAAAAAGATGAAGCAAAGAGCTGAACAAAGGGAATACTATTACCTATTTTTGTAACCACACAGTTTGCAGGGATTACTGGAAGCATCTCTAAAGTTAAAATTAAAGTTAAAGTTAAAATTAAATGCTGATGGATCAATGCAGCAAGCAGACTTTGACCATGAACTGATGCATGTCTGAGAAGAAAGACAAAAAAATAATTTTGCATGGGCAAAGCAAGGGTCTTGTCCGAAGCATCCATCAAAGGACAGAACCCTCAAACTATTTGAGCATGAAATTGCTACAAACCTTCTATATAAATGCGGAAGGTTTACTTATACAGTTTTTAAGAGTACCTGAAAGATATAGAATTGGGTTACTTTATTTATCCCTTGGATCAACTAGATGAGTTGCCTTTTCACATCAGTGATGAGCAAAGCCTTTAACTGGATACTTAGAGACATAGACACAATTTAGCCTGTCATAGGGGAAAAAAAAGAAAAAATTGCATAACAATTTTGTTGTCTTATAGGCTTGCAATTTTCAACCATTCTCTCTTTCCTTTTAGAAATTCATTAGAGATGCTTAGATTAAAAAAAAAACAAACTACAAAACAAAAAGACCAGAGTCTTATTTTGTTACAACTTAGTTTTTGGCAGAATGAAAAACCAAAGAAATTGGTTTGAATTGTGCACAATTTCAAATAATGGTATGTTGGAAAATTAGTGTAAATAATCCAAATAGAGCCCCCATGAGCTGCTTGTCCCAGGCTTATTTCACATCTTCCAGCATCCTCCTTTCCTTTACCACATACAAGTGCTATGACATTGTTTCAGATGGTGTCTTTTGCTGTTAGCTCTAGCAATTCCTTGTGCAATTTTTGATTTATCTTTATTAACTTTGTGTCACTGATGCTCACAATAACTCACAAGGAAATGAAGAATGGCAAATATTTAAAGCAAATATGTGCTGATTTTTCAGGGTGAAAACCCAGAAGATTTTGAAATTAACTTTTAGAAATTTATGTTATGAAAAGTAATACTTAAATTCCRGACTGGAAACGTATTTATGTTTGGTTTAAGYTCTTTCAAATTTCATGGGAGATGCTTTATTAAACTTGGACTAGTTGTCTTTCTATAGTTTTTGGCAATATAGAATAGTTTCCTTTTGCATGGAAATAGTTGCATGTATCCCTATTGCATGTGGTATACACTTAGCATGATTTTTCTAGTACATTGCTCTAGCAAGAATTTCCATCACAAAAATGACTTATCCTGCATGTTGTATCACTTCCTTCTGTCTCTGTTATAAGCCTGTATTCTACACTGCCAGTATTTGAATAGTATAAAAAGTATTCTATTTACCTCAACCTCCATTTCCAGTGACACTGGGATGATCTGCCTCTCTTTCCCTGCCTTCATGAGTCTAGTCAGGGATGTGGCAGTAAGGAAGGGATTTTTGTAAAAGTTAGAAAAAAAGAAATCTACCACACAACAAAATATCTCAGTGATAAACTGGTAAACTGAGACATATGTTTGCAATTTTCCAGCCTATGAGGGCTTTTTCAGAGATGAATTTCTACTTTACTGGGACTGCCTGTCTTGTTCGGCTTGGAAAGGAGAAGGCTGAGGGGTGACCTCATCACAAATGTGCAGTGTCCTCAAGAGGGGCAGCAGAGGGGATGTGCTGATCTCCTCTCTCTGGTGACCAGCAGTAGGACATGAGGAAATTGAATGAAACTGCATCAGAGGAAGCTCAAATTGGAGATTAGGATTCTTCACTAAAACGATGGTCAGTCACTGGAACAGGCTCCCCAGGAAAGTCACAGGACCAAGTCTGTTAGAATGCAAGGAGTGTCTGGACACTTTTAGTCATATGGATTAGTTTTRGGCAGTTCTGCAAGGAGCAGGGATTTGGACTTATTGGCGCTTACTATTGGGACTCTTCTAGTTTGAGATATCTGATGCTATGTAAAGTGTACCAAACTTTGTTTAGGCTCGGAATTCAAGACAAGCCCTTCTTGGGGATCAAATTTTGAATATAGATGTGTATACTGGTAAGTAGCACGCATATGACTCCTGGCYTTTCCAGAAGCATACTTTATTAAACACAAGTATCTCACTGGCAAGGAAAAAATGAAACAGAGTAGCTAAACAGTATCTCATTCGGAGGACAGAGACTTAGGATGATAGCTCCTAACTTTGCAGAAAATTTAGCTGGTATATTCCAAATCAGGGGCTACATCCTCAAATCCTACTGTGGCTGAAGTTCTGCTGTGCTTTACTTTCTACTATCTATTTTCAGACTAATGACTTTGAAATCATCTCTCTGTTACAAAGAACTGGACAGTAAGTGCTTCTCAATGAAACCAGCTCATAAGATTTAAGTGTTCAAAAGAATTCCAGGCAGAGAAATTTTACTAAATTTATAAATATCTAGGAAATTAATTTTATAAAAAATCCTAGAAATTAAATTGTGAAAATAGGAAGTCAAATATCAGAAACAGAACACAAATGAACACAAAATTCTCACTGAAGTTTTTAATTAAACTATATAGAGATAGATTTTGTGGGAACTAAATACAGCAGATTACTGACACTATATGAAGGACCAAGTAAATAGAGTGCACAGAGTTCCTCTCTCCTATTCAAACTGCCTCCTGCATGGTGTGAGGCATAAGGAAGGGAAAATATCTTGATGCTTTCTTCACTGGACAGTTCAGTGCTGTTCTATACCATGAGGAGTATTTTGTCTGTCAGAGACGTATTTTTCTCAGTGTTCTGAGATAATACAGCTCAGAATTACTGGCAATGTGTATGTAGATCAAGATCTGAATGTGTTATTTTGAATATAAARTGGACTGTAATTTGTCTGAGTAGCTGGCTGCTACAAGCAGAAAACAGCGAGTCATCCTCCTCCCAKTGACTGCATTTTCCTGCTCTTCTGATGTACTGTATGTGTGCTAGTCATTTATTCATTACATTAAGACGCCCATGGTAGGTTTGCAGGAAAATAACACCTGTCTGTGTTTCCTACTACACTCCAGCTTTTATTTCTAAGAAGCTGAGGAGCAGAGACAGCAAGCATTGAACCTCATGCCATTGGCTTCAGCCCATGGATTCAGCCRGTGCAGATCCATTTGCAAAGACTTCCTGTCCTCCAGCAGATCAACACTTCCACACAACCTACTGTTGTCTGTGAACTTACTGGGGGTGCACTTGATCCCATCTTCTGTAAAGATATTGAACAGGACTGGCCCACATACTAAGCCCTGGGGACCCCTGCTAGTGCTTGGAAACAAACAAAAAACCCCCCAAAAAACCCCTAACCAATCAACCAACCAATCAACCAACCAAACAAACAAAAAACCCACCAAAAAAACCAAGCAAAACAAAACCAAACTGCACCAAACAAGCAGTTTCAGCAGGAACAGGTCCTGCACTAAAAAAGGCTGAATAAACCCAATATTGAAAACACAGCTGCATGAGAACACTGTACATCTATCTTCACATTCCCTTTATGAATAAAAAAGTGAGACTCTTGGACAAAAGACATATGCTGATGATTCACATGTTTCTGGGAATGGCAGGGGACTATTGTCACTGATTAGAATCAATTTTTGAAGCAGACAGACAGAACTGTCCACAGTTAATCAGAAATTAATACTTTAGTGCAGTTCCTAAAAGGTGCTGTGTATCATTTAACTGCCTCTGTAGCATAACTGAGGGATTGGTATATCCAAAGTAAGCTTCATAGAGCACATTAGACATCTATCAGTGATGGATGGCTATTTCGGTAATTTCATAGTGCAAAGACAAACCACAGAGCCTCATGTATATTAATCTCCTTAGCAAAAGCAATGCCAGCATCAGGAGATGGCATTATCATCAGAAGAAAGGACAGCAAATCCATCAACTGGTTACAGTGAAGTAAGAATAGTAGGTAAGAAAAGAGAAGACCTGATAGTTGAAGTATGAAATTGGGAAAAAATAACTCTTTAATGGTATCAAAGATATCAGGATTTAATATTGATTTACTGTCAAATGATGTACATGTTTCTTGCAGTGCTTTGTACCTAAATGATTACTTATGAGTCCAAGCCATGTTGCAAATAAGTATATATTTGTGCTTATACACACCATGGGTGTGATGCTGTGATCCTGCTTCTACTATAGTCAAAAAGATATGTTTAATGGTTTCACATGAACATGACAGTGTCTTATTTATTTAAGAGCAGTAAAGATAGAAAYGTAAAACGAAACTAGCAGGAGATAAATTCAAAGCAAGCAAAATAAAACAGGTTTTTTTCTCTATATGAAGGTAAGGCAAGGAAATCCTTCCTGAAGGACATTGTAAGTGCTACATGTTTCAAAAATCAGCTGAAGTTTGCTGAAGAAAATCCACAACAGACCTCTAATTACAAAATATGACCTGTGATTTATGGAATCTTTGAACTGCAAATGGATGTAACCCAGGATGCTGTTCTCACCAGAGACCTGTATTGCTACCTACCTGCTCAGTTCCTAATGCCTCCTGCAAGTTTGTGCTACTTGCTATGATCAAAGAATGGATATTATGTCTGATAGGCCTTTCATCTGATTTAATGAAACTGGTTTTAAGTTTCTCTATATTGTAAGTGGTACCTTCCAAAACATAGCAATGCTTTAAGACTCTATTAATGTAGTCTGTAGTAGACAAAGAAAGCATTCCAATTTGCAGTAAGGGCATGGATATTTGAAGCAATTCTCTGAAGTACTAAGAACTTTCCATAGTTAAGCAATTCACCCAACAAATTAACTGTTTTAATACTGTCTATAATTGCAGCAGCACCAAGCCCACGCTTGACAGTAATATTAGCTATGGAATATGGTATCACACAATTAACACTGGAATGTAATAAATGACAAGAGAAAATTTGCTGGTAAAAGTCCTTCAAGGAGAAAAAGAGTAAGGACTGTCCGTGGCAAAGATCCTGCAAAGATTGTTCTGATAGTGTTTCTCAGATTTATGATAGCAGAGCAGAACCTGTGTCTTTTTCCTCAGCGATGAGCCAAAAGAGATTTCCTTTTTCCTCTTTTTTTCCTCTGAGAATCAATGATTTCCTTTGGAAAAAAGTCAGTTCTGGTTGATTTTCTGGTGACACTTGGTGCTTGAATTATCCAAAGGAGGTAATATCTAGGAAGCAAAAATAATATCTAGCTTGAATTATCCAAAGGAGGTAATATCTAGGAAGCAAACTAACTAGAGCACAGAATTAGTTACTATGCTTTCAACAAAAGAAACACTTTCAGTACTAATTGTTTCTACCAAGAGCAGCTCCTACTGTTACAGCAGATCTACCATAGTGTGAACATCTGAATTTACTCTTTCCTAATACTTTGGTAATTGCTACTGTATGTCTAATAAATCTTGTACAAGCTGTGAGACCTTGAACGGAGAAATCAGTGGAGTTATAAGAATATACCTAACTGGAATTAATTCTCTAGCTAACTCTATTGTTGCTCTGTGACCAATCGTGCATTCTAACCAGACGTCTGCCACAGCCATATGTCCTATCATTTGTAATAATTTTCCTTAATTGGTCATAATATTAACTTACAAGTACCTGCTGTAGGTGATGGTGAGGGTAGAGTGTCCTGTAACATAAAGTATTACCCTTCACTCTTTTCAGAGGGGACATGTGGCCTAAAATCCTTTCCCTTTATTTGGTCTCCCAGGAAATCCCTGCATATGGTTTTAAAATGACAGTTTTTAATGCTGTCATTTGAATTTAAATTCAGATGGAAAATGGAAATGAATCCTTGGCTTTTTTTTGTAAGCTTAATAATCAAAACAAATAATAGTGCTTATGTCACACCTTTCAGTTAAAAGCTTTCAAGACAGTACCAGAATTCAATCTCAGGCCTCCACTTTTATTTCTATACCATGCAGAGTACACARGGTTTCAGATTGTGTCTGTACAGTATTTGATCATTTGATTTGTATTTCTGAGAGGCAGTTTCTTTCTTATACTTTTTCTTGTGTTTCTTAGTACCAAATTCACCCACAAACTTGCCCACAGCAGTTCTGTGTCTTTGAAAACATAAACTGGAAAGGTGTAACTGTATCTGTTCAATCAATTTTATGGCCTATATATAATTTAGAAGGCAGAAGGTCTTTGGACTGTTCAAAATGTCCTTGATAATATGAATCTTACATGACTGTTTTTAAGTCAGTTTTTCAGCACTATGAATGTACCAAAACACTTAATGCTGATAYTGTAAAGATGGTGTTATCACCTAGGATTTTGATAACAGACAAGCATATTCTGGGAGGGCTTGGGAAGCATTTTACACTCTGGGAAACACTGTAATGAAGATGATAGCCATTTTACAGTTACRAACTTGCCTTGGAGGAAAGGTGGCTAGTAAAATTCAATCTGATTAAGGAATGACCTGCCAAGATATTGTTTTGTCTTTGGGAAGGAAAAGACCTATTCTACATCTGGTAAAATATGCAGATATGGATCTACATAGTATATTACTTGCTTAGCAAGCAAGAAGTAGTAATCTACTCTGCAGGTGAACTTATTATTCTGTGTCTTCAACAGTTATTCACATGTTACAAATATTCTCACCCTGTAGTCTATAATTAGTAGAATCAAAATGTAATAAAAACATCAAACAAAACACCCAGGACTACAGTATTTGCATATTTAATTGAAGCATACATATTTAGTGGGACAATATGATTAGTGAGAGAAGGAAACTAATATTATACTCAGAATATATCACCTTGACTCTTAACTGATAATTTTTAAAGCAAAGTAGAGGCTATAGGAATGCCAGAAGTTTATCTCCTCAAAGTAGTTTTAGCTCTAGAGAGAAAGTAGTGCTGAAAAATTTTATTTAGAGAGTGTAACATCACAAATTGCCTTTTTAAATAACTAATTTAGACTATCTGGCTTGCAATGAAGGAAGAAGTCTAGGATGCTGACAATACACATGTATATATTAAAGCACGTGAGAGTACATAACTAGAATCCTAGACATTTTTGTGCTATATACTAATTACAGTATACTGAGCGAAGTTTGATTCACTTACATTTGTGGGTATGAGAAAGTGTGTGAGACCATGTTGCAACCCAGCATTGTAGGGAGACTTGGTGTCATGTTGATGTGCTCCTTCAGCCTTTCTACCTTTGTCAACAGGATGTAAAGGAGTGATGGGTTGCCCCAGGCACAGTCCTGCTGTGAAAAGCTGGGGAGTTGGCACTCTGGGGCTTGCCAAGAGTTGCTGGGGCCCTTCATTGAGTTGAAGCCTTGCTTTCCCAGTAGAAGTATTCACATGGCTATGAAGAAGAAATTTAGTTTTCTCTGTTCAACTCCTACTGAAAAAAACCCCACAAAACATTTATCCAGAGTAATTTTCATTCAGCATATTATTACACTTAGCAATAATAATGACTAGAAAGACTGAGTTTTCAAGCTTTGGTGCAAYAGTTAAGGATATAAAGAAATATTCATCTGTAAATCACTATAAAAATATTAATCTGTAAGTCACTACAAAACTGAGAGATAGAGTTTCAGTTAAAAATGGGGTGTTGAATTTACCTGAAAAGGCCAAAGATTTGGTCTGAAATGGATTAAGTTCTACTGAATAGTAGTGAGTTTTTCTCCCTATGAACTATGTTGAAATATTGAAGCTAAATACTAGTCAGAATTCAATCTTCAGTGTGGTTTTACTTTGATGGGACACCTGTATACACAGTAAATGCAAAATGATTGAAACTCTAGAAAAAAAGTCTCTGCTTATTGCTCTCTAATATTGTTTTGGAAATATTTTGGAACAACAGCTACTTCTTGCAGTCCTTTCTTATCTTTCTTTAAAGCTGCATGCCTAGGCAGAAGTAAAGTTTTCCTTGTGAAATTTCCTGAAGTTTTACTGAAGTAATTCTCAGAGCTTCATGACAGAGAAGGGGAAGGCAAAGTTACAGCAGCTGTGTGCATTGTTGATAGATTCTTGATCATTATTTAAATCTATCTGCAGTTCCAAAAAGACAGCAAACTCAGTTTACTGATTGGAAAAGTCAAAATAATCATACTTGTCACAAAAATCTTTGTGTTTAGATGTAGATATTTATGTGTAAGTAGGTTTTTATAAAGTACATTTTAGTTTATCTGTATATATTCCAGCACCTGAGAGTACATATGCATGCACATAAGTCTGTATACAGCCATGTGCACTAAAACAGAACCACAAAAATGTTGCGATTCACATCTCACTTAGACTCTGCTCAGGTTTAAAATACTGTTTAAATTGGTTTTGACTCTTTCTTCTTAATGCCATTCCTGACTGGTGCTGTGACAGAGCAGAGAAAACCCGAGAACTGTACTAGATGTACTGTTGAAATCTCAGAAAATGAGTGCATTAAGTTTTGGGTGATTTTTTTTGTAACTGGTTATCACCACTCAACACAAGTCTTAGCTGATATGACTTTTATATTAGCTCTGACCAGGACTCCTTCCTAACTTCATTGTCATATTCCTCATTCTCTCTTCATAACTTAAGAGCCGGTTCGTAAAGGGCAAGTAATGTAGCAATGCATAGCTAAGATCACTGAATTTTTGAGATGCTACTGCTTACTGGAAATTACATCTCAAGTCAGGTACCTAAATAGATAGGGTAGGTGGACAGCATGGAAAAAAGGCATCCTATCTATTGGAAAAGTGAAAAGAAGTGACYCAGCTGTAGATACTGATAATGAATAACAGTTCAAATAAATGTTTGAAATTTCTATACAATATGAAATGTTTTCAAACTGAGGTATGTATAGAGGTGTTACGAAACAGCTTTGTGGAGAGGTGGGTTTTCAGGTTTGCTCTGATAGAACATAAGGTTCCCAAATCCCAGAAAAAAAGTGCTATGGGCTGTGGTCTGTGGTTGTCCGCTGGAGGGACCAGGAGGTCCAAGCCTGAGAAAACTGTTTGCATGTGTGTTACCCTGTGTGGAGCAACCGAAGGTGAGAGAATCCAATGATCAGTTATTCAGTAGACTGAGTGCCTATGGCCAGTTAGCCGAGGTATCTGTATTATATAGATGTATATGTTTCCCACTAATGGGTCTTATCATGACCAGCCAGAGAGGGGGCCAGGACCATGCTATTGGTGTTGTTCACATCAGCCCAAGTGCTGAGAGTGTCTGTGTTGATCCTGTTGGCCATGTGCACCCATGCTGTTTATGTTGTTTGTGCATGAGTGCTTATTGGAAATTCTTGCTCAGCTCTTCTACTGGCTGGACCTTGGGGTGTCGGGTTGTGGCAGTCCTGCCTCTATGAGGGTATCAGATTCAGCAACTCCTAACCCTTGATATTTCATGGGAACCTTGGGGAAAATAAAAATGTGCAACTATGAAGTGCTTTACTTATTGTATCAAATATCAGGGGAAATGACAGAGTCCCTGACATGTTCATATCAGTGCAATCAAAAGTGAGTAAAGCTTTTGGCATCATTGCACTTTACATTGTATTAGATCTCTTCTATCTGAACACCAGTTTCAGGTTTATTTGATATCAGTAAAGTCAAACTGATCTTATGTTTGTCTGTTTAATTCATGGCTCAGTGAGATGGAAGCAGAAAGTGTAACAGGTCAGTTGTTTAACTGTCCAGTGTTTCAAATGACAGCAAGCTGGATGCRGAGTATTATGCTTGACTACCTGGACTATACCAAATGAAATCTGAGAAATAGGCTTGCATATATGACCATCTGCTCCCCCATCTACCCCTCAAGGTCAAATCTGCAGGATCATCTTACAGTTGAGCCTTTAGGGACAAGAACACCTCAGTTCCTCAAATCTCAGGTACTGACTAATACGCAGGAGTCCTAGCATTCCTGAACAAAGGAAAAGGACGCTTTGGATGCCAGCTGACAAAGCAAAAGCAGCATAAAAATGCATGTACAATTCCCATGAACAGCAAGGTATTCAATGGAATTATGGTCCGATCCACCCCCATCCAGCTGTGTAAAATCCACACGCATTAGTAAGAATTCAGAGAACTCATATCACATAGAATCATAGGACCATTTACGTTCTAAAAGACCTTTAAGATCATCGAATTCAACTGTTTACCCAGCACTGCCAAATTCACTAAATCACATCCCCAAATGACWCATCTACATGTCTTTTAAATACCTCCAAARATGTTGATGCAACAACTTTCCTGGGCAGCCTGTACCAATACATGACAACCTTTTTAACACCACCATTCTCTGGGCCTGGCCATCCAGCCAATTTTTTACCCACCTAACAGTACACCCATTCAAGGCATGACCAGCCAGTTTCTCCAGGAGAATTCTGTGGGAAATGGTCTCAAGGGCTTTACTAAAGCCCTGGTAGATTCCATCCACAACCTTACCCTCATCCACATGTAGCTGGACTATGTGTATGCAGGCTCCCCAAATGAGCCAGGGTGTCCCTGCGTAGATGGAGATGAGTAGAGAATACTTAAGAACCTAATGAGTAAGTTATGGCCATAAGACAGAGGAAGATTGTCTAGTTTATGAAGATTTGCTAATTAGATGCATAATAACTAATTAACKTTGGCAGAATTATGTAGTTCTCTGTGTGCTTGCCTGGAGAATTCAAAAAGACCCATGACACAAGGTTTTTTTAAAAAAGTGTTGCAAACCAACTCAGTTTTGAGAGAACWTCAAAGATTCATACCTCAAGGTTAAGATGAATGAGCAGTAGTAGCAGTGTCATCCAGCACCAGGGGAAACATGTATAACACAGAAGACAGAATACTTTATCAACCCAGTCTTCTGCTCCTTCCCAAATGTTAATATTTGCTGGACGACTGATTCTCACTCTTGAAAATTTTAATGATCTAATTCCCCTATGAGAGAGGGAGGGAGGGCATTTATTTTAATTAAATATCATATACATTGAAACTATAAGATCACAAGCAACCAGATGCTCTGTTCATTCCAATTAATTATGCTTTGGGATTTCTGATATGCGGAAAGGACCTTGAATAGATCATCCTTAATTATAAACTTACATTGCTAATGGTGAGCAAGAATGAAAAGAGTGGTCCAGAGATGCAAACAGTTGCTGAGAGTATAGTGTGTCCTTCTACAGTTTAATAATAAGAGAAAAGTAGAGGAACAGTGAAGATCATTGCCTATAGCTATTGATATGACATTTAAAGATTAAGGCAATTTTTGAGAAATTATTTTTTTCAATTAATAGTTCCTCATTTTCTTCATAACATCTCCAAAGATATAYGATAACCTTGATAAACAAGAAGCAAAGAGATGTTATAATACCTGTATTCATAATTAATACAGTTTATTAGTCATTACAACTCCAAGAAGTAATTACTCTGTATTGTAATCTGGGACAGCTTTCTGCAATAGAGGGATTTGGTGATGCATGTTTTAATGATTGACACCATGTCTATTATGCTGCCTGGGACCTTCATTTATTTTTTTCTGGATAAAGATAAAGTGCCTTCCAGCTATTCTATGGCTATCATTATCTGTGCATGATCATTTTTACAGCTATCCAAAAAAGCAGATAGAGGCACTATACTCAAAACCATCATCTATAGTATTCCTTGATATTTAGTKATCTGAATCAGATACTAACTTGTTAACAATCAGAAATTCTTCACAATTACATATGTATTGACATTTTTGGAAACTGATAGCAGAAAGAATAAAAAAGGTCAAACAGTATCAACATGTAAAATTTTTCCAACCTCTTGCCAAGCAATCATTGGAGAACACTGAAGAGCATGGTCTGGCAAGATGCATCTCACTCATATTTTGCAACACMTATCAGACAAAAAGTATTTTAGGCCAAATGATTTTTTAATGAATGTATCATTTGCCTATATCAATGCAGAATTTTTATACTGTTTTTCTTGATATGTATACAGTAAAATTACACTTGTTAGCTAAAGCCTGGGGTTTTATCAGATAGAAAACACAATATTAATGTGTTTTTCTTTATCCAGCATTTTCATTTATGATTAGAATAGTTTCTTCTCGTAGGTATAATCTGACTTTCTTCTTTAAGCTGAGTAGTACCCTACTAAAAAATGGGCCTGTATGTGATCAATATTTTCCTGATATTTCTTAAGAAAACTTCAGTTATAATCTGTTACAGATGTCATTGCTTCATGGAGAACAGAACTGAATGGTGTCAGTACCAGGCAGGTAAGGTGTGAAAACAACTGATAACAAAGTGAGCTGAACATCACTTTGAATGTCCACCAAGAAAGAAGAGGGTAAAAAGAGGAGGGAAGGGCTTATGCTCCATGCTTCTTTCTGTTGTAAACTGTGTTTAGGAAGAAATAGTATTAGCATTAGCATTTGTGAAACTGAGATATGGTACTCCTGGCTGTCACTTCTTTWTTTCTTTTTATTTGTTTATTTATTTTAATCTGTTTGAGAGCCCACTTTTCAGAAATAATGCAATCGACATGACCAAAACTTTACTGATTTGAAATAAAATGGATTCACAGCAATGGTTTATGGTCAAATGAATAAATATCAATGATGTTGCATTATAATAAAATAAGCAAGAATTCAGGTTAAAAAAATTTTCTCAGATTGTATGCGTATATATGTGTGCATTCATTTTGGTACTGCTAGTCTGCTTTTTGAGTGTTAGTTTTTTTTTTAAATTATGGAGTAATTAGTCTCCCTTTCTTCTCATATCCTTGCAATTCCAGAAAATACAGTAATAATTGGTTCTTAAGATAGCTGGATCTTTTGAGTCTTAGTACTGCTACAGTGCCTGCAGATACTTTKGAAAGATATTTCTCCACTTAATTTATTCAGTGAAAATGTGATTTAAGGCTGGCGAAGGTAATTCTTCAATCACTTATTGCTGAAAGGTCATTCGATTAACACCGCATTATGCTTGTTAACTGTCAGTGTAAAACTGACATCATTACCTAGACATGCAAATTGGAAGATAGATATTATAAGAATATCCTCTGTTCAATTAGAAGCACTCACATGGCTAGAGCTGCTTTTACAGATCTCCAGATTTTAATGACTAGAACAATGAAATGAGCAGAGACTACTACATCATTATTTGTTGCTAATGTTTGCTGTGTTCTTCTCTTTTAAAAGGTTAAAGACAAGAAAAACACCTTGTTATTCCTATTTTTTCTGTTATGTAAGCAAATACATTCTTTATTGCTTATGGGTGATATTCTTAAAGGAATTAATGTTAGTTAAGCATCTAGATATTATTTTATATTTGCATCTAAGCCCAGACCTTGTATACTCCAGTTATATATATTAGAGTGGTACCACTGTAAGCTSTAACAAATACTGATTTTTTTCATTTCAAAATTCTGGATGAAATGGTTACTAAATAAGGATCTAAGAAGAGTCTTCAGCTCTGTGTTCTAGTTCTCTTTTTTCTTGTTGTTTTTAATTTGTCTCACGATCCTTAGTGAGTCCTACAAAACCTATATCAGTGAAGACATAAGTATACTAGACAGAGTTCTGCACAAACATGCGTATTGAAACCCATAGGGATGGTATCTTTTCAATTGTATTCTGTCCTTCAGTTAGTAGAGCATTCAGGATGTAGAAAACGGCAATTTATCTTCCTTTGCTTCCTGAAGAGATTCACAACTGACCTTTCCAAAACTCTCAATCCTGGACTTCAATGTTTGAGCAACTAAAGGAACAGGTACTAGAATACATAAATGGTTCCCCATTCTCCCAGGCCCCTCTTTGTTATTCCGTTGGATTCCTTTAGAATTTCTGATTCTCCTATAACAGAAGTAGGAAAAGATTATAGTTGAAAAAATTCTTCTCAGTGTTGCAGTTGCAGATACATTTGAATTAGGACTAAAGCATCTGAATATCAGAAGATTGGATTAAAAACGATGAGGATTTAACAAGACAACTGGGTTTCGTTTAGTTGCCTTTGCTTTTTTACCTTTATGTTTCTTCGTTTCAAAGTTTTATTTGCAGGCAGGAAGATGGAAATCTACTTCTCACAAAATAYGTTCCAGCATTTTCAGGTGGTCAAAAGATCTTAGATACTGATTTTTTAAGAGGCATAAAACAAATTCTAAATCAMATACCATGAGAGAAGTGCTAAAAATCTCAAACCTGACTGAGGTGGTTTTTTATTTCAAAACCAGGAATTATCTGTGAAATCAGAAACAGTGTCATGTATTTTACAGTTATTCTTTTAGAATTTGGAGCTATTGCATTCATTTTATATAATTTGGTAACTGTCATGTAATAAATACCTTTAAAAGGGATTTTTTTTATAGTCTGTGTTAAATACTATTACGTTATACAGTTGTCACATTTCCTTTCAACTGCAATTTTAAGCTCTTCCTAGGACTTCAGTAAACCCCCCCAATATATTGTTTGACATATTTCTATAAATTTAATTTTCTTCAGTAGAAAAGTAAACWGAAAGTGCAACTAAACCTCTAAACTACAGTCCTTTAAAAACAAAATTTTTTTCTATAATTTCTTTTCTTTTTCACAAGGCACAGTTTTTCTACTCAATATAATATATGGTGGTTTTCCTCAAGTGAGAAATTTTTACTTCTCCCTAGTCCCTTAATTTCTTTGTTTCCTTCTAAAATTATTTTACAGCCATGCTCTCTATTTTGATTACATAAAGTAAGATCTATCTCATCTAGCTTTTGCTCTCCAAAATTTAAGTTTTCCTCTTTATTAGTGAAATGCAACTGTCAAGATATTTTTGAAAAAGAAAGGAAAGTATATCTCCCTTTCTTGATTTATTTCAGAGAATATAGACAACTACCTAGACTAGATGTCCAACTTTTAAACAAGTATAATTTGGTGACATGATTCCATCTAAAATATAATTACAACTTTTGGACACTTACTAAAAATATGGGTTCATTAAAAGTTCATTAAAAGTTCTTTCAATGCCTGTAACCATCATATGCAAAATAAGTAATTTCAGCCTGCTCTTTCAACTGCTAAAGTCCACATCCAAAACCACAGTGATCACAGAAGTTTAGTCTAGCRCATACTTTTCACTGTGTTTTTAAGTTCATATATTTTTAGTAAATGACAAGGTCAGAAGAAAGTCATTTGGGCATATCTTTTTTTAATTAAAATTAATTAATTTAAATTAATTAATCTCATCTACAGTCAGAAAAAGAACTAGAGGACTGAAATACTCCCAACAGTTTCGTTTTTGTCCATTCATTGTTGCAAACAGCTCTGGGGGTGAGATGAGTTTTATGGGTGGTTTTGCAGRATTTGGATTGGTTACCTCCTGAGATTTCTGCCAGACTGAACAATTATTATAGGCTGACTRAAATATGAATTCTTTACATGTCAGAGTAGCTTGAGTTCAGCTCTCCATAATAATTGCCTTAACAAATTAAAGGTCTGGGCAATCACCGACCATATGACGATTAACAGGAGAAAGTGCTGGGTTCTGCACCTGGGATGGAGCAATCCTGGATATACAGATAGACTGGGGAACAAGAGGCTGGAGAGTGGAACTATGAAAGGCACTTGGGGATCCTGGTCAATAGAAAGATAATTATGAATCAGCAGTGCCCTGGCAGCCAGGAGGGGCCACCATGTCCTGAGGTGCATCAGGCACAGCATGGCCAGCTGGGTAAGGGAGGGGATTGTCCTGCTCTGCTCTGAGCTGGGGYGGCCTCACCTTGGGTCCAGTGTGCAGTTTTGGGTGCCACAATATGAAAAAGACATTAAACTATTRGAGAGCATCCAAAGGAGGGCAATGAGGRTGGTGAAGGGCCTGGAGGGGAAGCTGTATGAGGAGTGGCTGAGGTCACTTGGTCTGTTCAGCCTGGAGAAGAGGAGACTGAGGGGAGACCACATTGCAGTCTGCAGCTTCCTCACGGGGGGAAGCAGAGCAGCAGACACTGACCTCTTCACTCTTATAACCAGTGACAGATTTCAAAGAAATGGCATGAAGCTGAGCCAGGGGAGATTTAGGTTGGATATTAGGAAAAGGTTTTTCACACAGAGGGTGGCTGAGCACTGGAACAGCTCCCCATGAAAGTGGTCACAGCAYCAAGCCTGACAGAGTTTAAAAAGCATTTGGACAATGCTCTCAGGCCATGGTGTGAGTCTTGGGGATGGTCCTGCGCAGGGCCAGGAGTTGGATTTCATTATCCTTGTGGGTTCCTTCCAACTCAGCATATTCTCCGATTCTGAGATAACTGTAGAATTATAATCCTACCTCTTAAAGCTATTAAGAATATATTGTAATTTTTATAAAACTGATTAGTTGCACCTYTCTGGGAGACACTACTGGGAGTCATCCATTGCAGTTAGTGCTGGAAGTAAAAGCAACAAACATTAAGCTATGTCTGTGAATTCTTTTCAGTAAGACAAGAATTATTATGATGGAACACTGCTAAAATCTAAACTAGGTCTTATCACTAGTGAACAGGTTAAGCTAAAGGGGAAGGTGATGCACTTGATAAATTGCCTGAAGCTCTTTGTATAATGTTTTCATACATATGTGATGTAAAATAGAAAATGAAAATAAACTGTGATGCTAAATCTTTCATATGCACTTTTTCTTTTTTTTTTTTTTTTTTTTTTGAGGCAAAACATTTTTTTCCCAGGCTTGTTTATTTGGTTAACTTCATTTAAAAACATAATCCACCACCCTATTTTGTTATACTTGTGTCTTTTAAAGGAGCCTTAGCTCATGAAAACAGGGTTCTCTGTTAAGATCATGGATTCACTTCTCTCTTCTTGTCATGTTGCTAAGACATGTCCTTCTCTGAGAGTCTTGTAGCTTGATAACCTTTAGATCAGTTGTGCTGTAAGAAGGCTGCAACTCAGGTTTTCAATGCTTTTCCATTATGMTTATGGACTTATCCTTATTCTATTATGACTCAATAACCAAATTTCATAATCTTGAGCTACTGTGCTTTTTTTTACCTTCTTTCTTTGTATTTCGGAACTTTTCACAATATTTTCTACAAGCTAGTAGAGACAACTTCTCTGAGGCAGAACAAACTCAGAATATGTTTTTGTACACTGATTTTTTGTCTGCTTGTACAAAAAACATATGACTTTCAGGACTGGTAGTCACCTGTCATTTTCTTAACAATGTTGTGAGCTTGCATTACTAAAAATTCATGCATGTATTAATTTGCCAAGGTATCAAAGTGACAGCAAGAATTTCCCTGAGCTAAGAACAAATAAAACACATTCCCTACAGGCTCACGTCTCGGGTTTCATTGGTATTGATGCTAATGATACCATAGTTGTAGCTRGCAGTTGTGGATTTTTGTGTTAGGTAGTATATAAACTTTATTTACTTCACAAATTGTCTGACATATGAGTGTTTTCACCCATCTTCTTTTACAAAACTTGTAGCTTTTTTGTCAATGAGGAGTCTGTCCAGTTGCCCCATTTGGTTGAAATGTACCAAAAGATTAACATGTTGAGAGTCAAGATTTTACATATATGAGCATGATTACATATGTTTCACTTCCATGAGAAACCAGGACCAAATTTTCTCACATTCCTAAGTAAATTTAAAAACGTAATTAAATGTTAAACATAAAATTGAAATATTTGATATGTTTAATAAAAACAGCTTAACAATAAAAGGGATCAAGAATTTTCAAATTAAAAACTGGACATTAATTTGAACAGGTACAATCTACTGGTATAATATTCAGAAATCTCTCTTACGAATTGTTTTCTAAGAAAAAGTGAAAAAAATCCCTTTTCCAGATTTTGACATCAAAATTATGSCTTTCTATACCACTTGTCTGGCAGAGCCTATGTTTATGGAAGTAGACAGCATTGTGAATTATATTTATTTTGCATATTTTGGAGTTATGATGTCAAAGGAGTGGTCAAGTGTGCAGGTGCAGATTACTACAACCGCAAGACACTTGCCTCATGAATAGGCTAATTAGTTGAGATGTAGAAAAAATTAGGACATTGCAGTGCTCATAATGCAAAAATCTAATGTTCAAACCAGCATGAAACTGGCATTTCTAATGGCAAAATCATCCACGAATAATAAACCAGATCTATTTTCACCTCCYCTCTGATTTTCAAAAGCAGTATTTTCTACAAAGTACCGTAGCTGGCTCTCGAAAGACAGCTTATATTTAAGTTTCTGTGGAATTCCTGAGGCTTTTTCCCTGTTTTGTGATTAAAAGTTGTTGTTGAAGCATTTTCAAAATATTGTAATTAATTTAATTTGTCTACATGACTGGAGTGCGTAGTGCAGCCAATTAAGACCTAGTATTTTGGCCCTAGGGCTTTAGTCTGAAACATTGTTTAGACAGGAACTAATGCAATTATCCTTATCTGAATGCTCTGAAGGAGATAGGAAGCAAATGCCAATTTGATCTCTTTACATGGGCAAAGAGACACTTCTCTACATGTAATCAAAGTGGAAACATTTTCAATAATACATGCAGCCTAATTAAAACTCAGTTAAAACAACTATAAGGATCTTTACAAATTAACTTCATGAAAGTTTTTTTTTTCTGATAAAGTTTAGGACTCAGAGAAATGTTATAAAATTATAACATTTATACATAAATCCCTTTTTCTTTTAACTTCTGTTCTTGAAGCTGCTCAATCTTAGTGCTTTTCATTTAAAAAATGAGTGCAATTGGGAAACTATCTTCTTTTTAATCCTAGTGTTTCTTTTTACATGGCTGTTTCCAAATGACTATCTGAAGAGCTGTTTAGGAATTCTTATGTTCGACAAACTGTAAAAAATATTCTACACTGGCACTAGGTTAAATCTTCATTTCATCATCCTTCAATAGTTACTAAAATCAATCCAAGATATTTTTCCAAGGTTATTGGACTAATACTATGTGTTAGTTACTTAGAGTGCTCTAAGCAATGATTTTCCAAGGTACTGTTCTGGATTTTTGGGATTATTTTAGGTGCTCATTTCTTTTAATTTATAGTGGGAAATTGACTCTATGCAATACCTCCAGCCTTAGGGAAGGAAAACAAAGTTTGCTTGTTCTGTACTGACCCTAGTTGTCAGATTCCAAAATTCAGTACTCAGGATAACATCAAGAGTATATCAAGTTCTTTAAAATTATTGTAATGGGCTGAATAATATGAAGGTGTTTTTTACTTAAAGGCACAAATACCACCCAAATAAGCATGAGAAACATAAGTATATTCATCCTTCTCCTTTCAGTATCTGTTTAGTTCCTATAGGGTGTTTGTAGGAGCTTTACTGAACAAGTGTTTAAAAGAAAATTTGATTCATCAGAAGAACCTGTTAGCTCCGAAACAARTGAAAAATAGTATATCCAAATGTTTTGCTGTTCTGTCAGTCTGGGGCATTGGGAATAATTTTATATGCTTTATTGCAGTTTTTATATCAACTAATTTAGTAAATAGATTATACAGCTAACATTTTTTCTTGAATATGAAGGACAGATTACCTTGGGTGATAGTAGGAGGAATTGTAATCATTACTGGTTTTCCATCAAATGAGCATAGATTAAGGTGTGCTTTGCTGTGTTTTGGGTTACCTCTGGATGCTGATTCAGGACCAAATGTCAAGACAACTTTCTATCACTTTTATTTTTGCAGGGGTTTTTAATTTCACTGCCTTGCCGTGGTCTGTTTACTTTGAGCAGAAAGAAACTGCAAAATCTAACTTAAACAGTTCCATGCACATAAAGGCTTAGTTTAAGATATCCCAATCTTTCCTGAAAGGTCTTCATTCCTTTGAGTGGTCTGAAAAACTGGAGACATCTAGGAAAGTCAGAGATCGGATGCAAACCTCTCCATAGCTTTACTTTTGGCAATTTTTCCTATCTAGTTTCTTTTGCCTTGCAGCTCCCACCCTTTGTTTTTTCAGATAGAATTAATCTTTTTGACTAAACACAGGGCTATTGATGTTCAATGTTTATAACCTCAACCCTTAAGCCTCAAGCCCTGCAGTAAAAAGGATTTGTTAAGCAGGTATGGATTTACAAGCTAGGCTAAAAAGGGTCATGGTAGACTGCTGCCAGATAAATTGCACAATTTCATGGAGACAAGGTATGGAAGAGGACATTCTGTCAATCCTATGGCCAAATTCATTGCACCTGCATTGGCCCAGAGGAGTGTCTATTATKAACACTTGTTTCTTTCCCTGTGTAAACTTAAAAGATCATTAATGTCAGATAGTCCCTTTAAATACTGTACAGAATCAGGTGCTCTGGGGAAGCCTTTTGAGATCTTCAACAYAGATATTTCTCTGAACAGTGTTTCAGACTTCTCACATCAGCATTTCATTACCAGACTTTCTACTGTTTGTCAATACAGCATTATTACTTGGGGTGTGAGAAAGTACAAACAAAATGCCTGAACTTTCATTGTTGTATCTGCTTTGGTTTTTGAATGATGATTTGGACAACATAATCATAAGAAGACTTTTTTTCTCTAGTTTGGCATGTTCAACTCCATTTACAATATTTATGGTACTATTTATATGTAGAAATGTTAAGTTTCTTTCACTTTGTCCTAGACAAARTGTCTGTTTTAATCCTTTTTATCCAGATGAGAAAAACATGAAAMAAGCTTATAAGAATTTTTGGTGAGTAGAACAACTAATAGCATAATTACAAACAGAATAAAAGAAGGTCCCTTTTTCAGTACCATGGAATGATAGAATGGTTTGGATTGGAAGTGACCTTGCAGATCATCTAGCTCCAATCCCTCTGCCACTACACTAGGTTGCTCAGGGACCCATTCAACCTGGCCTTGAACACTTCCAGGGATGAGGCATCTACAACTTTCCTGGGCCTCCAGTGCCTCCCCACCCTCACAGTAAAGAATTTCATCCTAATATGTAATCTAAACCTACTCCCAGCTTAGAGTCATTTCCCTTTGTCCAGTAACTACATGCCTTTGTAAAAAGTCCCTCTCYGGACTGCTTGTAGKCTCCCTTCAGGTACCAGAAAGCCCCTTCTCTTATCCAGGCTGAACAACTCCAATTCTCTCAGCTTTTCATCATAAAAAAGATGCTCCATCCCTCTAATCAACTTGGTGGCTTCCTTGGACTCACTCCAACAGTACCCTGTCCTTCCCCTGCTGRGTACCCTGGAGCTGGATGCAGCACTCCAAGTGGGGTCTCTCCAGAGTGGAGTAGAGGGGCAGAATCTCCTCCCTCGCCCTGCTGCCCACGCTGCTTTGGATGCAGCCCAGGACACGTTTGGCTTTCCAGGCTGTGAGTGCACATTGCTGGGTCATGTCCAGCCTCTCATCCMCCAGTGCCCCCAAGTCCTTCTCAGATAGGACTGCACTCAATCCGTTCATCCCCAGGCTGTGCTGGTACTTGGGGTTGCAGTGACCCAGGTGCAGCACCTTGAACTTGTTCTTGTTAAACCTCATGAGATTCTCAAGGGCCACTTYTTGAGCTTGTCGAGGTCCCTCTGGATGGCATCCCATCCTTCAGGTGTTTCAACCACACCACTCATCTTAGAGTCATCTGCCAATTTGCTGAGGGTGTACTTTCTTGTGTTAGAAAAATATCCATTTCATACTTTATATTGTATTTTCTTTCTTATTCTTTTCCACTCTTAATCCACTTGTTCCTTTTGGCACTTCGCCCACATTCTGGGATTTCCATATAACCTTTTTGTGCAATTATTTTTCTCTTCCTTCCCTTGTTTTCTACAAATTCTTTTTATCTCCTTTTCTTCCCTCATTAATCTGGAAACATGTTCGTAACGTCTCTTGTTCATGCTTTTACCTCTTGAGACTAAAATGTCTTAATTATTTTGTCAGCACAGTGATGTATCTTCAAGAGGAGAGGCTGGAGATGTTTTTGTTATATCGCATAATTTGAGAGTATCCACTGACACTTTGAGAGCATACCTTGCAAAAAAAAGAATCCCATAATAGTATGAGGAAGAGAAACAGCTAGTTTGGGGATCCAACACAAGCTCCCTAATGAATTGATCTGCTAAGCACTACTTAAACCTTGGGGTTTTTCTGAAGACTGCTAAAGCTCTGAACTGTTTCAACATAAAACAGAGCTAGAGACCAACAAGGGGTTCTGAAGTTACGTGATTATTTAAATGTGAGGCTTTGTTCTAAGTAACTTAACTTAAGAACACAGACACCAAGTGTTCTAGAATTTAAAGACTTAAGTCTGAAAAACCCCATATTCATTTTAGATTCCTTGTTATGGTGCTACATTTACAGCCATCTGAGCAATTACATGGAAAAAATTATCCTCTTTTAATAAATGAGCTTTAGGTCTGAGTCCAAACACAAACACATCCGGCTTGCACAGGCAAGATCTTTCCTGAGACAAGGAGAGACTAAATATTAATTCCTAAGCTGATGTTAAGCAGAATGAGCTCAGTAAAATCAATGAAAATTGGCTACATAATACTAGTTTAAGATTTTTTGCTTATCTGATCTATTTTTATTGCTATTTTTGTTGTTGTTATTATTGCTACTATTGCTATTATGCCCATGTGATATATAAAGTATACCAAACCATTTATAGGCTATTTCAATGGGTTTACATTTCAGCACTTTGATGCTTTGAGTTTACAGATGTACATATTTTCCCCTGGCAATCTCTTTTTTGGAATTTCCTATTCACATATTATTATTTAGCATAAAACAGTTTTCTTAAAGCTACTACAAGCAGTCTACAGTTTCAACATATTCTGACTAAAAGTTGAAAATGCAAGCTCCAGTGATAAGGCTAGGTCAAAAAGATACTTTTGGCTATGTTAAAATACCTAATTACAGATATGCAACGTGAAGCAGCAAAATTTAAAATAGTCTAYCTGACACTATTTTATCCACTGACACAGTCAGTCTTGCTTTCTGATATTTTTTTGTGTCAGTACAGACTATCATTAACCCTCAGCCCTTGTAAGAGTRGGTTCCTGGGGATTGTTTACTTGTTTGGTGTAGGGGGTTTTCGGTTGTTTTTTGTTGTTCTTTTTGTCAGATTTAGCATCTAGGTGCTTCTTTTGTCAAGAAAACCCCTGTGCTGGGTAGAGTACTATACCATGATCATAGATAATGTTGAAATGTATTGATCTGACTGACTTTATGGTGGATGAGAAAAAATTTTAGTGATTTTTGAAGGAAGCTCTTAGAAAAGAGGAATTTCCAGTGGTGTCCAATTACAAGAATAGGTGTGGATGATCTGATTATACCATGGCTAGACATTTATCAGGCTTCACTGTAATGGAAGTTTAGCGACACACAAGTAATTCTCTCCATCTGAACTCAAAGCTGAATGTATGAGGGTGTATCATATGAAGACACCAGACTTACATCACACAAGCTCTACTAGGTCCTACTAATTAGGTTCTGAGTAATTTTATCTAGTAAATTAGTSTGTTAAGAATACATGAAAATGGAGTTTCTGAACCCCCAACGGTAAATTCACACTGCCAGTGGGCCCTTTAGGTCACTTTTGAATTAGCAGTGCCATTTCTGTCTATCGTCTATTGGAAAAGGGATGCCCACTGCTCAATGGCTTTGCTTTATGTACAGTTATTAGGTTTTAAGGGAATGTTAATTCCCTGTAAACAGAAGCACGTTAATAAAATACAACCAACCTAGGTCCTGGTGAGAAAACAATTACAGAGATCAATACTGGAACAGAAACGTGGGATTATCGATAAAACTGATCCTTGTTTAGGGCCAAGTTCTCTCAGACAGAGCAACATAGGGGCATGCAAACTTACTATGGAGGACATAGGGTTTAGTCTCAGCCAAATAATCAAGATCCTACCCATTACCTGTATTTCATTAAAAAAATAAAATCTATCCAGTTACAACTTATAAGCATCAGAKTTTGTTGCTGATAACAGAAAAGGGAGGTTGTGTGTGGAAAACACTTTCTTATGTAGCTCTCAAGAGAAGAGAGTTGTTTAAAGTAGCTCCTGATGGAAAAATTAAGTCAGATTAAGTTCTCTGTGTTTACATGACCTTCTGGGTAAAAGTAGGAGAAAGGGACACTTAGAATTTGTGTTTTTCTGATCTCCTGCTCCAGGATGTGGTGGGAACCATCGCTGTCAGAATTCTTGTACATTTGAATTGTTAAACATGGTAGGCTCATTAAACTTGATGTGTTGTCTATGCATTTACRGAACACCAGGTCCTACAAAAATMGAATAAAATAGAATAGAATATAGAATAAAATTTCCCAGTAACAAAGATAATGCTTTAAGTCGTAAAATATCATTCACATCTGAACACCTTTGTCATTTTTCTCTTGAATTCTCATTAACCGAGCTGCTAGCACTTTATGGTGGAAACTCGAAGTATGAAAGACCTAATGTATTTTCAGTGGTGGCTTAAAACATGCTTATGTAAATAGATTTTGGGCATGGGGACAGCATTGCTTCATTCTTTCCAACTATACAGATCAGGATTCAAAAATTCATCCTCATGGAAGTATTTAACATTTTCTTTTACTGCTAAGTCTTGTAGCTTGTCTTCTCTCAAATAATTTTAATTTTCCAAGGAAAGAGTTAAATCATCATTCCATTTGCCAAAGGAAACTTCCCTGCAAGGCGACAGTGAAAGTTCTTAGGAAATACTTGAAAGTCTGCTCAATTTTAGTGTCTTAAGGAAACTTTCTGTGAAAGAGGTAACTTCCTTTTCCTGCCATGTTTCTTCTGTCATTTGTGCTAAACGTGCCACTACTGATGTTTCTTTAACTCCCCACCACAAGAAAGAGACATTAGTCTTTCTCAATGACCTCCTGGCTGGGTATTCAGTCATAAGTATTAACAATGAGATAGGRTAGTTACCTACTAATTGAAAACTGTGGATAATGGTAGGTCTTGGTATTGGAAGGCTTGTTGATGGATAGAATGTACTTCTGCCTAGTGGAAATAGATATGCTTAGCATGAAATGAGCTACTCTTCTCTGAGGCAGAATTGCACCATCTGCCTTTCTTTTAAAAAAATAGTGTATTATCCAAACACATTAAAGCTGTTTCTTTAAAAAAAACACCCCRTTACAGCTATGAGAGAAATGTTGTGCGTTTTTTTCTTACACAGGCACACAGCTACCATTTAAATCCATCCCTGAAGAAATACAGGTGATTAACACCTTCATAGATATTTGCACACATATTACAACAGACAGATCAGAAAATCCCCTGAATCTGGATTAAAAATGTCAAAAGAATTTCAGACTCTTATTTCAGATACTTAGGGGTCTCTTTCTATGCTTCATCTGTTAGATCACAAAGGCATGCTATCTTTAGCACAGAAGGAGAACTATTTATCGTGAAGCAGGAAGGGCTGGAGGTGTGGCTTCCCTGGGGTGGAGTGGGAAGAGAAAGGAAATTTCATTGGTGCCCAACACCTGAGATTCTGCTGAGCTAAAACATATCTGGCTGCTTTTGCACARAATTGAAAGGCTTAATTAGTTTTCAGCTGCTTCCTGGATCAGGTGCTTGGACTAGAGCAGAAAACCATTCCTGTTTCCATACTTTTCTCAGGTTTGCTAGGCATCACTCAAGCGTATGTGGAGAGTGAGGCTGCAGCACTTGCTGAAAATTAAGACTTTTTTGCTTCATTCATGAGGACACGCCTGGGGAAAAAAGCAACATAACACAGGATGTTATTGAATGGATGTGGAAATTTGCAGACTCATTGCTGGTCACACAAGACCAACAGAAAGAYTGGATGATTATATGCATAGAGCCAGATTTTCAGTTTGCCAGCCACTAACARTCTGACTRTAAGTGGAATTATGGATGTTCAAAATCCTTGTAAATTAGTTACAGATGCTTTTAGTTTGATATGTAAATATGAAGGCAATAAATACAGTGAGCATTTGGATCTATAATTCAATGAGTCCTTCTCCCAGGAATCTTGTAGACCTGGAAACTCTTCTTTATACAATTTCTGAATGGGCCCTCAAGAAAATTTCTAAACCTGCTAATGTCATTGTGAAAAGCGAGTATATCACATGAAACACAAATTAAATGTGCAGATGAGATTTTTGTATAACAATTTAAAAACCTGCTTTGCTATGAAGTTAAAGCCTTATATTTTATGWAATATTACATGCTGCTCCATGAAACATTTACATGTTTTACTTGAAAGGGGGGTGAGAAGTGTTATGTACAAGGCAAGTGTAGTGACCCCAGAAGAGAACTTTCAGGCTCAGTAAGACTTTTAAAATGTGTTATTTAAGTATGAGTCATTTTGATTATCGTGCATTCTCTACAAGGTGACCCGGGAAAGAGTAGGTGTTTTATTTATCGTAAATGTCAGATGCACTTGCTAAGTGTGCATCAAACTAGAATTTAATCTCAGAGCTAAAACCAAGAATTGAAATCAGGGGAGATTTTAAGTTCAAGACTTTAGGAAGGTCGTGAGCAAGGTTTGAATAAGCAAATTCAGACATACACAGAGGGCACTTTTCATCAACTGAATGAGACAATTATGAGGATGTTTTCAGCTCTTGAATATAAATCTGAGAAAAGAGAACTCTATGTATAGGTAGGATTTTCAACATCAGGACCATGAATTGAGCACTACTTTTTATGGGATATGGTACTGCTCAGATRTGTTTCCCTCTTAGTCTTGCCCTAGACTGATGCTTTCTTCAGCAGCTGTATTTTTATTATACTGAATAATATCACTAGTATAAAATAATATSACTTTCTTTAAAAGTTTACAAGTGCCACATTTAAGCAAATATAAAATTCATCTCACCATCTTCAACAATGTTCTGCTCTCTTAAGGAGGRAAAGTACGCTGATTAACCTTTATAGTAATTTTAATTCACACTGGAAATTTCAGGATATCTCTCTGACATTCAAAATAGCAACTGTGTTTCTTACCTCTCCYGATCTCCATGGAAGATTTTATTCCAGCTGGAATGCCTGCCCTAGACTGAGACCAGTGTATTTTTTCACAGATCTTCTGAACAATATTGGGTAATACTGGGACTGTTAAATTCTGCTGTCAAATTAATATGGGTTGCCGTCTTTAAAGTCATCAAGCAATCTATGTCAGTATGCATAGAAATCATAAGTCTTTATCAAGATTACAGTTCAATGAATCCAAAAGTAACTGGTTTATGAATACAATTATGCAGGTTTTTTTATAATCCATCATCTACTACGTATACTCCTTATGCATGTCCCAGATGATTAATATGGAGATGTAAATTAAACTGCATCCTAAAGTTTATTTTGTTTTCTTTTTGCTTTGCTTTACTAAATTTGTAATGCAATCTTTTTCAGCAGATGGTTAGTTCTAGTCCCTTTCATGTTCCTCTTCTGTTATGTTTGTAAAAGACCCAGCTGCCAACTGGTAATATTTAACTGCTGAATATATCATGTGTAATATAGTTGCTCATTATGTGTTTTGCAATAAAGTTAAAGAAYTATCAACACAGTTGTTTCTAATTCCAAACAAGTTTAAAGAAAAAGTTATTTTTAATATCCATAACTCTCAGCTGATGTTTAATTATTTTAGAAGTCTACTTTTTGCAACGGAATCTTCTATTTTGTCAAGTCTTGATTTTGAAAAGCTTTGTATTCAAGAAAAGCATTAAGAAATGTCTAGTGTTTTAAACATATTGTTAAGTTTGAAGCACCTGTTTTCATATACCTGTACCTTAGGTAAAGCAACACAATCTGAAGTTTTGCATGAGGGGTTTTTTTTTAAGAATTGTACTCAATAGTCAAAGATGTCTAACTGTAGTACACAGTGTAATGCTTACCCAGAAAAAATTATGGGCTGCCATCAAAACAACAATGAATCACTGAATGCTAACTCTCTTTTTCTGAAAGCTGCTGAAACATTTTAAAATGCAACCAGAATGTAATAAATGTGTTTCCTCACAAAATGATATTACTATTTTCAATAAAAGGTAGGGTATACGACACTGCATATGATGACTAACAAAGTCCTTGCTAATGTTTTCTGGAATTATATGGGTGGAGAATCTTGTCTMCAAGCCTAATACAATTGTCATGATCTGTCAGTAATATCTCAGTGCTTTTTAGAGACTGCAGTAAAAGAAGTGATGTATTTCCYAAAGAATTCTGTAGTAATTATGTATATGTGGGAACTTTAACCCTAAAATCAGAAAAAAAATCTACTAAAATTAAAAAAGTAGAGGAACTGTCAATCAGTTGGCCCTGYAATTTCAAAGATGCTTCAATTACTTTCAAAGATAAGAGAACATGCACTTCTGAATTTGTCTCCTTTGTGAGCTTCATTGTTCCTGACAAGAAAAGTTCATAACCTTAAGTATTTCTCTTTATGCAAGGTTCTGTGGAGTCAAAAGGCCACTCACATTTGTTTACCAATATATAGATAATAAGCTAACACTGATGTTAAATGCTAATTCTAACTGAGTCAATTAAGTGATCTAGTAATAGACTTCTGTCCCTTAGGGAAGCATATTTAGGGATTTTGAAAGAATGTTCAGTATCCTTCCCCATTCTTGTTTCTAACAGTAGATGACTGCTAATATGAGCTCATAAAAGTATGAAGTCTATCAAGTTGTCCACTTCAAGCTAGCTAATAAAAAACTTGAACTCCATAACAAATGCTCAAAGGATTTATTGAAAAACTCATGTTTTCTTTGCCACTTTTTCATTACACTGACTTTGTTCAGAAAAAGCAGTCCAGCATAATTAATAAGGGACAATTCCTGTTCACTTAATCTTGCTTTACACTGTTATMTGCAAATTTCCATCAACTTTTCAAAATTTGTACCTTCTTTTTAATGGGTCAAAGCACTGGGACCCCCTGTAGACAACATGACTTTTAATGTTACATCACTTTTCCTCAGTACGCCTACAGCTTTCACTGTTGTGTCAGTCGTAACATTATCAGTTCTTCCAAAGCACAGACAAGAGGAAAATATATTTCATCATATTGAAAGTGAGATCTTTTATTTCTATTTTCCCTTTTCTTCTTTAGGAAAAAAAATCAGGTTGTTTATTTTGTGTTTCTCGAATCTATTAGTACAACTCATCCTGTTTTACTTCAGATTGTCAGACCTACGGGATGAGATGGTTTTGGAATTCTGTATGTAATTATAAAGCTTATCACAAAGAATTCATAAGCCTTGATAGACCATGATTGTATATTAAATGTTGGTTCTATTCCTTCTGTTAATAGCTCTGAGGGATAAAATCATGTAGGTTATGATGAATATTCAGAAAACAATAGAGCTTGGTTAACAATACTTACAGTAGCTCTGAGATTCTGAATAAATACTCCCTGAGTACCCTTTCAGGGCATCATATAGGGTTATATAAACTAATAGATAAATAATTATCTAACATCAAATTGTGACAAAGGAACAGAACATTTTCTATGGGCCATATAAAATTTTGCATGTCTTCTCCCAAACAGAAAGGACTTCTGTTCATATTACAATGTTGGATATTTCTTTCTTTACATGTGAGGCTAAAATGTTGGCACAAATATACRGCAAATAATGTTCTAGAAGTGTTTCCATCTTCTTAATGGCTCAGTCAATACCAGAAACACATCTGAGCACAAAAGGAAAAGGTAACTAAAATTTTGCTGCAGTGGGCCTGGCATTAGGGGGAATAAATTCTTCCATTTGTCTCTTCCAGAAAAAACAAACAAATAACAAAAAAGGAAATCATCAACATCAGATTTAAGGAGGGCAAGAGCACAGGATCAAAGTACAGGATTACTTAACAAGATTATTATTCATAGAATTTCTGTATACAGAAATACAGCCCTTATATGTTTAATGATTTATGTGATTTTCTTGAAAAAGAAAAATCACTTTTGGAAGGTTTTTTTCATCAATTCCCATTTATTCATCAATGCCCCCTCTCTTTCTCAACAAACCAACAAAATGGCTTCAAAGCAACTTCCTTTGGAAAATCCAAGGTGACCTCTCAAAAAAAATATGTAGAGTTGGGTTTCTGACAGCTATTTTGGTTTTAAGCTATTTCCAAGGGTTGAACACCGTGACATGCATGTAATTACATGAAAATTTAAGCAATTGGTGATTATAATTGTGTATGCAAATAAGTGTTTTGAATATGCAAACACAAAGATGACTTTAAACATTTCAGATTGAACCAGTTTTTCAATGATTATTACAGGTAGTTTGTCAGGACTTAATAGATGTGAAGAACCCTATTTTACTATTTGTGCAAGATGGGCACCTACCTATGGTCACCACTGCTGCACAGTCTGTATTAGATTTGTCTCACTGCAGCACAACACTGTGAACTTTTGCCCTTTTGATTAATTATTCTTAAAGGAAGATTACTCTCAGTGAGAAACATGGCCTACATTTTCCCCATACATATTCCCCCAAATACGTATATTTATGAATATAGCTATAAATAAAAAATTAAAGGTAAAAATTGGCAAGTGAAATATGACCTTTGGTGGGTTTTGATGAAAAGAAGAGAAAATTATGATTTATTTAGGCTTACCTATTTTATTTTGAAGTGCCTCCAGTTGTATATGTACAAATATGGTCAGAATTAAGCTACACACCTCTCATGCTGACATCAGTTAATCTCACTCATAGCCCTTCATGCTGAAAGTCTGACTTTAAACTTCAATCATGAATATATAAACCCTTTGGAACAAATATATCTGTGTTACCAAAACTGTCCAGAATTTTAAATCAGAATGAATCACAATCTTGTAGTTGTGTAAACCATCACTACGGTAGTATATTGTGATTATGAAATTCTCACTGACAGTGGAAAAGCAGAAAACATTATAATGTAGCTAATGAAATCAATATGAAAATTATATTTGAGTGTATCAAAAGCATCTGAAAGTTATAGGTGAAAGAGTAGACATTTTTAATATTGGAGTTTGAAATTCAATCTTTATTAATATACTCGAGCCCCAAAGAAAACTGTTACAATATATTCTTTCCAAGTTCTCTGTTAAAAGATCTTACCGCTTATTGAGGACTTTACTTCTCATTTAGAAGCAATCTCAGAGAAATCTGAAGGCAACAGCTTTGCCTCTCTCAACTGTTAAGCTCATTCCAAAAAGGCTTCTATCATAGGATGCACCATACATAGCTTCAGACATTAAACTTAAGACATTTGGTGGGAGGGGAAAATCGATGTTCCTTAAGAATGTCAAATGCCATCTATTCCTCAAGGAGGAAAGGATTGAAAGAATATGAGCACAGGAACAACCTCCAGATATTAACATAAGTAAGAGGAGATATCTCTTGAAATTGAGTTAGGATAGAGAAACTAGAATGGTAGATAACTGCATACCAGAACTGCTGTTAATTGTCAGATGTCTATAGTACTCCTTAGAAAATCATTTAACTGTGGAGAACATATTGCTTATCAAGTTTCCAGAGTTGTCTTAATACTGCTGGATGCAGCACTCAAGGTGGGGTCTAAATAGAGAAGAGCAGAGCAGAGGGGCAGAATTCCCCACCATACTCTGCTGGCCACTCTGCTTTGGATGCATCCCAGGATACAATTGGCTTTCTGGGCTGTGAGTGCACATTTCCAGGTCATGTCCAACCTCTCATCCACCAGCACCCCCAAGTCCTTCTTGGCAGGGCCTCTCTGGATTTGTTCACCCTCCAGCCCGTGTTGATACCAGGGGTTGCCCCAACCCAAGTGCAGCACTTTGTACTTGGTCTTGCTAAATCTTATGAGATTCCTGTGGACCCACTTCTTGAGCTTGTCCGGGTCTCTTGGATGGCATCCCATCCTTGACGTGTTTCAACAACACCACTCARCTTGGTGTCATCTGCAAATTTATTGTGGGTGCTAAACCTAGTATCTAGGATAAGACAATGTAAAATAGCTCTCCTATAATGTTAGTATTAGAAAAATGACTAAAATAAGCTGAGATAAGCATTAWAAAGGAAATCTACTTTTTAAAGTAAATCTACACTTCCAAGTAACAGGATGAGAGGAAATAGCCTTAAATGGTGCCAATGGAGGTTTAGATTTGATAATATGAAAAATGTCTTTGCTGAAAGAGCAGTCAGACATTGGAACAAGGAATAAATTGAATCACCAACTCTGGAATCTTTCAGAAGGTGTGTGAATGTGTCACTTAATGACATTGTTTTGCAGTGAACATGGCAGTGCTGGGTTAAGGGTTGGATTCGATGATCTTAGAAGTCTTTTCCAACCTGGATGAGTCTATGATTCTATGATTGAAATACAGAAACTTGAGATAAAATATTGCTACTGTGAGGCTTTAGATACTCTAGAGAAGGGCTAGAAGCAGAATTTGAGGCATTTGAGGGCATTTAAAGCAAAAAAAAAAAAGAGTTAGATGTCAGTTTTGATGGAAGGTGAATATACTTTTTGAGGACCAGAGTCTTGGACTACAAGGTAGGTGAAGTAAGTGCATCAATCTTTTTGTGGCAATCATCCTGGTTGCAGTAATCTATGAACTGTGTTTAAACATATTATTATTTCAGGCTAAAAGTTCAAGCTTTCAACATTCTTTTTAATAGCAAAATGACTGAAGGCATTAATCATTTAAAAAGCAAATGAGCAGAAACCAGAACAAAATAGCGGACTAGATTAATGAAGAAAGCTAAGTAATTTCTGCCCCCTTCTTAGACATTTGCCTTGCACAGGATTTTTCCTAAATTTGTTTTGCAGTTATGTCATTATGCTAATGTTTTCCATGTGTACCTAAAAAAAGTTGGTGAGACTAGAAGTCATGTACTTACACATCAGAGAACCTAAACAAATCTGATCCTAAGCACTGTGAATTTTCACTTGATTTGGTGATGCCATATAGAGGCACAGAAGACAAAAGAGGAGCTTGTGGCAAGCACTGGGAAATAGAAATGTAACTTGGAAAGTGCAGGTGAAGCTGAGAAATGAATTTGACTCACTTTCCTGGCTAGCTAGGAGGTGAATATTCACAGAAATTCAGCAAAAATGGCCAAAATTTTATCTGCACCTGAACTCTTGGCACCATTATATTAGCTGGCTACTACTATAGTACAAATCAAAAATAATAATCACAGTTAAGCTGTCTTTATGTACGCTATAAGGTCACAATACGATGTAATCTTTTTTAAGGGTTTGTTTGGTTGGTTTTTTTAACTTTAGAGACCATAATGGTACACAGGAAAATGAATACTAGCTAAAGAAACAAATCAGAATCCATCATCAAATGATTCAGGACATATTTGCAGATGAAAATGGAGAACTAATGAAAGATCTGTAGAAAAAGAACCTTACAGCAAAAGGACGTAAAGAAACTTGTATACAGYAAGACCTGGAAAGAACTTAAGTTCTTATAAGTTTGACTGCTAAATGTAATACTGAGGGAGTTCACATGAAAGAGCCTATCTATATATAGCTGGCACATCAATGCATCCCTCATTCCCAGAACTTCAATCTAGAGACGAAAAAATAATGGGAAGACACTCACTTTGGACATCATCTTCAATTTAAGGAATAATGCCATGTTGTGTTAAATTGTGTTTGCTTTAAAAAATTTATTTGTGTTGACTCATTTCTGTAACAAGCATTGCTAGAGGCTGACTGACTTTTACAACTATCCAACCTAATTACCTAATGAATTGAAAGAAAACCTTCCAGAACATGTAGACTTTTGATGTAATGATTGACGAGGGAAAGCAATATCAAGTAAAATTATTTATAACATGCTGTTTAACCACATATAGACCTAGCTGGACAATACATAACAAAATATAACAAGGTAATTCAAAAGTAAACATCTAAATCTGACCACTGAAGGAGTCCCTATAGTAGTCATAGTTTCTGCAGCACAGAATTTACCTGGTATTCTATGTGCTTCTATCTCTCTTTTACAGCAGTTAAAGTGGAAATATGAAAGGGGAGTAGCTGGAGTCAAGGTGATGTAGGATTTTTTATGTGCTTTTACCCAACCTGAACCTGGGAGGGACCCCAGGTCTTCCTCCCAGAATCTGGTAAATATTATCTGATCCAGCATTACAGGTAGCAGTTATGACCTTCATAGATGATCTAAGAGTGTGCATCTAACATTGTGCACTATAAAGATGAAAATTTTTGAAACTACCCGTAACAGCTCTGCCCATGTATAGGAACACTGGAAAGTAAACTAGAAGAACTTCCTTAGTGAAAACCAAAACATTTACACAAACTTTTTTACTGTGAAAGAGTTATTTTTCCTGTAGTTTATACAAGATATATTCTCTTACTAATGGAAAGAGATTTTTTTTTTCCATTCATGTCAGCCATGACTAGAGTCTGCTCTTAAATGTTAATTTCAATTTGCAAATTAAGTTGGCTTTAAATTATTATTTTATAGGCACTAAAAGGAGTGAGGTAAAAGTTTTTACATTTTTGAAAAATGCTTTAAAAATGTTTACATGGAAATTTACGGTGTTGCAGCTATTTTTTTTAACCTTAAAATTCTCTTTTTCATTAAGTGTTATCATCTAAGAGACACTTTCAAGACACCTGATTTCATGGGATTTCTTTCCTTTCATTCTTGTTTGAAACTTACTAATAGTGAGCTAAATATTTTGACAATAAATTCATCTGTTTGAGATGAGGAAGTTATTAACCTCCCCTCTGAGAGAGAATTGGAATTTACTTAGTGAAGATTTATCAGCTTTTCAGTTCAACACAGACATTTGACTTTCAGACATTTTACAAAACTTAGTAACTTATTGCATAACATGATGTCTCTCAAGAAGGTAATTGCTCAGATATTATCCAAGAAGTTCATGTTTAATGACAAAAGCGATTTTTGACAATGTTTATTCTTACCAGGAAATGTTCTCATCACCATTTTGTATTACAAATATTACARAAGCACAAGAATGCTTATACTAAATTGCTGAAAATATTTGACTTAAATCCTTGGTATCTAACAGTTTTTGTAACTTGAATTAAAAAAATAGAACTTATTTTGCTATTCTACTTAAAAACATTTTTTTTTTCTCTTTTCTCATTTATTCCCCACTTCTCTCTATCTTAATATTGTCTCAGTATGGTCAGTGGTTCTTGATGAATTTAATTAAGTTTACATCCACATATAGTTACTCTGTGAGGAATTTTCTTTACAGGATTGCATTTATATAAAATATACCATATGTATTCTATATAATTTACTTATAGAAGATATCTTAGCTCTTCAAACTAAAATTATTCAATAGTTCTTCATCATTAAAAAAGAAAACCATTCAATCATATCAATGTAGAGGTATCTTCCTCAGTATAAGTCAACTTCCCTAAATAGTATTTTCAGCATATCAAGTCATTGACAACCTAAAGTATATTTTGGGAGACCATCTAGTAAAGGAGAACTTTGTGTCAATGAAAGGTTTTGTAGAAGGAAAGCCCAGATACAGAGAAAACTCACCTAACCTCGTTGCTTCCAACCATTGTCGATAACTTATGCAGGCATTCAGAGATTAATACTGTCAAACAGAGAACTTTGCAGCTTTCCAAGAAAGATTTTTTATAACCCTTATACAAGTGTTCTGAGCCGCTAATATCATATCTTCAAACAATCTTCATGGTGACTGCTAATATATTGTGGGTGGGTTTGGCTCTCTCTTCAATTTCCTTTTAATATGAGTCTTCATTTTAATAGGATTTCTGTTTCAGAAAACAGATACCTTTTATATTTTATCTGAAAGAAAATATTATGTTAGAAATTCATAATGATAATTCACTAAACAGAAATATCCAGGTCCCAAACCACATACTTTGTTGATTTGGTACTTTTGGATTTTTCCCCTCTGATTTATTTATCTAGGTCAACATGCAGAGATGGTTTTTCATACTTCTTTATTTCTTTTTTTTCTAAGGCAGATAAATATCCTCCCCTCATGTCCTTTCTGGAAGGTTAAATATTGAGGTCTTTCAAAGCACCAGAAGTATATTCAAAGTTTTAAAAAAAAAATCTTTTGTCTAAAACTTGATTTTCTCAGAATCTTTAATTGGATTTGAGGATCTTCTCATCAGAGACCATTCTGAAAAGTGGTCAGGAGAGGGAGACCTGCGCCATTCCTTTTTTAGCAGACTATTAAACAGTGTAGAGTATTACGGAGAGTTTCCTGTGTAACTCAGTTTCCTTCATTTATTTTCCTAGAAAAAAATGGTTTTTAATCAGATATTTTTGTCAGAGAGGCATAATTACAGTGTTGTTAGAGGCAAAGTTCTGCATAGTATACAAAGCAGAAGGTTTAAATTCTCTAGCAAGATTAATTCCAGCTTCACCTCTCTAGCACAGTTAGTTGAAAATTTTCAGAGTGACTTAAACTGAGAAGCAAATTTTTTTTAACATTGCCAAATTATTAGCAATAAGACAGAGGCTTTAATGTTTAATAATGGGACATTCATAAGACAGCTATTTGTTGTAAAATAGTTAAAGCCTGAATATTCACTTTTAGTTCTCCTGTCTAGCCTTCAGGTGAACCAGCTCCTGTCCTGACCTACTTAAGGGAATATTTACATGCTCTCTTCTAAGCTGAAAAAAACAGAGTTCGCCTTCTTTTAAGTTTTTAAAATTGTGGCTACAATCATTGTGAAACTGTGAATAGCAAATGTGACCAATCTGTTTCCACATAAAGAAGAATTGGATAGTCCCAGCCATTTCTGTCAATGTGGTCATTTCCTCTTGTGGTCAGGTATATCTATGAAAAGAAAATACAAAAACTGTTTATGGAGCAAATTGTTATTGTAACTATGTTTTACAGATACTGAGAGGAGTAAAATAATTACACAGGTACAAAAGAACAAGGGGGCTCTGAAATTTTCTCATAGCATTGTTTCCTTGGCATTGGGTTCTCCCCTGCATATCCATTATTGACCATCATCACCTTCAGGCTGGACTAGATGGTGGTTTTTAAATGAACTAGCACGTCTGCCAATAAACTGAAAGGAAAAATAGACAAGAAAGAACAAACCTCAGAAGCTCCCGTTAATCCATTTATGACTCCTAGCGCATTTTCCACAATCAAAGAATGGGTAAGACCACAGCAAAGATTTACTTGGGTTGATTTCTGAGCAGTCACAATGGGAAGCTCAAGCTGCCTGCTCATATGCTGCAGTCATATCGGTTCTCATGAGCCAAAATCTCAGGMATCATCTGCCTCGGTCAATAACTTGTGAAGGAAATTCATTATGATATGCCTGGCATAGAGTACAAATATGCCCACATGCAAATAGCAAAAAAGTTTTGCCAGTTAAGAATGTCTGTTAATTTTCAACAGAGTACTAGTCAGACCATACTTTTCTCAAATCTGAAAGGTAAAATTTCAAATTTTCCGTTTTCTGAACACTGAGGCTTTATAAATTTTAAAATATTTATTTACTAAAGATTTCAATTCACAACAGTAAAGATGGGGTTTTTTAGTTTGTTTAAAGGGTCTACTAGTCTTATCTAGTCTTATTGGGGATTTTGARTATTCTCTAAGCTATTAGAAGGGAAAAGGAAATTATGCACTCCTGTATTTATATGGTCCTAATTATCACAGTAACTCAGTACCTGGCCTTCTTTAATAGATTTAGCCTATAACTCTTCTCGAAATCCAAAAAATGACACCTCTTTTACTAGTAGGGTAATATATGTGGCTTGTCTTAAATCACACAAGAAAGTTGTCACTGAACAGTTAACTGTATTTGACCAGGCAACCTCAGACAAGCACATGAAGTATTTGCTTTTGTCTCTGAAGCTAAAAAACTAGATGGGCATTTTTTCAGAGCATGTTCTAATCTAAAAATATCTAATGTGATTATTGTGACCCATATGAGACATTCTCTTAATAAATGTCTAAGGATGACAATGCTGAATATTTGTTAATTCATCCGAGAAAGTCAAAATGTAAGTTCTGTCAATTTGTCTTCACCTTTGGTACACAGTTAAGCCAGTGTAAAACATTCATGTCATACATGGACGTGGTGAGTGCAGAGTGCAAGGCTGCAACAACTCAATGAACGTTTAGAAGTCAGATTCTATAATCAGATTTTTTCGTTGAACTCACATTAGTGATAGACCTGCACTCTGAAAGTCATGACAAGTACAGAAGTGAAAGGATACCCACTTGGAAAACTATGTACTTACTGCTTTGACAGGCTTTGACTGCAGATACTATAGTAAGAAAATCAGTTAATTTTTGGGAGCTGTACCATAGATTCCTGACATCACATGCTCAAAATTTATGAAATGCTCCCTGCTGGTTTTAAAAATAAAAAAAATAAACATTTACAGATGGGCTRTTGAGAAAAATTCTTTCCTGGTTGCCAATGGAAAAYTGGGATTGCTGAGGTGTTTTCTACAAGGTAAAATTTCTGCTAAAATATCTGTAGACAAATTCAAATTTTTCTTAAAGTAAAAAAGGAGAAAGAAATGAAAAAAAAAAAACCCACAAAAAAGCATTACTCTTTAAATATAAGAGATACTGCTAAAATAATGGTTYACAGGAGGTAGAGTTTTCTGATCTGTGTTCCAAATGTAAAAATTCTTCAGTCCACTCAAATATTCTGTAATGCTGCAAAGAATTGACAGTTCTGACTTCAGAGCTGAATAACATTCAAAATATTAATAAAACACCTAAACAGTCAATTAACTCACCCTTGGAAAATGAGGCTGAAACAAAAGTCCAATTSGTACAACTTCCTCAGCATAACCTTCTCTTTAGCAGATTCTCACTATAGACAGATATGGAAAATTACTTCAGAGCTATACATAATAGAAAACCAAGGGTCACAAACTGAAAGAAGAAAATATAAGTCACAACATGAAATGTAAGCCATGAAATGAATGACAGTGCAATTAACATGACAGAGAGAAGATGGAAACTTGTCAGAAATTGCTGCATGGCTGCTCAAGTTTGATAGGAGTGTGGAATTGATTTCTTCACACAATCTCTTAGAAAAAAGATTTCAATCAAAAAGTGAGGGAATGAAACTCGTGTATATACACTTCTATGTGTTCTTGTATATGTGTGTGTAAGTCCTTGTGTGGGAGCTGATAACAGAACAAGGAGCCCAGCAAAGCTGTTAGATCAGGCAGAAATTGAAAAAATGGCCCACTGTTGAAACCATGAGAGGCAATAATTAAAGGAATGCACTAATGAGGACTTTGGACTGGCTTTTGGCCATTGGAGAAAGACTTTTAATGGTATTACAAAGAAGTTAGACAACTATTCCAAAGTAAACAGGACAAAAGAGTCTTTTTAGCTGAAGCTTGAGCTGAACCTTATCAGCAACAATTCATTCTGTGTCTGCTGTGAAGAAACTAGTATTAAGTAGATCCCATAAGAATGGAGATGGGAAGTTGTTTTTTCCTGTGCTGTGAATCTGAATGGAGATGTTAGCCACTTTGCTCAAAAGCTCTCTTGCAAAAGAAATTAAGTCTCTGCACTTTCCATCAAGAAAAGCACTATTTATAGCTCTCCAGAAATGACTACTGGACCCCTTGTGGGAAACACACAGCAGAACCCCTTAACTGAGCAACGGCAGACATTTGATAGAACATCTCTCCCAAAGTTCCATCAGGCTTAACATGCATATTAAAAGAAAGAGGAAAAAATTGCTCAAAGAACTCATCTTTATAAACTAAACTTCTACTTCTTTTAATCTCTATCAGGTCAGACAGAATATGTAATGGATAAAGTTCGCTGGAGTAAAATTTTCTCTCATTATCCAACCTAGAAGAGAATTAATGACTATTTCAGTTTGTGATTAGCTGTAAGAACGACTGTRTTGGCAATTATCAACTTCTTGTGACTGTCTAATCTGTACCAGGTTGACTGTGAAACAGAAGACAACATACTGTCTGAGAGTGTCTGGTGACAGAAAGGACTGATCAATAGATTAGAAAATACTGATCTCAATAGTTCTTTGCTGAATCTGCTGTAATGCTTGGAATTGAAGAAGAGGGATAAAAGGAGAGAAAGGAATGTATGATTTAATATGCATTTCTACTTTTAATCTTGGTTAAAGGATGTTCACTGCTTTCATGTAAAAGCTGAAGGCATATGTATATGTTCTAGATTTTGAAAACTGTCCTAACTAAAGACTGGAAATACAGGTCAGCTGATGTCATCAGGTCTCCATTTTGTCCTGTGATTACACATGACAATACTTGCTTAAGACATTCCATACGTAACTAATTTGAAGTGATTAAGCAAATTGTTTTTATTTAACAAAAAATGAAAACATGAAAGAAACAAGACCTTCCTCACAGTAAGATGCAAAGATAATGGTCATGAGCAAATTTTTTTTTAATTTGACTCAGTACTTCCTTAATACATGCTTGGTTTTTTTTGTTTTCTTTCCAAGCTTGTTTCCAAATCATTGTGATTTTGGTTTTTGTGGGGTTTTTATGTAGCAGAAAATATACGTCATGCTGTGTTATGCTATATGCTATTATAGTACATAATGTGTAGTTATATATAAATATATATAACTACATATATATATAAAAATATATGTATAGTTCAACTCCACATAAATAACACCAGGTYTCAACAAATGAAATAAATTGCTCTTTCTCCTGTTCTTTCCCGGAAGCCAGTAGGGAGCTATTGAATTTCTTGCTTACACGTTTTGAAGTAGGTGACATGCTCACAGTGTGTTCCTGCACTTGGTTATTATAAATTTTGCAGAAAACGCACTTTTGCACTGGAAGGAGTTTTAACAGAAGACATCAGCACATTTGCTGCTGGTTTAGGGCCGTGTTTGATAGCATTTCTTACAAAACTGTATTATTGAGATACAGACTTTATAAGGTGCCAGGCTAACTTGCTCTTTATGACAGGATTGTCACTATAAGCAATTAAATGTACRTAAAAAGGTGTCATGGTTTAGCATAGTTTGGGTTTATAGTTAAGGAGGGCTCCATCAGCCAAGGAAGTGATTCTTTTGCAAAGAGGCGCCTACAGCTTCCTCTTGACCTGGCAGAAACAAGACAAAAGGACTGAATGATTACAGTAACTGCAATGTCTTAATATCTCCCAAGAGGAATTCTCTAATTTGTTGACAAAAGCCTATAAATTCTATGTAATTATAATCATTAGATACAACAATTGAGATTAAAGTTCTTAATAACCATTTAAAATATAGCAAATTTAAGATACTTTAAATTTTATTATTTTTATTTTATTTAATGGAAAGATATAAGTGCCTGCATAATTTATTCTTCAAATCCTTTGAGGTGATGATCTGGCTGACACAGATGTTGAATATCCTAAAGGAGCCTGCTTTCTTTTGTTTAAAGTCATAAATTCATAAATTTAATAGATTCGCCACTAAATGTTCAGAAAAAGTAACGAGGGAACCAAGAGTAAATGTCTTAATGCGAAACATTTTATAAATAGAAATCTAATAGTTGTGTCAGAATAGGTTTGAAATTCCACTATGAAAGGAGGGTTGGCTTTGGTCTGGTTTTGTTATCTGTGTAATATAAGAGACAGTTAAAGAAACAATGAAGAGACCTGTTGTAGGGCTATAAACCAACATTAGCACACATTAGAAGTTTAATGATCTAAATAACAACAGAATATTTCTGGTAGTGCAGACATTATCAGAAATTACTTACAGAAACCTGAAGTCCAAGAATTGCTACATTGCTAAATACTCCTTCTTCAAAGGTTGTAACAATTTATCTGCTTCCCTAAGATTAAGCAGGACTAAAAGCTGCTTGTGTTGTATTTTCTTAATTAAAAAAGTGAAGCAAAAATCTTTTCCTGATCCATATTATGTCACTCCTCAATCACAGAACTGACATATAAAACTGCTCATGCTGTCATGTATTCTATACCTAAGAGATATCCCAGAGGTTGTTCCTTATTTCTCTCTCAAGAAAACCTTACCAGAAGAATCAGGTTTACTTTAGCTTTACTGAGAGAAGGTAGACAGTAAGGGTGTGCCAGTGTATGAAGTGCAGATTTGCTCCAGCCATTTGCTTGACTTACATTTTCATCAGGTCCAATTTTCAGTTGCTTTTTCTATATGGAATGTGAAAATGCTATATTTAATTTTTTTTTTGCTATGGTTTATGAAAGAGAAATATGATGGTAGTCCCTTGTTAAAGCCAAAGGTTGTATTATTTTGTGCTATGCTTTTTGCAATGCAAAAAAGTATGATAAAATTGACAAATCGTTAGAGGTAAAGCAAATAGCTCACCCCAGGAATGGATACCTGGCAATTGTCTGACATGTTACTAAAATTTTTCTTCAAGTTCGATATTTATGTAGTGACTAACAATTACAGGATTCCTTTGGGAATTTCAGATCATGTTAGAGCAGAGACAGATTTAATTATCTGGCTTTGGAGAGTATTGTTGTTAGTGCATTTCCTGGTTATACAAAAGAAGCCATACRTCTCATATGCTTAATGTTTGCATTTCCTAAGCACACTTCATTGTGCTTTGTAAGTAGTGTCTGCCCTCCAAACTCAGAGTTTTCAAGGCTAAATTTTACTCTGCAGTAGATTTTAGTGATGATCTGAGACAACCAAGCTGGCTTGGCCATCTTATAAACCCAAAAACTCAATATATTTGCCCCAGCAATGCAAAAAGTAGATGCTGTTCCTGCACCACAGTTGTACACCAAGTAACTGTGAACCATTGTCTGAATGAAAATATTCTGACACTTCAGTGGGAAAGGAAAAACTATACTCAAGTCACTGCTGTCATTTGGAAAAAGAGTTCTAAGACATTGCTTCCAAATGTAAATCTCTGCTTCCTCAGCAGAGATAACTACTCCAAAATGAAGAATTACAGAAGGAACATTATCACCTCTCATTTTCATCACTGAGGAAAAAAAAAAAAAGGCTTTATGAAGTCTTGCAAATCTTGTCTTAACTGTGGTCTAAGATATATCAATCACCTATATCGCTCTGTCTTTTTTGTATCATCTGCTATTCAAAGTGGGGTCAGGAATAACCTGAGCATCAGGGAATTCAATGTAGCCCTTGGCAGAGTGTAACAAACACTCTCCCAAGTCAACGTTGTTCCTCTGAACAACTTTTACAAGTCAAAGGTGTGGCAAGTTCAGATGACATATGTGAAAATATGATGTGAAGGATTACTATGGCTAGAATTACTATGCAGTGCTGCTCAACTTGTGGATGGAGGCCTCCAGCTGGCATCCAGTTGATAAATGGTGGCCTTGAGACCAGCTGTGCTCAAAAGATGTAGATTTTATTACCAACTGTAAGTTTGTTTTCTCAGTTAAGASTTGGATATCTTTTTCAACTGAAATGTTGCATTCACATCAAGACAGTTAGGATCAGAAGCAGGGAAAATCATATTTCCAACTACCTCCCATTTTTCCACTAGATGCCATTAAAAATGTGAGCATTCATTAAAAATCCCTTCTCTTATGCAGCTGCTCATACACTGCCTCAATGGATGCACCAGCGATACTGAGTCTTGCTTTTTGCCAACCGCCACGTGTCACAGCAGGAGTGAACGGCAGAACTGAACACCACCCTTTTTTCTTATGTATCAGATCTTGGCAGTCAGTCCCACTATGGCTTCTCTCTTTCGATGACAGAAATGCAAAGCGTAAGAGCAACAATCAGCATCAGATCTTAGTTTGAAAGATTCAGAGAATATATTTAGCTCATGAAAGGCATGTGTTCTCCAAATGGCTAGAGACAATCTCTTTTTTGCATTTCTAGAATCTTGCAGGGCCCATTCAGGGTTACAGGGTGACAACAGCAGACCACTGCTCTGTGCCTTTTGAGCAATTCTCCACCACTGAGATGGTGTGCCCTGCTGTCCCTGAGTCTTTTCTCTTCCATATGTGGTTTTACAAATTTTTAAGGAAACATTTGACTTCCAAGATGTAAAGTCTTTATATAAGTAGCATATGGTGAGTACAAGAGTAATTTGAGCAATAATGAATACAGGAAAGACTGTATTCAGATAGATGAAGCACATGGCCCATGTCTTGGTCTATCATTTTGACCATTTAGCCTAAGGTCTTGTGATCTTATAGGCTGTAATATGGTGGTGGATAATTATTCAGTCTAAGGTTTAAACAAGAAATAAAACCTCTATTGCTGAAGGTTATAAGCAACAAAATTTTTTTCATCAGACATATATGTGGGGTTTTTTTGATAAAAATAACCAACTGAAAAATCCCTTGCATTTTCTTTAAATGGAAACTTCTGGGAAGGAACTGATGGCTAAAAGAAAAATCGCCTTCAGCCATATATTGATTTTAAGTGTCTGGATTCAAACTTTGTTTTACAACATCTTGTGGAGGGATGAGGCTAACATAACTTCGCAAAGAATAAATCTTGGTAATTGTTCTTGACAATTAGCAAGAAATAAAGCTCTCAGTTTTACTGAAAAAACCCAAACAAATCCAAACCAAACATTCTGAGAAGCTGGAATTTTTCAAAATGACAACAAGCCACACTTGTTTATTTCTCTACAAATTAAATGAAAATATTATATCCCTTTTTCTGTTCTTCCAGAGTTCCTTAAGAGTGCATTTTGAACAGAGAAGAAGAGAGGTTAAAAATATGTAATATCATTTTAAAATGCAGATTAACATTGATATGTGAATAGCAGAATTTTCCCAAGGAGAATTTAACTTCAAAGTTTACCTGTAAAAATGGTGTTCATTGGTGCTTGATAATGAAAACCTCCAGAGAAAACCCAGACCCAGCACTGTGGATATGTATGGCAATTTGCAGCAAATTGTTTTTTAAACCTGACAAAWAAAGTGAATGCCATATGTTTTAAACAATTCATTTTTAATATTTTTTTTTTGTTCTATAAGAAGAACTCTTTAGAGAGAAAATGCAGCACTTCATATTTCCTTGTCTATCAAGGCATCTTTATTTCACTAGACTTTAAATAGTAAGAAGTAATTAGAGGTTCCTAAGTTCCCCTGCATATTATTTGAATGTTGCATAGCAGCTCATTATTTCTGGTGAGTGAATTCTGTGTCTACATTGCACTTTCACTTCCCAACACAAGCAAATGTGAAGCAATAGAAAATCAATGCTTTAGAGGGGTAAGAGGGAAATGAAGCAAACAGACTGATGTTTCTTTTTGACTTTTTTTCCTAGAAGCTCCRATCTGTGAGCTAATGCTTTACAGAACCTGAAAGCAACCTCACATTTTATTATAACTTCTTTTAAAACAGCATCTTCCTTTTCTCACTGGGTCCAAATCATAGGTTTAGTCTCAGGCAGAAACAGATGTCGTCTCTTTCAGATGTAACTGTGATCAAGGTTTTATCAGACCTATTTTACGTTCTTTATACTGTAAATGAGCTTCTTAATCCATTAGGCTGATTATGCAAAGCATAATACAGGGCCATCCTTTCAAAGTTCATTTTATAAATGGAATGTGGTTATCTCACTTTTAAAGATTTCTGAAAAACAATTGCCAATTCCACACATTTGGGTGCATCTCTGATGGGAAATGCAAATGAAGTTGATAATGATTGCAGAATGTCGGAAAACTGCATGAGGTTTTTATTAACTTTGATAAGTTATACTATATGCAGATGGGGCAGTCTGCTAGTTCCATCCTTTTTAAACTTGGAAAAAAATAAGCTCTTTGACACAAGACACATGGATGAATTTTTCCTCATCCATAAAAAGCCCAATACATCAAAACAACCCCCCGAAAACCTCAAAACACCACTAAACCCCCCAAAACCCCAATTTCCCTCAGGCTTCCTTTTGTGGTCTTTTCAGATTTTCTCGCTATGAAGACACTTTTCAGAGAAATGATGGTGACAGTAATCCTTCGCCATGTCAAATCTTCTGACTAGTATATTTGGAAGAGCTGAAATAAATGTACTCACATACAAATTTATCAGATCAGAAGTAGAGATATTTCAGGAATCAAGTGATATTTTCCAGGGCTGCTGTGCAATTTATGAAGTCATTCAAGGGGGACTAATTCAGCTACTTAAGGTCAAATGGCACTATTAGTTCATGTGGGATACTGGGATAAAAATACTTCCATTGTTCCCACTAGRGTGTCTGCATGAAGAAAGATAACAGTTGACACAGAGAGATGTCCACGGAATTACCTATGTGACACCAGATGATGGGTTTTGTGCTTCTGCAGCAGAGTTAGAATGTAGGTTATATAGGTGCTGCATCACACCAAAGAAATGAAAGAAAAGATACATTTAAGAAAACTTTTTTTGCTAACCAATCACAAAATAAAAATATGGGTTCTCTTTTATTCTACCTGGGTACAATTTGGCATAGTTTCACTGAAGTCAAAGGACTGAGCTCAATTTAAAACTATGAATATAGATCACTGAAAAGACTGTAGCTATGCGATCTAATATTAAATTATTATTCTTTAAAAAGCACTTCAGATTCATAATTGAAGTAAAAATTCAGAGCAAAAGCTTTTGCAGCTACAGTTTGAAAGTACAGTAGAATATGAAATATCCAGCAAATATTAAAAGATCATTTTTTCGTATGTTTCCATTCAACAAAATTATGCATTTAAATAGAAAAAATATTTATATTTATAAATTTCTATATAAAATAACCTTTATTGCTACATGAAATCACTTTTTGATTAACTAGAAAGTGCTGCTCAACTTTCTCCTCCTACTATTCCATTTTGAATACATGATACAAAATTAAGGCAGAGAGTAAGATGTTCTATGAAGGTAATACAATTTGAAAGGATCTCATAAAGAAATACATCCAGCTAAGTACAGCTTTGTAGTTATTCAGCTACCATTTTTCAGGTTTTGTTTCTAGCCAGCTAACATAACAGTAATAAAAAAATTTCCATGAAAGTGTACTGTTTAAATAAACAACAAGAAAGGAAACTGCAGTTACGAAACACACTTTTTCCTGAAAACACTGATCAATGGCCACAGATTTATGGTACCAGATCTTAAAAAGRTCATTGATACCATAAGTAAAACATTGATAACATTAACTGTATTGCTTTTATGCATTTTTCTTGTAAGAACACATATGAACATTTTGTATAGCACTGGCACACAAAATCTGAAAGTTAAATGGAGAAAAAATGTCTGAAAATGAATGTCAAAAATAAGAGTATGAAATAATGATTTCAAGTATTCAAAGAAAGAAAAATATTAATCTAGATGTTTATTGCCAAACAGGAATAACTTCCGATCTGTAAATTATAGACACATTAAAAAACCCCAACCAACCAACTTTTTTCATTTCAAATATACAAGAAAATTACTTTTCTAAAGGCCAACAATTACAGAGTCATGACAGTGAGTTCTATGAATCTGTTTCGTGTTTCTATACTCATGTATAATAATATATATGTTTATATATATATATAATGTATACCTGTATTAATCAGATTTAAAGACATTTCCTTTGTAAGGAAATTAGCACTGCACAAMAAATAAACAAAGTTCTGCATTTTCTATAGTATATCTATGAATACTTTTGTTTAGCAGAAGTGCAACACATTGACCTGAAACAATGATTCATATCTCAAGGTGATATCTCTGCTAGGGTAATGAAAGTAAAAATCAAATTTTTACCTTAATYAAGTCTATGAAAATTTTTTTTAATGACAAAAAATTTAAGCTAGGATCATCTACAACCAAATTTTCAAAAAAATTCTGCATTACTCACGTGGCTGGGCAGACTTTCGTATGTATTTGAATGTAAAGGGGGTTACATAAAAATAGAGGAAAGGGGAGAAAATGATACTTTGTTACTGCATAGAATCTATTATAGTTTGGAACTGTTAAGTTTTTGATTATCTGTCTTTTACTCTGTTCCAAGCTAAAAATAATAAACAATTCAAGAAATTCAGGATATTCTTTAAATTTTGCCTTCATCATTTTCAGAAGGGATACGATCAGAGAAATCTTGGGAGATCTCACCTTTCCAAAACACTAGGCCAGATCATGTTATTTTTTCTAGTCACATATACAATCATACCTTATCCCAGAATGAACAGTAGTATTGTCCACTTGTTCGTATCACTTTCTTATGTTTTGTTCCATGCTTTTGATCTGCATGTAAAAAAGACTGAAGATTTAATAATCTGGGCCATGGAAGAGCTGACAGCTCTGTAAGTCATGTAGTAATAATTACACCTACAATGTAGAAATGTCTTACTATTATTATTGCTGTTATTTTTAGCTTATTATTCATCATTATTGTTATTGATGCCGTTATTATTAATTAAAATTTTTTCAGAATCCATCTATGCTTTGCCATTATTTGTTGCCTTTTAAATCTATCAGACCTGGCTGTTATGATGTAGAATTATGCAGGTATTATGTGGTTTTGTTTGTACTTATAGGCTTAGACTCAACTGACAGTCTGGGCTCCTGAAGAGAAAGCGTTTGGCTCTGTTATCCATCCAAGCTGACTTTCTTTCTTTCTTCCCTTCCATCACTCCTTTTTCAGCTCAGGCTGATCTGGCAGACTGACAGAGGAAACTGCAAACATGTCCACAGTCCCTCCTACTGCACTTTAAAAGCATGGGGAAAAGAGAAGCATCTAAGCAATMTGAAGTCAGAAGGTTATTTTAAGTTCTTGTTGTCTTGTACTGTGGAAGTCAGGTTCTGTTGACTCAACTTTTATTACACAGTTGCTCTCTACGGAAACTTCCAGTCCTACATTCCCAGGACAGGCAGTAAAAACYAATACAGTTAAAAATGTGCTGACAGATTAAAAGAAAGTAATAACCACTTTTTCATCCAATTCTAATTCTGCTACTGAATGTAAGCAAGAGTAGACACCACGAGGGTTTCTTGGGTGAAACAATGTTATGCCTTTGAGATCAACTTCCTCTTTTTGAGATGTTTCCTGCAATAGAAGGGATTTACAGTTTCTAAATTAACTCTCTCCCAAATGGGAAATAAAACAGAGCAACGTACTCAAAAGTATCCCTGATACTGCTTTTTAAATTTAATTTGTATCCACTGCATTCCTTGTCTGAAAGACCTTCAGAGCTTTCTGAATATATCTATTTGGGTTTTTTTGTTTGTGTGCRGGTTGTTGCTTGTTTGTGGGGTTTTTTTCCCCMAAAAGAGCTCTTCATCAGCTTCAGATGCATGATGAGTGCAAGATCAGGCAGTCCTACATCTTTCTTTCTTTTCCCTCATGAAGCTTCTGCTTCTTCCAGGCCATCTTGATCAGTGCTGAGTTTATTATTTGCAAGTGCAAGAGGATGTGAACGACTTGCTATGTCTCCTAACCTTCCTGTTTGTTGAGTTAGTTTGCTAGCCTTCAAGCTAAATGACCTTCACATTTTGTCTGGAATAAAAGTTTTGGAGATGGGATACAGGACATATATACAAACCCAGCCCTTGATTACCCTTCCTATTGCTAGCTCTGAGTYCTTTAACTCTATATTAAAGACAATTTTTCTTTGTAATGATGACATGATGATTTTTTTGCCTTTTCTTTTATACCCCTTTTATACCTTATAACTTCTGTATTCTTAGTGTTTTTTAGCCTAAATTCCTAGACTTACTTGTCAAGATAGGAGACTAAACATTTTAGAAGCTTCACAGTTAGGGATCAGAATGCCCCAGACACCAAAGTCCTCTCCAGAACACATTTTATAGACTAAGATAGAACCATCCAGGGGAAGGTTCCTTGCGGAGGGGGGCTCACTCAAGCCTCCCATTGGTGAATCTTTGATAGATATGCTAATYAGTAAGACCTATAATGTTATACCCGATCTATTGTGGATGTGCATTGCGGTGGGCATTTCAGCACATTCTATCTGGACGTAGTGCACCTAAGGATTCTTAAAATAAATACAGAGGTAAAATCCCTTTTTCCCTTTTTCCCTTTTAACTGTGTTTGATTCTTGATTTTAAGACCAGGAAAACGCATCAGTAATAGTGCGTGTCTTCCTGGTGAAGTGATTCAATCCCATCATATGTATTCCTGAGGTCTTTGATGTCTGGGAATTAATGACAGCAGAAAATTTGGTTGACTAACAGCTTCCAGCCAGGAAATAACTTACTCTCAAGCCTCTGTATTATTSACCATTTGTGTCACTGCCAAGTTTTTCAATGAGGAAGCTGTAGAAGCAACTCCATTTTTTTAACCATTGTGCATCGGATTTTCTCAGGCAAATTATTTTCTTCTGTATAGCACAAGCTTCTCTCATTATCAAACAATGAGCTTTTTTAACAGTGGTTAAAAAGGTATTTTGGAAAGTTGGGTGTTGAAGGGAAAGACATTTCAGTGAAATATGCCAGTTTAATGAAGCTTCCAACAGCCCCATGACACAGCTTCATGTGTCTATTTTTGCAAACAGACAGCTCAACCATGATGCTACTAACAGGGCCAATGGAGGTGGTCCTTGACCTCACTGTTTGAACCCACAACATTTAAAACTTTTGGAGGCAATATCCATAGCTGGTTTGGGAGATGTACAGATCAGGGGCCTGTACAACAGGCGGTATGGCCAAGTTTTAACACTTATGTTGCTCTCCAATTTGCACGACAAGCCGTTACTATTCCGTAATATATTTTTTGGATTCAAGCATACTTTTTTGAATGCCCCAAGACATGCAATGTGGATTAATGCTGGAAAAACCCAGACCCACTCCACTCTGGGGGCTGCAGTGCTGCTAGCATTATTTCATACAGTAAAAAATTTAAAAATTAAGCACTCCTGCCCCATTATCTCAGGTCACTACTTGTATTCTAGGAGTAATCCAGAGGCAAGAGTTAGGTAGCCTGAATGCAGTCAGCATATGACCCTGCAGACTCAAGGCTATGAAACATTTCCTGACTCTTTATGTTTAAAGATGTTTATATGCATGCAATCACTGTCAGAGCTTAGGGTCTCAGATCAGAGCTCTAAGGCAGGGCATGGCTGTTTTCAGGCTTTTCAACCTTTCCATCAAAGATCTAGAAAACAGTAAAGGCTTTCTGGCCTTCTGAGCTTCATGTCACAAAGGAAATACAGATGAATTGAAAACTTTTCTTCCCTTGCATATCTTTTAAAATAGAATATTCTATTATTTCCTCTATTCAGGAACTTCTCAAATTTTGCATTACATTCCAAAACAGGTCATTTTTTTTGCGGCAAAAAATTATTAGTTCTAGTGAGTCTGTGTAGCTTATTACACGAGTAAGCGTRCTAGGACTGGGCATTTTGTCTTTGCATTTTTATTCCTTTATCACTCTTTGTCTTTCCTTCTATGTTCCAAAATATATATATTTATTTCTATACAACCTAAAGTCAGTTTTAATTSGGTAATAACAAGGCATATTTCACTGTGTACTTGTGATACTATTCATTATTCTTTACTGATCATATCTATGTTTCTATATATTATGGGTTGTCAATATACTCCTAAGTGGTGCCACCCAGAATCCTTACAGCATGTGCCATAGCATCATTTCCATTCCAATGCTTCTTCCTTTTTTCCATTAACTCAAAATGCAAATATTTCTCAATATTTCTTTGAGTCAAAAAGATTTATGCAAGACTTCAGCACTGGTGACTAAACAAAGTACTGCAGCTGTTCAAACTTCCACTGTAAATTTTTCAACTCAATGAGACAAACATGGGCTCTATCATCTTGCTTGCACATTATGTTGTCACACTTCTACAGTGCTAATCGTGCTGCCTTTTTCAGCCATTTGTCAGCACAGGCCACTGTGGAGATTGTAGGCAAATGCTCATTTGGAGAACCACGTAGACCATCTGCAAGGTTTAAATTATAACACAACAGGGATTAGAAACACACAACACAAGGGGACAACAAACAAGCAAGCAAAAATATCAACTATTATTTCTGAGTAGTTACTCCTGACCGGCTGTTAGCAGTAGGTACCAAGCCATCCAAGGGGCAGTGATGGGACCCAGCCCTGATGGCTGGGAGGGAGCTGGGTGGGAGCAGACTTCCCCCTCGCTCAGGGATGCTTGAGCTCAGACCTTGGTTGTGTGCAGCACTGCTTGCCAGCCTCAGTATCACAGGGCTGTAGCCTGAAGGTAAGGGCCTCACTTTATCCGGAAGAAATAACAAAGTCATGAAAGAATGAGCATCCCTGATGAAATGCATTGGACTTTTTTAATTCTTCATGTAGCATCACATTTCTTAGCATTTGCCAGCTAAGATGTTAACATGTCCCAAAAAAGTAAATTTACCAAAGTCTACGAAACAGAAGATAAAGGCTTTTTCCTCCCTTTATTCACATTCATGTTAATAGATGTGCACTTGTTCCTTGCATTAAACATACAGTTTCAGAAGTCACACAGTCCACCCCTCCTTATTTTGAGGGAAGGATAACTATATTCAGGGTTGTTTTAATCTGGTTTATAGACCTTCAGACAGGTTCTGCAGTCCTCCTAGACAGTCTAACACAGTGCTTCATTTTCCTTAGCTATGTTTTGCTTTTCTGGCTTTGTATACAGAATATTAACAAACTAAGCATTCTAGGATATGAATATTCTAAATTCTCCAAATGTCCCACCATGTTTTCTTCAAATGGAGCTTTTAATTTTTGCTTCCTACCCCAACACAAATCCTTCACTTTCCTTGATCTTATCCACCATAAATGGTTTATACAATTTTGCTCTTGTGATACTTATTTAGGTTGGCTAAACAAAGTCCTTCAGCTATTCCCCGCTAATCACTCATTATAAACCTCCTAGTGTTATTCTCTTTCACTTTTTTTAAAAGATGCTTACACTGTGCTGAAATCTTTATGTCCCAAAATGGATGCATTACTCAAGGTTGACATAGCTAACAAGAGATAATGACYCAAAGTAGAGAAGAATTTTAATTTTTTAAAAATAGTTTACAGATTTCTTCTCTCTGAGGATTAGTCAACCAGCTCTAGGCTGTAAGAATATACCCATTTGATTTTTGGTTTCACAATTATTTATTTTTGCCTGCATTTAGAGAAGAAGAAACCTTTTTTTTTCTTCTTTTTTAGTGTAGGCTTTTTGTATTTTTTAATTTGTATACTGCATAAAATCTGAGGAAACCGTATATTAGCCATGTAGATTAGCTCTAACATCACAAAAGATATCCCAGCACCTAATCTGGCATTTCAATCGCCCTCTGTATGGAAGTGGGGAGTTATAGCCCCTGTAGAAACTTTCTGAAGCAAGTCTCAGAGCCTGTGTCTATCCTGAGAGATTTAAGAGTGCAGATATGACAGAGTATTTGAAATCTCACAAGAAAAGTCAAAATGAACAAATAGTATAATAAGACATGATAGCTAGGAAAAAAAAAAAGAAAAAAATCCAAAACCAAGCAAAAAAACCCCAACACCCCAAACCCCAAACCTTCAAAAAGTGATTTTCCRCTTATCAAAAGGTAGCAATGGTAATTTAGTACCAACCTGAACCAGGCTATGAAGGGTTCAATGACAGAGTAATACAGAATATCTTTGAAGCATGTGATTTTTTATTTATTCTAGATTCTTTCATCTCTGCATAGATGAGATTATGACTTCATGTGTCTGTTGAACAGGGACGGATGTGCCAGTCACACCAGTAAGTACATATACAACAAAGGATAATGTAATATGGCACAGGACAGGCTGCAATACAAAACTGTAGTCAGAGTCACTCAGAAACCCTAATGTGTGCATAACCAGACTTTTGTAATTTTCAAAGATGTCTTTTTCACTGGTACACTGCAATTACTCAGGGTAAGCACACTTTCTGTATTTTTTTTTAATTTGTCAAGGAAATCTACAGAAATATTGCTTAACACATTATACAAAAAATGGATTTCTCCCAAAAAGCAGCTGAAAAAATAGTTCTGTGTGCTCAATTGATTTGAGTATAATGTTGRCTGGAGAAACAGATACTCTTATCTGCAGAATTTGAAATATACCTTGATGACCTGACTTTTCTCACACTTGAAGAACATTTTTTTTTCTCTTTATTTCTCTCCTATCACCCATAACTTGAAGTATAATCTTTATTAGTGAATTGATGTTTAGAATGTACCACTGGCATCAGCAAGAAATGAAAATTCCTCATCTTCAGCTGTTGAGCTTTAGCCAGTTTGTTTGCCCAAACGCCGCATAACCCATGGTCTCTAAATAGGAGTCCAGTGGGAAGCAGACACTAGTTCTCCCTGATATTTCAAAGGYATTGCTGACTAGAACTGATTGAATTTTTTTCCAACATACTCATTATTCAGCATCCGTATCATTCTGCTTTTCATCAGTGTACATGCTTACGAAATTTTTGTCACTCTTCAGTCAGCTCATTTATAGAAGAATAGTCAATCAATAACTCTTTCAGTGATTAATGATTAAAATTATCTGTGAGCTACTTTTAAAAGTAACATACCTGCATGTTCAGTGACTGTTAGAGTAACCTGTTAGACTGTTTATAAAAACTTCAAATATTTGATTACTTCATTTGAAAGAAAGCCCCAAAATGTCAAGAATAGATATTTAGCAGACCTTCCAGAAGCCCCAAATAATATAGATTTAATGTATACACTAAGCTTCTAAACCAGAACCAGGGGGATCACTATAAAAACAGAAGTCCTAGCTGCTGAGTACCCAAAAACACAACTTGTGGGAATCACTGYAGCAGAATGAAGAGCGAACTGTGACTGGTGGATTCACTGTACTTATACTTTGCTGCACAAAGTTCCAGGGAGGAAGAACCAAGTCTGTATCTGGTAAAATGTACTTCTAAGTACACAGTGACCTAGACATAGCTTCAAATTTCTTAGGGAAAACACGCATGCACACATGTACACTCCTCAAGACTTGGCMTTTTTAAGAGTGTGGGGAAAAAGAGGATTTGTTTAGTCTTACAGAACCCAGCTTTGTGTTTCCCTAGCACATCTGACAGCAAAAATTTAAAAGTCAGATGAAACATGAAAGAAGGAAATAATTTTGGCAAGCTGACCCCTTTCATCATGAAGGAAAAAGGGACAAGAGCACACTCAATTGCTGCCACTGACAAGAGGATTAAATACCTAGCCGAAACAAGCAAGGGCAAAAACCGCTACCTGACCTAAGGAATCATCTGCCAACACATTGATTCCTGAGGGAACTGAAAAGCAGGAGGGAGAAAGCAAGTTTCTAACTGTGACCACACCTATCACCTTGCATTTCTAGATTCACACCTGGGAAAGGATTTCGAAACAATTTCACCTGGTGTGTACAGACAAGCAGTTTGTCCTTAGAAGAAAAGAAAATGCAACTATGTCTAGAATAAGGTACAGAATTAAGTCTGATGTTTTTTTCCTGCTGAAGATAGCAAACTGAGTCTTCATTTTAAATCATTAAAATAGTTAAGTAAAATTGTTAGTACCATGTACTGGGTTAAAGGAATCTTGAAGATATTTATACTATTTTTAAGAATGCTTTGGTTATATACTTAAATAGGAAAATACGGCTCCTCTGCCCTTGCAACAAGATGTGCAGACCACCTCCCTAAAAAAAATTAACTGTACCGATGTGTGTGCTCAACTATCTCCACATCATGGTCCAACTTCTCTGATACTTAGTGTAAATTCCTCTGGCATTACCAAAGGTAACTGTCAGGCACTACAAAGCTAATCTCAGACAGCAAGAAAATCTCAAGTGATGGATATATCCAGACCTGGAACTGGACAAAGCTGGTTTTAGGGGWAATCATCTAAATTCAGAGATGATGAATGATGCAAGATGCTGATAATTTATTGCAACACCCACACACACCCCTTCCTCCTCAATCAGGATGAAACCTCTGGCCTCAGGAATCAAAGCAGGGTGGACACCATCCCAGGAAAGAGACAGAAACTAAAAGGTATGTACAGAACAAGTGTAACCATATTATTATTATTGAGACTTTTCCTGTATAAAAACATTCTAACTGTAGAATTCTTCTGTTTCCAGTAACATTAGACAATTAGATCTAGAACAATAATGATTAGAATTTTAAGACTTCAATTACAGTGACATTACATTCTTGACTTTATGTGTGTATATACCTATATCATAAATATATGTAGGATAGATTTCTCACATATATATGTAAAATATGTGCTTCCTCTTTTCTCATCATCAAGACATTGACTGCAACACCATAAGATAAGGGTTGAATTTGGGGAGTTTTGCAGGAACATAAACCCTTAGACTATAAAGAGGGTTTTCTAAGGAAAGTAGCKTATTTACAAAAAACATACAAGTGCTTTCCTGTTAACATGAAATGTAGACAACCTACTAAAGTTAGTCATTGTTAACCCTATGGGTAGTGGCTCAGGTGACTCTGATCTTTTGTTCTAAGCACTCCTCAGGAGTGTCCAGACATATTGTCTCCAACTTTTAAAAGGTATTATTAAATATGCAAGTGTGAATCATGCCATATAATTTCTTCTCATATATACTAACAAAAGGAGTCCTCAAACTCTCATTTTGACAGGTATTACAGAAGATTCGTTCTTGCCACACGAAGAAGCAACAGCAACAGCTGGAGGATGGTGGTTTGATCAGATTGACATTAAATGCAGGAGGCCAAAACCAATTTTTATTTCAGGCTGAGGGAGGAAATCTTCACCTAGTGATAAGGAACTAGATGACATGAAGACTTTTATTACTTTGGGTGTGTTTAGTTTTGTAACTTCAAGCAGATTATTTCACCCCCTTGATGCTCTGTTCCTCTCCTACTTATTTAAATRTTTTGTTCACTGCAATTATAGGTTTTTAAGGCCATGACTGCCTCTCATTATTTGCATTTAATGCTGGTAAAGTATAAAGTTAATCGGTTCCTAATCTGGATTGAGGTATCTTGGTGTGGCCATAGTACACAATGACAACAAGTTTTCTGTGAGGAGGCAAGAAGGTTTTCAGTGAATAAAAGAAAGATTTTTTYTTTTTTTTGGGGGGGATGATAGAACTGCCAASTACCAGAAACACATAGGCAGCTATTGTTTAATATTTAATATCTCTACAGGCAAAAGTACCCACTCAAMTACATATAATGCATTTAAGTTGCTGCCCTGGGGTGATGCTGATAGTTTGTAACTATTATATCTTCAGATCGAGAAGAGCAGTTTCGGATCAAGTTTAACACAGCTTCACCTAGTGACACTGAGCAAGTGCCAGATTGCTTGCTCTGACTGTGTCACTTGTAATGAGTGACTTTAATATCTATGCTAATAAAGCTTGCTGCATTTCCTGTATAAGCTTGACACAAGCCCCAGTGGCAAAGAAGGAACAGGTATCTAAATTAAACTGAAAATGTCTTGATTGAAAATGAWGGAAATTATATTAACCAGTCACCTGTGGGTACATGTTATATGCTACCCTGTGCTGAGTTTGCTGGTATGAGTGTCTGGCATACTAATGTATGCCAAGCTTTGACAAAGCAGATAAGGAGCATCTCCATCACTGAGAGGAGACAGACTGGCACTCCATCTTAGCAGTTCACTAAAATCTTTCTTTTGCTACTGGCAATTTCCTTTGCTGCAGACCTTTTGTCTGACATGGGATGGGGCTCGTCCTATTGTTTCCTACAAGCAGCACTAAAGTTTATGACAGATATAATCCTCAGATAACATATGAAATGAGTTCCAAACAGAGGCAGAGTACAGTATGGAAGGGGCTTAGAGGTGGCTTGAGTAAGGTGAACCCAGGTTTTACTAAACCAGAAGGCTTTATTTACATAGAGAGATGTAATTGGGTTATAATTCTGTAAGAATTACATACCAAAGTCTTATATCTTTCTAGTGCTATAATTGGGTTTTTTGAGAGTGCCCAGAAGCCTTCAKTACAGAGTAGGATAAAAGCATTGTTTTAGTTGTGAAATACAGCATAATAAGGTCAGCACATCCAGGTGGCCCAGGAGACAAGACACACAGGTTGAATATTTCTCTTTTCCAGCCACAGAATTCATGCTCTGCCTGATATTTTTCCTGCCATAATTTCTATATTTATAAACAAGAACTGAATTTATTTCCCAATACAGTGCTACAAAATCATAGAATAAAGTAACGATGGAACGGACTGGGCCACATATTATATCTGAAACTTTTCACAAGTTGAAGCTGACCAGCTATATTTTGTGCTGAGCAGACCTGCTCCTGGAATAGAGGCCACAACAGAGTGAAGCAGTTCAAATAGAAGTACCAGGCGGTGTAAACCTAATTTTTACTCTGTCTTCTTCAGGTTGTCTTCACTTAAGTAGGATTAGTTGGGCTTTAAGTGAGTATAAGAATTACATTCAAGAAGAGCAATGATTTCGAGTGCTGCTGCATTGTGGGGCAGATCAGTGCCAAGATGGGTGAGATGGATAGAAAAGGAAGACATTAGCATCTACTTCAAACAGAAGTAGCAAAAAGTTCTCAGACAAAGCAAATCTAGTACACGTTCAAACTCTTATCAGTAGTTTGAAGAAATTTAGTGTCTGCACTATAGCATAGAAAGAAATATTAATTTCTAGCTCTTTCTCTATGGTTATTCAGTCAGAAACTCTAAAGAGAACAAGAAAAGTCTTGCTCAATTATATGGAAAAAGTGGTGACGCATTGCATTCTTATGGAACTTCTTTAGTCCTGAGCTACCTTTATCATATATTTTGTAGTATACCTTCCACAGTATCACACAACATATTCATTTTCTTTAGGAACATTGCTGCATTTCAAAAAAATAATAGGGAAAGAGTAAGTGAAGATTTATTTTTATTATTCAYGCAGGGATTGTTCTTGAAACATTCTGATCCTTCAAAGAATGACATTTCAGAGTTTATTATAATATAAGATGCAGTTTAATTTTTCTAAATTGAAATCTATAAACTATTATAAGTGGCAACATCAATTAATCATGGAATTATTCCGTAAATCTTGGCTAGATTTGAATTCAGATGATAATGCTTCTCAAACCTCACAGAAAATCTTACCAGAAAGGAGAAAGTCATAGGAAATTAATTAAATTGAAAGTATGGAATAAAAAAGAACATAAAGATTTCTAGAATGATSAGAGCAATGTAAAGTGTCCTCACGAGGAAACCAACTTTCAATGCAAATTGTAAATGTACACTTAAGAGATGACTTATAATAGGTACATTCTTTATTAAACCTCCAACTTAAGATTTTGTTTGTTTCTGACAAATTGATGTTGAGACTTGCTTCTGAACAGCACTACCAGGTGAAAGTCATTTTTAAATACTTTGAAGTGTTCTAAGTTGACATAAACTGTTTGCAGTGTATTAYGGTAGAGATGTGCTTTAGTATCAAAATAGATTTTTAAATGAGAATCAGTTTTGGAAATTACCTTTTTCATGTGTTTACCTCTGTGTATTTTTGTCAGAACAAAAACTTTCAAGTTTTTCCTCTGTGTTGCAAAAGTGATTGCAATTCTTGAACAATAATTTTCATATTTAATCAATTTCCTTATTTTCTAGGCTTCCTGAAGTTTGTATTTCCCTGCTCACTGACACAGAATCACAGAATCATCGAGGTTGAAAAMGACCTCCAAGGTCATCAAATCCAACCTGTGACGCATCYCCACCTTGTCAACCAGACCAGAGCACAAAGTGCCACGTCCRGTCATTCCTTGGACATCTCCAGGAATGGGGACTACACCACCTCCGTGTGCAGACATTTCCAATTCCTGACCACCCTTTCCATGAAGAAATTCCTCCTGATGTCCAACCTAACACAAAGTGGAGAGGCACCCCCAGCCAGCTTTCAATACAATTTTTCTAAAGATATCTAAAAAGTTTTCTTTTCAGTAGATACTAGTTCTGCAATCAAATGCAAGCCCATGCATTTTTTTGTTAGACCAAGAGCCCAATTGAACTAGGATGTCTGCCATGATATTGCATAGGGTTAAGCTGGAAATTAATGCAAGGCAAATTCAGGTAGAGATTTAAAGAGCCTGAGCTCTGGCAATAGTCTATGTATTCTTGCTGAGTTTACTCATCTCTCACTGACTGAAACACCTCATTATTTCATTTAGAATAAGGCTGTATCCATGGATTATCTTACCTCATGGTATTTCAGTCCACATGGTTCTCAGTCAGTCTTTTTATCTGACATATATGTAAGAGTAAACAAGAATCTTCAGACACAATTTAGCTCACAAACAACATGTGATATTGAGTCCACATTAATGACTAGATAAAAAACTTGACATTCTTCATCAAAATCGGATTAATTTTTATTCATATTTTTCCTAACATTAGGAACAAAACACTTCTCCGAAGTAGTCTGAACTTATCTTCATATGTTGTTATAGTCTGAACACACTAACTCACAAACAGGCTTATAAACATGTTTTGTAATTCACTAAATTACATTAAGTTAGTAATTCCTCTGGTCAGACTAATGATACTGAGTAGAGAGGACTGCCTAGGTGAAAAGCAGCAAAAGCAGGCACACTTGTATAACCCCTGTTTTTGTAACAAAATTTTCTTCTGAACTCTGTTGTTTATGTGGTAAAAATCTTGGTTTAGGGCACGGGGGAAATGAATAGAGTTAGTACAAACTCAGTGGGAAATTCTCTTTAATAAAGCACATAACAGAACATCAGTATTTCTTGTACCTTGTCTCTCTTCCTTTGAGTACTTAGAGATATTAACAAYTATCCAACCCATCACATTTACAATAGTACACTTTGCTGCAGTGATTGAATTTTTTTCAATTTTCCTGTCTTTGCAATCTATTTCAGGATGCATTTGTGTCTGTTTCACACTGCAAATATCACATTTATCACATTTAGCGTCACAATGGAAAACAAGGGTACAAATTAAATCCTGGGAAGATACCAAAACACAGGTCAGGAGTACTGACAAAACGGGAAAGACAGATTTAATATTCTCTAGTGGTTTACAAGTGTTTACAGAATCTATCCAGTTTCCTGGCCCCATGTAGTCAGCTGCTCTCATGACAGAAGGACTTACTGAAACACAGTAGAATATGCTGGATGAATATTTGGTTTTCAGCATAGGAGAGGGACACCTGTTTGGAAGGGACACTGAGGACAGGACGCAGGATGTGTTCCAACAAATTGTTCTTGACAGCTTAGCTGCATTTAACCTCAGTAATAAAGAAAGATGGTCAATCATATCTGAAAAGCTCTTGACATTAAGGTCATTCTTAGATGAGATTTTAATTCTATTCTTGTTTCTCTTGATCATTTGACACTGTAAGATAATAATTTCAGAAATAATTGTTTGAGTGATGTATGTCATTAAATCTTTTTTTTCTCTCTTCTCTTGATGGAAAATTGAGTTGTAATATTTTTAGTCCTATTTTTTATTAAAACATAACACCATTAAAAATTCAATTAGTTACAAATATAAAAGATATAAACTAAATAGTACAGTAACTCCAAAATGTGGGGATTAAACATGCTAAAATACCTCCAAATTATGAATATTTCATATAAAAATGCCTTCAATGTGAGGCTTCATCTATATCATGATGACCAATATGGGCCACTAGCCCTGAAAGGAGTATAAGAAGATTTGATGTGTTCAGGAAGGGCTAACACCATGTGGCTGTAAGCATTCCCAGTGCACTTCACATTAATAATGAAATCAAGCTTTTTTTGGTCTCATAACTATCACCTCTGTGTTATAAGTTTTGAGCTGTATCCTTACTTGTTGTGAAATATTCATCTGTTAGGAGGAGTTTAAAGCAAGGGATAGGCAAAGACAGGTCAGTCTCTTATACATGTGAATCATAGGTATAAAACGTGTTTATATTAGGAAAAAAAATGAGGTGAAAAAATAGATCTTCATGTTAAAACAGCGGCAGCCTGCTTGTACTAAATTTCCAGTCTTTCAGAGACACAAAGGCACAGGAAAGCAGAAATTCATGAATAAGTTGCATCCAGAAGAAACTAGCACTTAACTGTCTAACAACGATAAAGCTTGGTTTTAGGGATATTCCATAGTTGGGATGACCTATTTTGCCGTGTTTGACAGATGATGCAAAGAAACTACAGTAGAGAATTGCAGGTGTTTCATTTGTAGCAATGGGATCACTACTACAGTCCTCACTGAATAATCCACTATTGTTTAAAGCTCAAAATGCTCTTGTTTTAAGAGTATTTTGCAAAACACTTCATACAAGGATTATCTTTATCTGAACAAATATCTTACTATTACACATCAATTCACATCTTCGAGCAGCAGTTATCAAGTGTCCCACCAGTGGACGTTATTTTATTTGCCATTTTACTGTCCATAAGTTTAAAGAACTCCCTAAAGTTTCTTGAACTGTCTGAGAGAATTCATACTGAATAAGATTTTTTTAAACTCTACTAGTTAAATATTTAATTTTATCTGATTTTATGGATCACTACATCTTCAGCAGATTGTTTATAATTTTTAAAGGTCTTCTGCTTTTTACATAAGTCTTTATGACTTAATCAAAATGGAATCTGTTKCCCCTACCTGCACTTGGAATTACACCTCATTTAGTAAATTTCCTAGTGTTTCTTGATATTTTTTACTTGGGAGAGAAGCAGGTTTTGTGTTGAAGTTTTCTTTTTTTCATAGATATTAAAAATAAATAAATTTTGTATTAAAAAATTTCTATTGCCATTTATATTCCCAAAGAATTGGGTACATAAGCTAAATAGTGCATTCTTTTCTCTTAGCAGTTATTGTGTTTCCTCTGTTTATATAGCTTAACACATTGAATTCCATTCAACATGGTGTAAGCTGAAATGGGTTGAGTAACAGATGCTTCAAAGACCTGTGGTGATGCCAGCAGTCTCACCACAGCATAATGACAGAGAGACTGACAGCAAAGTTATATTGGAGGTGTTTTTAATTTGTCTTTTTTGGTTTTGCCATTTAACTGCCAAGAGATGCAACGTATCCCCCCTGTAAATACAGGTTATTTGGAGTAGTTATTACCTATGTTCCTGCTGAGTAACAGCACTAGGATGTTTGTGTGCTTGCTTGTTTTAAGTTACACACCTGGAATTTTACTTTTTGTAGCTGCAGCCATAGTATTATCTCATGATTGTGCCTGTGTTGACTTTAATTGTGTTGGGATCCGGAGCCAGCCCTGTGTGATATATCACGAACAAGGCGCATTCAGTTTTTTTTCCTGAGCTTTGCAACACCCTATCTATTCCTTGTTCTATGCTTCCATAAAAGCATAGGAACTGTACCCATCTGTGTTATACTGAATGACAGCAAATACAATCTTGAGAATCATACTACATCTTCTTTTAGAGCTGTTCTATCCTCCACATACAACTCTTTTAAGTCACTAATTTCTGGTAGTCCAGGGACCAACCTTTTTCATGGGCTTTCTATAGTTTATTAACACTGTTCAGAAGATGCTTTTCTACTGTCTAAGTGCTTAAGAAGTGTTTTAATATCATAGCCATCTGTTCATCCGAATATTTTTTTTCATATTTTGTCCTTTGTGAAATGGTGCAAGGGAAACTGCTACAGGAATTTCACTTCTGGGATTCTGTATTACTTTCACATCAGACCTTTGTAATTGTGTGGTCTTGCACTGCAGACTTCTCAGTACAGAAGGCATCAGGTTGTCAGGAATGTTCTCTAAGGAGCAGTGATCTGTTCTAACTAATACTTGGTGTCCAAGCAAGATGTATACTGTATACTCACGAGACTTCTGTAACTGTTGCAAATAACACTTTTTCTCTCAGTTTAATTTTACTTCACTATGGTCATTGATACTGAGGTCAGCTGGCCTCTTTCCTGCAACAACTCTCATGTTGCTTTATTATCATTTTATTTTAAAGTGACAGTTCCTGTTTACGGGAACACATTTTCTTTCTTTTGCTTTTTCAGCTCTTCAGCAACATCACATAATTTGGCTAATCTCAGTATTGATCTTGATTAAATCACACCTGTCATGAATTCTAATGCTTTTTTGAGAAAAGGCTTTTAATCGTTTGGATTTTCACTTCATTCAGGTCAAATTCTGATGCTTCCTGGTTTTAGTAGGTGATCAGTGGGACTTGCTCAACACAAACTTCCAGTCTGTTGTGAATTAGTTTCTGTCACTGCTGCTGGTGGATAGTACAATCAGATTTCTATCATCCATGCTGTTTAATGCAAGAAAGACCCCAGTGACAGTTTCAGTACCTGTTAGTTAATATTATAGTACTTTCCCCTTATTTTTCTTAATATCTCTTGTGCATAAGCTATACAGAGGACACTCAGGAGAGCAATCATTTTCCTATGAAGAGTATGAGCTGGCACCACTCACATGGAGCACCTAGGACAAGAATACACTGCCTGACAAAATGTAAAGTAGGCACTCTGCATTACTGCTTACATCTCATGAGTTGACACGTGTGGTCCACATGAGTTGCCTCCTAACTTTTCAGTTATGCCACATGTGCTGCTTTGGACACTGTCTTTAAGTACAATCATTAGAATAAAATCAGGAAATCAGGGATTTCTAGATCATCTCTTTTGGGAGACACCTTCTATGGTTCTGGGTCAGACACTACCCCCTGTGTTTTAGTTCCCCTGTTGGGAACCATTAATAATGATGATAATTTTCTGATGCTTTTCTTTTTTCAGTCTAAATCAATTTAAATTGAAAATATTTTTAGGATTAAAAAATCCCTATCTCTGTGGATATTGCATATACTGTATAGTAAGAGTCTAGTCTTCCCATTAGGATTTATAAAATTTTGCAAATATAGAAATTATTTCCCAAATTACTACAGTTTCATAATAGAGGATTGCTATAAAAAACACTACTGGGAGAAGTGTTGGCAGACTCAAACCTTATAAAAGCATTCTTTTTAGCCATTTACTTTGCATAGGGCCCATTCCAACACTAACTAACCAGCAAGAAAAAAAAGGAAGGAAAAAAGACTGATGGGTGTTTTTTTTATATTAGACTTTTTTTTAATAGTCTTAAATCATATGATGAGGTACAAACTGGCTCACTTCTATGCTTTCAGTGAAAAAAGTAGAGATGGTATTTTAAAACAACCTCTGAGTAAAGGAGCTATATCTGTTAAAACTTCCTCTCTAAAGTAATTTTTCTGTGGAGTAAGAGCTAGACTGCCTTTAGCAGAAAGTTTTATTTCTTAGCACAACAACGTCTCTTGCTCTATATAGTCTCAACAGAGATTCTCTTGTATGTTTTTTATAGAACGTAATACTCTATGGCCAAGAAAGCACTCCTCTTGGAACCTATTATCATAAATTTCTGTTTAAATGAATTGTTTTTTCAATGGAGTTCTCCCCAAAATTCTGTTTTATATATGGTTATATATTCAAATATGTAGTAAGAAACAAGGATTGTGTGTGTTTATTTTTCTACCTATACTTGAAAAAAGTAGGTTGAATCTCCATGTAAAAACTATTTATGCCACTGGTAGTGTCAACAATTTGTTGCCTTATAGGACACAGATAATTTCAAGCATTTGTTTTGAACTTTCAAATGCTGAGTATGTTCTCTGAGCATACATAGCAGATAATTTTTTTTCTGTGAACCAAAACATTCAACAAAATGCCTAACTCACTTTCATGCATTCAAGCAACTGCAAAAAAGAAAAAAAAGAAAAAAAAGGAAAAAACACATTAATTCTTCCCTTTCAGACAATAAAATTATTTAAAAAATGAATAAGTATGAAATTATAGAGAAAATCAGAATATAATTCACAGGAGAAATAATTTGGATTTCCTCATGTAATATTATGAAGGTACAAAAGTCAGAGATCAAGTGAGCAATAGCTGTGCAAAGCAATTGAAAACCTAATGGTCATTGTCTGTCTTGTAGAGACGGAAATGAGAGAAAGAATAAGAATTTAAAGCTGCAGCTGTGATTACTGAACGTACTGGTGTTAATTGTGGAGACAGGTTTCCTGATATGTTTGGGGTTTTTTACCCCCTTGGATTTTACATTTCCTTAAGGAATTTCCTTGTATTGTTTCTGCAGCGTGACTGTGGGTCAGTTTAAGGTGACTTAAAAAAGTAGAAACTGCCCTTTGTTATTTCATTTATACCAGGGGATTGAGTAGCTGGCAAATGGCAATAATGTTATGTTTGCTTGTGAATTTTCCTGCAGTGTCTGTATGGTTTTAATTTTGCTCCATTTCCTTCATTATAGCACATTACATTCATGCACTTACACTACCTCCTGCAGAAGACTTTATTTTCAGGTGATTAGAAGCTGTTGGCTTTTCTCAGATGCAGTGCAACTGACATATTCTGTATTAGACCAATCATTGATAGAAAAAGATAGTATTTTCTGCATCTATAGGGAGCTTGTTTTGCAAAGAGTACTTTAGGCATGTTRAGTTTAAATATATACAGCTGGTAACAAAAATAAGAGGGGAAATAGAAAATAATCAATGGAAAAACACTCTATATTGTTTCATACTTCTGTTACAGCATCCTTTACTGGCATTCATATGTACAAAGCATAGTTTTTCTATGGAATTAGGTACTTAAGCAGGAAAATTATACATATTAGCTTCCTGTGTGTAACATTTTTTGCTTCAGTCTGTTAGGTGTATGCATTCCCATTTTTAATGCAAGGTATACAAGTGTCAAATAAATTTTACAGCCTAATAGAGTCTAAAATGTGTTAGGGTTGCACCAATGCATTCATTAATGATTCATTCTTTAACTATTTTCTTCCAAAGAAAATAAATCTTTTCATTTCTTTTTACCATTACCAGCTTCAGAATGACCACTCATGTCCACAACATAGTTTTACTGTACCAGAAATTTTGAATTGCTACAATTAACAGTAACTTAACAGAACAAATAAATGAATTTCCCCATTTCTTAAAGGTATTCCAGAGTATGAAATTCTGATTAACAAGATAATAATCTCAACATTCCTTGAATTTTTCTCTCTTTCTGGTAAATATCAACATTTAAGTCCATGCCCTAGAAGCAGACGTCTTCTTTCTTCTCAAGGACCATACAAATGGTAGCCTAAATGAAGTATTACCTGTCCAAATATTTTCTGTTCTATAGTTGCAGTCAGTTTTCTAAAAAAGTACTAGTAAAATGTATAATGGCTAAACACGGAAAATTTTCTTCTTTTTTTCCATTTTGAGAAGCATTTAATTATATTTGGTATGAGACTGCATTGAGTAGTTTTTTACATAATAGTGGTGAAGAGCAGAGATTAAGATTTTTTCCCTTTCTGTTAGTGATAGTGTCACAAACTGAAAGTCTGAGATACAACAATCAGAGACACTATGAAATTCTTCACTGAACTTATGTGTTTCACTGGGCCTGATTCAAAATCTCTGAACAATATTTGCTAGTCATGTGCAGCAACCCCCAGGAATCATAAAACGAATCCTTAAAATTATTCCTGTACTGGATGGCTATAATAAAGGTATTCTGTTTTCCTGTTGGAATGTCAATTCTCTGGAAAGTAGCCAGAAATTTTACCACATTCAAGAGTTAATTACAGTTGTTTTTATAGACTGGTTTTAAAAAAGAAAAATACCATAGGCTTATGTTTTTCATAAATTATGGGTGGTGATTTTAACACCAGCTGGAAATTAAACTCCAAATAAGCCACTGCCCTTCCCCTACCCCTTCCCATAAGGGGAAAGGGACAAAAGCAGAGACTATGGGTTGAAATAACTATTTACTGAAAGCACAAAGCAATGCAACAAGAAATGCATGGYAACAATATTAATAAACAAAGTGTACCAAAAATGAAGGTGTTTTACCCACAGAAAGATATTCACCACATCAACTTGAATAATCAGAGAATTAGGAAATTTCTCGTGTCTTTCACCTAGTAAGAAGCTTCTCTTAATTTTGATAATTCATYGCAACTTGCATTTGTATTGCAGATTTTAGTTTTTATCCACTCATCTCTCTAGTAAGGAGCAGTTTCATTTTGGAAAATGTTGACAAGAGGCACACTGACTGGTTTTTTATTCATACATTTTTGCTTTCAGTTTTTATTTTTGAGGTGTGCCATTCCTGGATATAATTTCAAACAGTATAGCAAATCACATCAATAATGAGCTAATTCACATGCAAAATACAGTCAACTCGGTTCACACAAGTATTTTCTGTGCAGTCACACAAAGCAGTTTCACAAAGTTTTGTGGCTTGCATAGTCAGCTTCCTACTCAGTGTAGCTTTGAGGGGTTATTTTTGGTTTTCATAAGCTCTGTTTTAAGTCTCTTACAAACCGATTTGCATGAGCACTTTAGTGCCTCACTGTCCATGATTATATTTATTTTGTGAACAAGATAAAAATGGGTCATAAACCTTCCATTGTTCTTGTTAACTTAGAGCATCTGCTCTAGTAATAAGCACCTGGTTGGGTAACTTTGACATCTGTGAATCTCTCAGTTGATGGACTTGCCCTTACTGAGTATGCCAGCAGAGAGGATGAAAACCTTATTAGACCTATTTCACAGTCTTTTTTTTGGTAGTCTTATATACCTTTGCCAAAGCTGAATTCTGGTTGTGTGGCTTCTATGCACTTTTTTTCTTATTTGTACAGCTCTAAGTTTTATTTTGTCGCACCAAAACCCAATGGAAACCTCCATAGCTTTCATGGAAAAGCTGTAAAGAATATATTTGCTAGTGATATATAGGTTTCAAGGAACTGGAATACAAGGAGAGTTTGAGCTGATTATGTATTATGTATTATGCTCCTGGTAAGCATGAGTGCCAAAAAGGTTTGTAGCACCTTGTATTATTTGAAGGTCAACATGCCTTTAATGAAAAAAGCAGAGTGGAAGCTCATGAGTTTCAATCAAAACTATGTCACAGGATTTAGGGACAGGTTCAGATAATTATGATTTTTGTCCAGAAAACATGCAKAAAAGAAAGAAACAGTAAGGCTCTATCTCCTGTCAGAACTGTTTGTTTGTTTTGATAATATCATCTCTCATTTCTCAACAAACATTTGCAAACCAGTCTGAAAAGRTGAAAAACAGACAAGCTATATTACAGATGTCACTTCTGGGAACTTTTACTTTCCCCTGAGACAAAGATCTTCTTCTCCATCTAATTTTGAATCCGTGAAGTGAACAGATATGTAATCTTTGATTACAGCTATAATTGAAATGTGTGTATGTGTACWTGTGTTTGTGAGTGAGTGTGTGAGGGAGTTACGTATGCTCCCACCTGTACTTCTCTCCATATATTTATGTAGAAACATACAATGCTAACTTCCACATTGAACCAAATCAATACACAATATTTTGGTTTGCGATCTCCAGGTAAAATACCCATTCTCTGCAAGTTATTTAAATAATTTTTTTCATCCTCTGGTTAGTTTCTCTTTAAATTTTTTTCCTTAAGGCAAGGGATTCAGCTCTCAGACTGATATGTTCTGAGCATAATGCCGATGTAATCTTTTTCAATTCCGTGAAAATGAAAGTTCTTGTTCTACAATTAACTCAAGTTTTGCATGATCTTGCTGCTTGTCTTACAAGGTAACATCCAAGCATTTGCAAACAGGATACCAATGAAATGTAAAATGCAATCTGGTTTTCATGAGTATTATCCCATTGCAAGTTTTTTACTGGGTTTCATCAAGCTGACTATTGTGATGACAGAGAGCAGATATCAAAACTTAGCAGATTTTAGATAGCCAGCTTACTTTGATTCTTCCATTAGATGGCTTATCTCAGGGAAGATTAATCCACCAGCTTTTTTTTAAAGGATATGATGTGAATTTAGTGCATGGAAAGGCTGTGATGGAACAAACTTCTCTGGGAGTGAAGCCAACATTTCTGACTTTGGAGCTGTATATATCAACATGTCCTAAAAGGAATTTAAAAGCAACTGGGTCGTGGGGCAGTGCCTTGCTTTTCCTTTTATCATTCTTAAAGCTCTCCACCCAAGGCTTTCACATCTTGGGTTCTAAATAAAAAACTATTACATGAAAGGTCCTCTGACATGCTCTTAAGAAATTATTCTCCCAAATTTATGAGCAGAGTTCAATTGATTAAGTATGCTCAAGGGAGATATTGAAGGATAGATTGTACATTTCAATGGACTTGCTTCTGAAGATGCATATCAAAATAAGCATTCACTGTGTCTATTATTCAAAAGCTGCCTAAGAGTTAAATTTTGGAGGTGTCTCATCATCTGACAAACTGCTACTGAAAACTACAGAAGTCAGTACAGAAAAATAAACCTTCCAGAGTGGTACTCCCTCTCAGCCACAAGGAATTCTACAAGCAAAAGCACAGTGACCCACTGGAAATTGTTTTTTTTCTCCATTAACTCAAGACAAGTGAAAGAGACTAGACTATACAGAATTTTTAGAGTAGAGAAGATTAATTTCATCCACCCAGTAGTCATGTACACCATGTAAGGATTTGGTTCTGAATTTTTGATCATAGCAAGATTTTTAATGTTCTCACTCTGACTTTTCCTGTGAAGCAGACTTTTACACTCTTAAACTGATAAGCATTTGCCATCATCTGTAACATGAAAATACTCTATATCCATCTACAGAGTTTATATATATACCCACCCACCTGAATGATTATCATAAGTTCCAATAATTTAATGGCAGTAAATAAAAATACCAAATTTAATTGAAGTGAGAAATGAAGTTTGCCTGGAATCAAAGAGTCAAAAAAAGAAGAAGAAACAAGGAAATTGATTAATGATTTCATGCACAAACACTGTCACACACATTTGCATATTGTTTTATTAAAAGGAAGTAAATGCCAATATGTTAACCTTAATTATTCTACATGGAAGGTTTGGGGTTTTTTTTGCAAACTAGCCTAATATATTTCATGTACTGTACAAAATCATACACGGTGCAGCAGTTAGAATGGAAGTATTATTATGCAATAAATACATTTTTGCAAGCCATTAAAGAAAAGCAAATTATTAGGAGCGGCAACTGATTATCATATGGTCAACTAACAGAGTACAGGCTCATGAATTATCCCTTGAATTAAAGGTGTTAATTGATCCATAAAGGAGCTTTCACATTCCTTTACCATCATGGCTACCAAAGCAATATTATCAATATAATTTTAAGCCCTGTTAAAATCTTTCAGTATGTTCTATTTAACCTTTTCATGCATTACTAATTGTGTCAATTTATATTTATGCATACTGTACAATATATGGTGTAATCGATTAGCTCAATTAGCTTTTCCTACACTTTGATCTATACTGAACRAAGATCATCCTAATCACACAAAAATTAAATACAACATACAGTGAGTTTCATTCTAAAATACAGACTGATAGGGAAAAAATTACTTCCTGGAGTTATAATGGCCTAGTAGCAGGTGTATTTTAAACAATAACTTTAGAATTCTATTTTCATGTTTATTTGTACTATTTTCTACAGAAAAAAAAATCAACTGTCGCTGTTCTCACCGCGGACGAGTAGAGAAATGACACAAGAGTCCAGGCTCAGGGGTAAATGGAAGTGATTTAATAATTTTTCCAAAGGCTTTTTTATGTTAGTTCGCAAAAGTGTGTTAAATGGCATAAGGTAATTGGTCCTTTGGCCATCCACCCCTTGAGGGGATTGGCCAAGTTCTAAGACACCCATCTCTAAATGTTTTTCTAGTTAGAACCATAAGAATTCTGCAAAACAACCTACAGGTGCAAGAAGTTTACAAAACTGTAACATTGTTTTAAGTTACTTGCATGGGAAAGACAGAGCTCTCACAAAATGCTGCAGAGAGCTGAAGAAATTCTCTGCTGAAGCTTTTTCAGCATCCATAATCAACCAACCAAACAAACCAAAAAACACCAAAGAAAATGTAGCTAAATCTAAAGAACCAAGTAGAGAGAAAGCACCACAATCTAAGCATCAAATTATCCTGCAAGGTGTGATTGGTGAYGATTCTGTGATATAGAATCACAATTCTCTTGAACTGCTAAGTGAGAACTTGTACATATCACTCTAAAATATACTTGGGATTTCTCCTTTACTGTTGATAGCTGTTTTCTCCTATTGAAGAGACTCTTAGTTCTAAACAATCTCATTCTCACAAGTGTCAGGAAAAAGTTAACTACAGATCGACATACAGTAGGAGGAATGCATTATGCATTCATTTTTCAGCATACAATTAGTTAGAACTGTAGCCGTAGGCTAGAAACTACAGCTAAGGCTTCTTATCAATGCCTTTATATTGCAGAAATGTATGCTAAAACTCTYAAATAAATGAAAAGTTATATACAAAAAAAATTCAAATAAAAACATCAATGCACGAGTGATTAAATGAATTTAAACAAGCAGCATTCTTTTTTAGACTCCCCTATCCTGACAAGTTCAATGAAAGTTGAAATTAATGAAGCATGTTGATCTGATGAATCTCACTGAGATTGTGTACTACTGAGAGATACTCAGACTGTCTGAATCAGAAAGGGAAAACGGGAAAAATAAAATACTGGAAACAGCATGAAGATTAAAAAGTACCAGGCAAAAGGTAAAGCCTTTTTTTCAGAAAGTTTTTTTATATTTATATAGACAGTRGTGGACAGAGAAATCTCTGTAGCCTTCATCCATGCTTTGTTTTATTGACTGCTTCATGTATTTTATGCAAATTCCACATATTTCTTCATATGGAAGGAAATTATTAAAAAAATCCCTAGAAGACAAGCAAAAGAAAAACAAAAACACAAAGCATCACAAAATGCGTAAATATTCTGCCAATAAATTAGAAAAATAAAGATACTTTTCAGCAGGTACATTAGATGTCTTTTGCAAATAACTATTTGGAAAGAAATTGAGCATGAAAATTTCATGAATATGTATTGATAATAGTTTAGATTCTGTGTGTTTCTAGCTGCTGTTACTTTGCCCCTGCACATAACATTTTGAGCTGAAATACACCCTGAAATACTTCAGGCGCTATGAAATAGCAATCTACTTAACCAGGACCTAYGTGGAACAAGAACAGAATGCTACTTTTCAAACTGATGTTCTCACATTTCTTCCTTGAAGTTGATTATATTTGCATTATTTAATATATTCTTCTTTACATCTTTTTCCAATTTTCATCATGGCACATACCAAAAAAAAGCAGGTAACTGCCAGATGAAAGCCGAGCAGACACCATGGGTAGTGTGAGTGTGCTGTGTTAGAGAGCATTTCATACAATCATCATKCATACAAAGCCAAGCATTTTTCATACAAAGCCAAGCAGGAGAATACAAGTCAATTCTTGCTACATTTCATAGCCTATATCTTGGCATAATGGCCTCTGCTCTAATCAATAKTTCCAATTGTACTAGGCTCCTATAGGCAACATTAAAGCGAATGAGGATTATTTTGGGATATTACCATATTGACCAAACAATTATCTTGTGGAAACAGTGGATCTTTACAGCCACTTTCCTTCTTAAATAACTAATTCAACATTTGAAACATGAACCTACTGCAGTGTCTTGCCACAAATGGCCTCCAAGTTCTCTACAAATCTTTTTCATAGAACCACTTTTGTTTTCACATGTGAAAGAAAAATATGAAACGTGTAAATTACAATTCTATTGACAACTTCCTACTGTTTTGCTACATTTTGAATTTATTTACTTTTTAAATTGCTTACTAGTTTTATACCAAAATTACTTTTTGAATTACATCTTCTTAAATTTGGTTTTATTCTGGAGTCAGATTACTGAATCACAGAATCAWTAAGGTTGGAAAAGACTTCTAAGATAACCAAGTCCAGCTATTGACCAAGAACAAAACTTTGGGAGAAATTCTACAAATTGATTCTTTGACTTTTAGCCTCATTAAGATGAGGCTTATTCTGAATTATTAACTCAGGTTGCACAATGAGTCTTTTCACAGCTATAGATCTTAAACTTCCTTTTCATTGCAGAGCTAAAAAAACAATGCATTTTTCTACTTACTGAAGTCAATGAGAAGTTAAAATGTTTGATTCATCTGAAACGCAGGCTTTTGAAATGCTGAAATACAGTTTTAGGATCCTAAAGTAACTTATGACAACATTTACTATGTAAACAGTGGCTCTACTAGAAGATATGCAACTTGAAAGTACGAATCAATTGGTTTTCCTTTTGGCTAACACACACAGAAAGCAACTAGAGCTGATCAACTACCAGCTGAAGCATAAATATTCTAACCCCTCCTCCACCCAAAAGGTCTTTGTTGGTCAGATAGCCCTTAGGGATCAGAAACGTGATTTTTGTTGTGCCTTGAAGTTGCCTCATCGTCAGTGTTGCTGAGTTGCAGCTTTCTGACTGGTTTTCTCATGTCAGAATTTTTCCTCCTGAATCCTTAGCTGCTGCCTACGACAATCTCAACTATTACACTTATCTGTTATGAGTTTTGTCATCCTAACAAAATTGARCCAGCACTTGGATCACAGAAACACTAGGCTGAAGGTCACATTRACAACGTCAAACTGGTTGGAAGATAAAAAACTGAGTATGCATCCCAGCTACAGGCTTAAATTAAATGGGGGTTTGGCTGTGGGCAGGGTGGGGAGGAAGAGAGAATTGGGTCCTGCAAGGAAGAGGTCTAGTCGCCATTTGAGGCTCCTGGTTTCTATGTGCCTTTCTGCAAACCTGCAGGGCTCCTAAGATATTGTCTGCCATTTCTGATGGGGATATCCCAGCTTCCCATTTGCACTGGACATCTCTCCTTAACCATGTAAAGAAGTTCCTGTATAAACACACCGTGCAGTAATGTAGGTTGAGAGTTTTGAAGGTTTTGTGGTTTTTAATTTATTTTAAACATTTTATTTCTGTTTTTATAAAGATGCAATTCAAAATTTATATTTATTTTCAAAATTTATATTTATTTTCATAAATTAATATTGTGACAAAAAGAAATTCTTATTTCTGAAATGTGGAAAAACAAATCTTGTTACTAAAAGTCAAAGCTATTTCTCGAGAAGAACCCATACCTTTCCCTACCAGACTCTGAAATAACTTTATGCACTGATTTTAGCCAAGATTTATTAGTGAAAGRATCTGTGCTTGGTCTGGGAACCAAAAAAGTGCTAGGGCGGAGTCTTAGTGCAAGGACTGATCCGGTGGTTCAAATGGAAAGTGGTTCAGCCTGAAAAGTGAGACCTGCTTCATCACGTCTTGTGTTGTCTTGAGAAACTCCTCYCCAGAATTTCCTTTAGAAAATTTCCCACCATTAGAGAGGAACTTTGAAACGCTCAAGTCTGTCACAACTGAAACTGCATTCTCCAACATGCTGTGCTGATAATATGTTCTATATGCATATGCTGATAGATATGTTTTCTTACAATCTCTTCATAATAATTTTAAGCACTATAAGCATGTCAATGACACTGATTTAATGAGCAAAGTGGAAAACGAGAGCAGGGATGAAATAAACAAATTAAGGAAAATTAATTCCTAAATATTGATGCCATTAAAASTTTGAAGTAACATTTTCATCCTTTCAGGTAGAAATAAGTGATTTAAGATTTCCATGGAAAACCTGGCTTTCTGATTAAATGTTACAAGTAATGGGAATGCGAACCAGCTCACACCAAGGAACATTTAAAGCAAATATCCTAGTTTTTTCAATTACTAGAAACTTATTATAAAATGACTATATACATCATATATGTGCTTGTGTGGTTATATTAATATAGATACATATCTATAAAATATTTTTTATAATCAGGTTCAAAGTGTTTTCTCATTAGTAGCTGATGATAACATCTTTGATCATAGTTTTAAGACTTTTAATTATGTAAATAGTTGTGTTTGATCATTATTTCTAAACTGTTATGTCTTTATCTTCATAATAGGTAATTAATTTAGTTCTATTATGACATCCTCCCACAGAATATTTCCAAACACTGAAAAACTGAATCAGATAATAGAAACAAGATTGTGACTTTGAAATATTATTTAAATTGACAATTTTTTTAATAATCAAATAATTGCTTACCTATATAGAAATACATATAGGTGTAGTTATAGATATATTCAGGTATATGTATATTTAGATACAGGTATACAGGCATATAAATTGAACACATATATATGTATGGGGGTTTTTTAAACCCCTTTTGTCTCAAAGGAGTTTTGAAGATAATGGAAAAGTTACTTTCTTTATTCTTCCTTTACGCCTGTTTAATCTATTTGTTGACAATGCTCACCCTTCATCAATTATTTTTCATCCATTTTCTAGCAGTTACACCTGGTGCTGTTACTGGGAAATGATGCAGTCAGTGTTTCTTGTCAATGAAAAGTAGAAGTGCCTGACATGCACTTGCAATTTCTTGTACCTTAAATGGCCTCACGTCTTCCAATGGTTCAAAAACAAGGGAGGGCAACTTGGCACTGCAGGACTCTACAGATTAAATTGTTAGGAAATAAATGAATGTGATTAAATCCAACATCATTGATGTCTGCATCTATTTCTGGCTACCAACACGCCAATACTTTGTTTGCCACAGTAAATATTGTGCGGATCCTGTACTGTAGCAGTGGGTAGGGCAATGTTGTAATAACCCCTTGTTAATTTTTCAGAGTGTCTGATATATCCATGTAATCTATGCAACACATCTATTCTGTAATCCTTTACTAATTCATGAGTATCCATGTATATTTATATGCTATGATGCTACACTGGAGGGAGACAGGTAGCTTAGCTAATCAATCAGTTGGTCATGGGGAAAAAAAACCCCCTGTTTTGAAAAAGCATAAGAACTAATCCCCTGATGGGTGGTAGATTTAGCTGAGATACAAATATAAAGAGAAGAAGCTGAGGCTGTATCACCTTCCTGATTTGCAATGGGTTCTGTAACATGGTACTTCGTAAATCTGAAATGAGCAAGTAATGCTCAAATTGCAATCATGTATTAACAATTGAAAGAGAAAGAAAAAATCCAGCAGTCAGACAATACATGGTAGCACTTTTTGTAAGTATTGTGAACTAATGAATTGTAGGCCTTTCTGTGGATTGAACTGCTATTTCTAAGATGTATTGGTCTTTCCTGACATGGATGTAAATGACGTATAGTTGAATGACCTGGACAGGTCGTGCCTGAGTTGACTGCTGGTGCTGCTGCTGTCTCTGGCATGGCTGAGGCTGAGTCTGAGTAGTCTCGTGCAGCTTACCTAACTGTGTAGCTGATATTTGTGCTTTGTCATTTTCGAGACACATCTTTGTAGAAGTACATTATTTTTTAGACACTTCTCAAGGAGAATTTTGGACTAAGAAACGTGTTAATCTATTTTTGGTATATGCAGTATCACAAATCATGACAGAAAATAGGGTTTAGTCTTGCAATTAATCATACTTTCTGTTCCCTCTGTAAGGACTTAAAGAGCAGTTGCCTGTCTCAAATGCTGTCAAGGCCACAGAAGGAATTTGCCATTAGATAAGGAGGAATTTGTGGAAGTGTGGTGCTGATTCCAGGTCTGATGGAGGTGAAATTTGATTAGCACATCCTGCTTAATAGATCCAGAAAAAAATTTCCACTGTGGCAAACTGTGGAAAAGGAAGGAACTGCTCATACACATAACACCCCAGGTTATAGGAATGGCACCCGTGACCACCCCACAGATGCCCAGAACTTGGACTGTATAAAGGTGGTACTCCCAGAAGAAAAGCTCAGGGACCCCACCCACCATTGAGAAGCCCAGGGTGAAGAAGGACCAACAGGATGCTGCTGGGTCCACAGGTGGTGACTGTCTTCTGCTTGATCTCTCTCTCTCTTTCTCCCCTCCCTCCCCCTCTTTTTCTATTTCTTTCTAGCTCTCTACCTCACATTTACTGTTAAATAAAATCCATACTATTGACTTTGGCATATGGTCTCATTTGCACCTTAATTCAGGCAGAGGCATCTCTTATAAACAGATCTTAACACCTTCTATTGGTAAAACTGCAACCTGTGGTGCTGGGAGGATTAATTCATTGGCAATCAAGGTTGATGCTTTCACTATAGAGTTTCCTCTAAAAAATTCTTATCTTGGGAAGCAGCTGTTAATTAAACTAGTGCAAACCAGCCATAACAAGACTCCCTTTATTTGTCATCTAGCCACTAGATGAGCAGAGAGCATTCAGAAAAAAAAAATCAACAAGTAATGACTTTTTAAATTTTGCAGCTACTGTTAAACAAAATACAACAAAGGAGAATCCTTGTTTACAGCCAAGTCTCAACACGTACAATCAATGTGCATTGTTGTTTGGAAGAAAATGTCTGTCTTCCTAATGAGCCTTCTCTTCCAACTAAGGTTAGCCATTCAAAGGACTCCTCATGCCTTTTTGGTGTGCTATGCAAAGGGTGACAATTGCTCATTTAGGGTTCTGTGGCATCAGGAAGCCAATGTGATGGTAATCCATCAAGAAAGTAGATGTAGTTTACAAATGAAGCAAGCTCTGAGTGTTGTTTCACTATTTGTTGTTAAAAAGAATCATATATAACTGAAGATATTAACTGGAGGAGCGAGCAACCTTAATGAGCTATTAGACATACTGTCACACTAAAGTGGTCATAGGCTGCTAATTATCAGTGGTTATTTCCATAGCTGTATTCCTCCAGAACTTTTAATGCATCATGTAAGTTATTCCTCACCTTTTCCAAAAGCTCTTCAGACAYGATAAGGAGCTCAGCCTTTGGAGTCCAGTTTTCACAACAGTATCTGGTCCTAAGCAGCAGGCTTGAAAACATTGTCAAAGAACTGTTCTTCAGTGTATTTTCATGTTTAATAAATGTCCTTATTGGAAATAAGTGTCCCATTTTCAGTTTAATTTGTCTGTCCCTTATTTTCAGTCTCAGAAATTATGAGAGAGTATATGATGTGAGAAACTCTCAGAAAACTTTTATATCTACTGTGGAAAAGCATGCTTTGTTCATGCTTTCCTTTAATTTTCTCTCAGAAAGTACTAAAATATTCTACCTCAAATTAGTAGTGTGAGTCGTCTCAATCAATGAAAATGACTGCTCTGTCTATTGTTCAGGCTTATTCTTTAGCCATTGACTCCTACCTACAACCCTTCTCTCCTTACAGGCATGCATACATTCTTCCCACATCCTCAGTAGTTTTAGTGCAAGCAGAGGGTATTACTAGTTATGTCTAATCACTGGCACATATTGCCATCCCACAGAGAAAGCAGTCTTGATCAGTGAGTGTTGAGGCCCAGCAGTTCATTAGCCTGTGTCTCATTTGTCAAGGTTTAGAAGTCAGGAGAACTGAGCAGCTGATTTGAACAGTAGCCACAGACCTGCAAATCTGTGGGAAACCCAGACTGGAGTGTCTACTTACTGCATTTCCATATGTGGGCCTGTGGGCAATAGGATAAGAGAAATGCAGAGCAGTCCTTCTCTGAGGCCAAAGGCAAAACTCCCATTGACTTCCCAGAACATGATCTTTTTGAGAGAGTGACAGATTATCCTACAGCAAAAAATCCTTCTCTGTCAGATTAAAAGAAAAAAGAAGCTTCAGAGGTTTCAGATCAAATGAAAGAACACCACACAAAGAAGTTTTGGAGTCAGAAGGGTCAGTGAATCTTTATTCTGTGGCTGTTTTTTAATTTTGTACTGTGAAAAGCTCTTCAGGTCATGCAAAACTGCTCACACACAGTTCCATGTTTCACACAGAATGAGGAAAGAAGTATTTTCAGACAGCTGCAAACATYACTGTCATCTCTCAGTAAATGTTCTCTTTTAACTGGAAAATGTAGCCTGCACTAGTGGATAAGCCAATGTTTAAAAGTTCTTTAAATGATTGTTGTAAACCATTGAAGCCCAACTTTGTTATTTATAGGAATGCACTCTTCCATGAACGATTTGTGACTCAGTGCTGAGGAAGCTCAAATGCAAAACTACATCACTTAATTCACTACCACAAAATAGGAGAGGGGAAAAAAAACCCCAAAAAATGTTTTAAAATCAGGGACAATGTTTAAAAAAAGTATTTATTTGGGGGAAAAGAAGCACTGTTGTTGAACTGTTTATTGAATTTGTTATTTATCTTTGGAGCAGTGCTGACAGTTAAAACAAATGTATCATGAATATCAAAGAAACTGAGGATCTAAATTGGGATAGTTCTAATGAAGTTAATGGTTCTGCGTCAGTTACAATTATAAAAAAGTTTATCTTTAAATTTTAAACCAATTTCATCACATTTYACTATTTTAATTATACAAGATAAACTTTGTCTGTCAAACTGACTACATAATGATTCCGATCCCAAGTATTACTTTTTTCCCCCTCTGCTCTAACATGTTTTATTGATTTAGAATCATAGAATCATTTAGTTTGAAAAAGACCTTTAAAATCACAAGTCCAACCAGAAAACCCTTAACCAAGTGAACCCTTGCATATCTTCCTGCTGACTTAAATTATTTATCATCAAATTCTGTTTAAAATTTCAGAAATGTCATTTGGGGAGAAGCTTAATTTCTCTGATTCAGTTTAGCAGGACTGTGTGAATGTATAGTCACAAAATCACAGACATTGATTCTAGGAGAAGATGCATTATTATCTGATCTGATATCATTGTATCATCATCAAAACAAACAATTTCATTAAAGAGCACTTTTCAGAAGGCATCTAAGCTAGTGCAGGGTATTTTCCACTGATGATGTTGTATAAACAATATAATTAAGTTGTTTTTTTAGCTCCCTTTAGGATAGATTAAGTACATTTAGACTTAAAGATTTTTGTTTGTAAGACATTCTGTCCAACCCCTAGTTTACATCTGGGCCTTTTCTCTCTAGTGTCTCCAAATATTCAGTCCTTTGTTTAAAAGAGACAGAAAAAGTTTTTCCACATAGTTGTCACTGGTGTTGTATTCAGACATAACCTTAACTTCACTCATTTTGTTTTTACTGCAGTGGGCTTCATTTCGAGTTGATTTTTAGTAAGTTCATGTATTCACAGAYAACCTCGAAAGTGACTGCCCAGGGACCAATCTTTCACAATCGTGGCAAGCCCATGTGCCTCACCAAAGCTTAAGTAGAGTGATCTGACTGCCATTTTCCCCAAACCAAGAAGATTTTTGCCTTTGTGAATTTCAAGGACTCCAATTTCTATTCAAATCACAAATCAGCAGTAGAATCTTGGTTTTTYTWAAAAAAGAGCAATTCCCAAACACTGTATCTCACTGGGCAAAATATTAGCCAAACTTGCTTACAGTGAGCAGGGCTGAAATTGTCACAAAAACCAATATAATATTGTATGCAGCTAGGACACATAGATTTTCATAAAAGTAGTAGTACCCTTTTCCTGTAAGATCTATCTGTTCCTGTCACCAAAGTTTGATAAAGAGGGCATGAAAACCTGGTCTTTAAGAAATCAAGATAGCCCAATATCAGATAAGGAGTGCAGATACTGAGTGGAAACTATTTCTAGTTATGGACTTGAGACCTGACTACTTCTGGGTGGCACACAGACGTTTTCCCATTCAGGCTGTAGGTATGCAGAATCAGATCTGGGAGCCTCTGTGCAGTCCAATCTGCACATAGAGACAGAGTTTATTAAACCTTAATCCTCTTCAATGTATTCCCTGCTGTAGCCTCCTATWCGATCAGAAAGGCCTGCTCTCTTTGTTTTCACATTTCTTTTGCAATCRCCTTTAAAATTCATTTTCATATGAACTGAATATGCTTAAAAAATAGTACATATTATATTCTGTTCTTGTTTTGTCCTCATTATTACTATCCTGCTGAACTGTATATAATCCACACACTTCATCAGGGGATATATATTTTAAAAACAGATGCCTACATGTAAATTCCTAAATTTCCATCATGTTTCCGATCAATTTTACTGATTTTTGAAATGTTCTATACACAGAGAAATATCTACCTAACACAAATATACACAAAATATACATATACATGCAGACATGAATGCTTAATTTTATACATGCATATATATTTTTGTTATTTAAATTGTTGAGTTAGAAGGTAAAAATTATATTTAGGCATATTAAATATTTATTGAGAAAGAAAAATCATTAATTATAGAAACACTGTATGTAAAGCTAACCATAATCAATTTATTGAGAACAAATTATCAGTTTTGATGAGCACTCTGTGGAAGAAGTAGTCCTTCAGATTAGTGTTTGCATTCTGACAAACAGCAAGTGAGTTAAAACCAGAACCACAAATTAGAGTAGAATCAAAAAACATTGTCAAGTTTTTGCAATCCTCCTAAAGATACATCACTCAGGACAGGCAGGAAGATTTTGGTATGGTATCAACTGCTTAGCAATCAGAAAAACAAATCAACTAAAGGATCAATCAACTAAGTTTTTCACTTTATTCATAGAAAAYGTATTGTGATATTGTCAACAGCGTTAGCAGGCTCTGACTTCCAGAGAGGAGACATGTAACACTGGTGCCATAGGGATTTCTGAGTTCAGTTAGCATTTGGATATTATTTTTCAAGCAACCCCAGAGGTAATAGCACCTGCACGTAAGATGCAAAAGCCTTTTATATACTCAATTAACAAAAGGAATGGTAAAACTCCATTATGGAAATACAACAGTCAGAAACAATCCCATGTCTCAGGTGCAATTAATTGTTCTAAAAGAAGGACTGCAGACACCTTATCAGAATAACAGCAGAGAGAGTAATAACTCCCGTAGGTATTAGGGGCGAAGTAATGAAGCAGGGCTAGGACCAGCCAAGCATAAAGATAAAAACTAGGAATCTCCACAAAGCACTCATCCAGCAGTTAGAAAAATTAACAAATTCACAGGTAGGGTGTCAGCAGCTATAACATGTACAGTAACACTACTCTGATCAACACACATGAATCTCATTGATTGTTTCCTGTGGTAGTAATTTTGTGGCCATCTTGCATCCTCTTTCTGTTTGCCAGCACCTGACCCAGGTTATGAGGCAGAAAAAGAAAAGTTCAGCTGGTATTATCTGGGGAAGCAGTCAGAGCCCTGTTAGGGTTAAACTCAACAACAGCAGTATTTTGCCAACTTTTTTATCCTGTGTTGAAGCCAAACTTAGTGTAATGGCTGCTATGAAGCTCTGCATGCATGTGTTTCAAGACAGAGGTCAGATCCAAGTTCTGATCTATGAGCTAGTTGGGTAATCCCCACCCTATGTCTCAATATGTTTCAAATATTTTAAAATGGATGGGAGAAGAAATTGAGTTAACATTAATATTTCAAGCATCCAACAGCAAGCACAAGTTTATCTAGTGATTCATGTGTTTGACAAAAGACCAACTTCTGGTGAGCATGATATCAAGGAAGGAGGTTATACTAATAGATTCCATTTTACTTATTACCTCTACCTTGTTTAAGTTTATCTGTACCAAACAGTTCTTGATCGATCTCTGACTGCAGCTGATAGGAGTCTGAGATGCAGGTCCTTGTGTAGGTTTAATAYGAAAGAGGTGTTCATTCCCAATATGTCCTCCAAGATGTGTGGGCCACATGTTCTTTTTGTGCCTTAGCAGAATGAACACAGTTGACGCTAATGGAGTTCTCGTTTGCTTGTCAATTTGCTTATGATAATACAGTTATGAAGGTACACTATAGCATGGAAGTAAAACTCTCAGAGAAAAAGTATTGGGTTTTTTTGAATCAGGTGGTCCATTACAAAGATGTGTATTTCAAATATGACATGGAAATGGGCCGTCTTCTTACCTCTTCTAAATAAGGTGCAAAATAAAGGATATCTTGAAAAAAGTGCTAATAGATTCCATCTGAAAGCACTGATCAATTCAAAAAAATGCATTTTAATTTTTTTTAAAATATGAAAACTGAAACATATAAGTGCAAATAAAGGAAAGTATAAGTGAAACAGCTCTGTTTGTTATGTAAAAAGGACCAATTTTACTTCCTTGTTTTTTCTGGAGCTATTTGAATAAAGGACAGGTATGATGACTTTTAACTCAAAACTTTTATTGGTTTGTAACCAAAACTCTCTAAAAATTTATGTGAATAAACTGAAAATCAGAAAAGCTTTTTGCAACTTCAAGTAAATGCGATTAGCTAGAGTACAATTCTAGTAAATTGTAGCTAAATGAAGGAGTTGCTAAGCTCAGCTTCCCATACCTTTTTCCTGTTTCTCTTCAAATGGATGTTACTATGTTCCTCACTGGTGTTTGTGAGTGTCTATGTGTTCAACCATATAATTTTGTTATTTTGAGGGAGGGGAAACAGGGCTTTTTAGATTCAGAAGCAGTTGGATAAATATTAGTTTTTTTGAATGCAACATCTGAATTCATCTGTCTGCAAACTCTTCAAAAACTGGCCACATATTGACTTAACTGAACAGCAATATTTGTACTACATGCTTCATACTGTGCCAAGTAAGTCACCAAGGCACTCAGTACAAGTTTTGCTGTCCTCACATCTGTTCTCTGCCATAGCAAGTTTGACATTAACACATCCAGGAGTCCTCAGTGGAGTTGTGTAGCAGATTGTGCCTTACTGAGAACACAAAGGAATGTCAGGTGATTGGCAAGTCTTTTAACACCTTTTTCAAAATACAGACTGTGTTGGGGGGTGTGTGTAAAAGTTCCCWAAGGATTTCCAGTTTAGAAATTGATTCTAATCATAATTACAGGAATTTCACGTAGCTATGACTCCATTTGGTTTGAAGGAATGACTCATCACTGTGAGTGCTGTAAAGAACAGAGCTCAAAGAGAGTCAAGTGATTATGGCGGAACAGTTCTGAAGTGATGAATTTGAAGAAATTGTGCATATTAAGCCAGATCAGAAATAAATGTCAAAGAAAAACGTGGAAAAGCTGGAACAAGCTTCTGTCATTTGGGCTGATAGAGGTTTATTTAACCTCACTACAGGCTGAGAACACAGTAGATGTATCTGTATCCAGATTCTGGCTTAAGTCCAGCAGATGACACAGAGAAGATTGTAGAAACATTTAACAAAAAGAGGTTAATTCCTCTTATAAATATAAAACACATACCCATATGCCTGACATTTGGTAAAGAATATATTATTCATAGAGGAATATTAAAATAACTGATCAATCTCTGTTTAAAATAAGATTAAGATAAATTTCAATTTTGTATCAACTACTTTTAAAAAAATATTTTCCAAACAYTTCACAAAAACTAGGTAAGAAAAATTTAGAGCAAGCATCCTTGTTGGTTTTCATCTGACCAAACTGCTCTTTTCTCATACCTTGGCACCAGGTGTACGTTAACTTTGACAGAACACGACACTTCTCTAAAATAGTAGAAAAAAAATTTTAGGCATGATTTCCAGTTTTGATAACATAATTTTCTCCTTGGGAACCATTTTCCATTGTAACCTGAAGTTACTTTAAAGGAYGGGTTTGCATCCTCTGACTTCTTCTGCCCTGTCAGCAGAGACATACTTTGATAAATTTCTGTAATGGTTGCACAGACTAGACAAATTTTGTAGGCAGATTACATAGTGTCAGGATAGCATTAATATACCTGAGTATTTGTGATGGAACAATACATGAGGCCACTGGACCCAAACACTCATTTCCAAGTCTGTTCAAGCCTTACAAAAGGCCTGGTGTGGAAATCCTCAGCCTCAGAGGTTCCCTGGTATGTCCTCAAGACATAATTCCACTCTTCACTTCGATTATGATCAAGATATTTAGTTCAAAACTGACCATTAGATGAAGAATTTCCTCTTAAAGGAGGGAGGATAGATGTCTGTTTCGCTAAGGAAATACTTCTGAGTCATTCTACTTTTCATGTTGGTAATATTGTCTTTCCTGCTACTAAATAAATACAGAGTGCCTAGAATTTCTATTAATATGAAGCCTTCTTGGTGTCTTGGGTTGTTTTCTTTTATTGATTTTTAATCTGGACAACAGATTGATCCTCCCTTAAAGTAGCATGACCCCATCCAGATGAGAAAAAGGAGGATTTTAAAATTATCAAATCACAAAAACTACACATCTGCTGGAAAGTGAATCTATTCACATGTTCTTTGTGATTAATGACAAGCTATAAGTAGAGTTTTAGAAACCATTTGCAGAACAGTAAAAAGAAAATGGAGTAATTTGTATTAGCATTCCAGATATGGTATGCTACAATGTSATATATAGGATTCATAGGTAAGACTGAGAAATAGTGCTAAAGTGCTAAAACAATGACTCTGTGAGATTAATAGCCAGTTTTAAATGTTCAGAAAGCTATCTCTACTTTTAATATTGATTAAAAAAATTCTCATAATTCTTTGTAATATAAAGGTAGTTATGCATCACAGAAAAAGTATCAGAAGTGCTCTACCTGCACCAAGAGGAGCCCAGGTACAGAGCAGGACTCTGGGATGCCTGTTGTGCCTCTATACTTAATTCACATCCTCTGCTGGTAGGAAGTGCAAGCTTTGCTTGCAAAGATGTTATGAGGTCAGTTTGAAAACAGATCCAAAAAGAATGTTGTTGGAGTGCATCCAGTGTATATATGCACTGTTCATGGATATTTTTTGATGCCTCTTCTGGGCAGATGTGGCCAAATGGGAGTATTTGATTTTTGAGGTTTACAGGATCTTCCACAGAAGCCTGCATGTAAGGATCAGCTCAGGTCCCTCCTGCTCCAATCAGCTTTATTTTCCAAAAATTAGAACCAAGATGCCATATTCTGATCTCAAGTACCATATAATGTTGCAATTATAGGAGGGCATTATGGATGGTTCAAATGGCAGTTGGGTACGATATTAAAGTGATAATTATTTTTTCCTTACTTGTGGCCCATTATAGAAACTTGTTTTCTTCCAAATCTATTTTATGTGGTCTGGGTTTGGCTTGTCTAGCCCCCTATGAAATAGTTTACATATTTGATTTTTTTCAAATTTTGATTATTGCTTATATTCCTGATAGTGCATGCTCTAGACTTATTTTTTCGTGAGAAAATCTTCACACAGTGTTTCTTGGACTCAAAATGCTAATAAGAAATGTCATAAAGCCCGCAAAGGAAAAATCTCTAAAACTCTTACCAATCAAAATCACAATAAATCTACAGGTAACACCTCTAATAAGGTGCAGTTTCTAGTGTAAAAAGTAATAAATCCTTGTTAACATAGATAATAAATATATCAAGACATCAATAGATTGACAGAAAAAAATTAAGACTGATACTTAAGAGTGATATTACTAGATATCTTTTAATCTGTAACTATCAAGAATTGTAGATAAGGGAAATAAGAATATTATTTTTAAATACAATTTAGCCATTTTCTTCAATTGAAATATTGTAATGTGATAGAGTTTACATGTATATGTGTATAGATAAATATGTATGTTGGAATGTGTAAAAGTGTCCTGTGTGTGACTTGTGGATGTACACAAAGGTCATACATTGAACAGGGGGAATGTTAGTCAATACCAAATTAACAGTAGTGTTTTAAAATTTATTGATTTCATTTATTCATACTTTAACCCATGTATTTAATAAGCTTTCATAACAGTGTGTCTCAGTGATCTGTTAGAGTGAAGAGTGATTGCAAAGGTTATCATGTATTAGAAAGTTCCCACTCTGATCAGGACCAGTAACCAAGCCATAATCAAGAGCTAATTGTAGTCTACGGGGATTTAAATTCAAATACAACAGAGTATAAATAAAATCAGAATTTTAAGGTATTCAGTAAAATTCTGTTACATAATTTCTCTGCCACTAAAAGCCCAATTCAGAACCCAAAGGCTCTGAAGACAATACTTTTAAAGGTTTTAGACACTTTCAAACAATGACCTTTAAAAAGATTTATCAATCTAAAGTATCCATGTCCTCACAGACCTAATTAGACACAGCTATCCAGCTTGAGACTTTCACATTGTTTAACAATATGGAGGCATATTAAAAAATATTTTCTTAATCACATAGAAGTGAAAATAAGAAAGATTATGAAGTGGGTTATAGCATCAACTTGCATTTCAGAAAAAACTATGTTTCAATCTCTCTTCTGTCATATGTTTCCTTTAAGGACTAGAACCATGACTGTGGCAACCAACAGCTGGTCTGAAGGCCTCGCAGACATTTCCCTTGATACAATCAGTTTGTACCCATGAGAATTGCAGAAGCAAGAAGATAAACAACAGAAAGAAGTTGTAACAGCTGCAAAAGGGAGGATACTGGCCGATGTTTAGCGAAGAATGTGTGTACTCTACAAACAACCAATAGTATTGTATTGTAGTAAAATAATAGCCAATGAACATSTAGCTAAGAAAGTGTATAAAAGAAGTTGTGTAAATAATAAACGTGTTTTTTGCCATTGCTCGAGGCAGAGACTGTATGTGTATCGTGAGCGTCTCAACAGCGACACATGACAGCACTTAAATTGAAGTYCTTAACATTTACATGTCTGGTCCTCAGACTGGAAGGCACTGCAGTTTCTAGTCATCCCTTTTATATTATTTTTAAAAGTTCAGGAACAGTCCTATGTTTTTTTTTCAATGTAATCATAAAATTAAAGAGAGAAAATTAGGATTCTTTTTCATTCCCTTCTGTACTGAACAATAATACTGTTTCATGGAAGGTAAAAAGTAGTCCTTCCCTTCATAATTTATATGTCTTATATATAAGGGAGAAATATCTCACAGGAGAAGCTATTAGGGTTATTCCAGTTGTTAATTTTTACTCCAATCACAAGATGTCCAACTAAATATTAACTTCCCCCTTCTAAGTAGTCAAATCTCACTCTTCTTTATCTTCAGTATAATATCGGCCATAAGAAGAGGCTGTACATATGGCTAGGGAAAGGAAATTTTTGTTGAAGAGGCATATAAACTCTAGCTTATATGAAACAAAGGCCTTAAAGGAAAGGAAGGATGCAGTTCTTCCTGGGTGATGTTGCTTCTAAGTGTGGATTAGCGTCCAGGGAATTTAGGACAGAGCCATGTCTTGAAGGCAACTATAAGACAGCTAGACAAAGCTATAGAGTAGAGTAGATCTTCTAAAAAGAGATGCCATTGATTTTGAACTTCCGTTTCAAGTGCTGGTTGGTTTTTGAGTCCATATGAAAGAAGGCATGACTAAGCAAGCGTGATCTTTTAAAAAAAAAAAAAAAGAGAGGGGTTTTTTATTACTGTTCTTTATGCTTTGCTTTTGACAAGTGTACTAACAAAATTGAAAAAATATGCTAAATCCAGATTTCCATTTATGTGGAAAGCCCACACTTCCTGACATGAGCTTTGCACTTGCATTTTCTTTCAAACAAGTGAGTATCTCTAAACTGGGATGACATTTATGAAAAAATCAATACACTATCAAAGAGAATTCTCAAAGTTTCCCCACCCAGAATTTATGAAACAGCACAGCTGGGTTTCTGTCTCAGCAAGGCCATTAGGTTTTCATTCCATAAGAACACTGAAATAATTGCTAATTTCCTTCATTATCTCTCCTTTATAAATTGGGAAGTGCTTCTCATTGTGGTAGTCAATAAGCAAGAACATTTCTCGTAAGGAGATTCCATATAAAATATTGGGGTTTTTTTTCCACTTTTAAAAAAAAATTGTTTCAGATAATTAAAATGAAGTTGCTAAATAATATTGTTTAGAATTCTATGTACTTTCACTATTCACTTCCACATACTCGAGGGAAGCCAAGTGACAATTTAATGTGATTTGGCTTTGCCTCATGACAAATGTCTGCAATGATATCACCCCCAAAAAGGGGAGGGAGGAAAGTGCAAAAAGTAAGGCTTAGAAGTCATCCTCTGCTCTTTCAGCCACCAGTTCATGGGAAGTACATATGAATGTTGATTATAGGAAAAATGTACATATTCGTTCCTTCTAAGTATTCTGCCTTGGCTAATCAGTTTAGTCTGGACATTTTTACACTGAAGCACTTATCTCTCCCCTTTGGTGTATATCATTAATAATCTCTTGAAGCCCATATAACTTCAGCAGAATTTTCTAAATATCTTTTCTCAAGTCTAACCCATGGGAAAACAGTATCCCTTAATGTGTGGCTAAGACATGCCACAAAAGTTAAACTCTGAAGCAGTATAAACTGAAGAAGCATAAAATGTAGTTCAAATGTAAAAGTTCACATTCAGAAGGGAAATTGAGTATATTTTCATTGCCCAAATATTTTGTATGGCTGTATTAATTCTGTAAAATGCTCAGATAAAACCCGCAATTGTGACGTCTTAATTAAACATTGAGTTTAGAATGCTCAGATGACTTATCATTTCATTGAACTATCTAGCATATAAAGATCAAACTCTGAATTTCAGGATAGAGCAAGTACAGGATAGATAATGCTGATTGTTCATTGATTGTCTTGAAGGTACAAGCAAGAACAGTATTTATGGCTTCTTATCTCTTTAAACCCTTTCAATGTTTGTGGAAGAGTTGTGTCAATAAGAAAAGGGGAACAAGTTTTTTTGACTGTTGCTGTGGACTAATCATATAACTTTTTCTACTTTAGTACACTTGGGTACCATGTTTATTAGAAGTCATTTACCTGTGACTGCTGCCTTCCAGTGATGCTTCCATAGTGACAAATGCTTTGTTTCTGAAAGCCTTAGTCTTCCAGTTTATTTGCTTATCTTCAGTGGGTAAAGATGGAAGAATAAGATCCTTGGAAACAATTGAATTTCACTACTAGTGAAAAAAAAAGCAACTTAGTAAGACTACATTTTGCCAGAAAGTGGGTAGCATATAATGACGGCTTAGAGGGCCATATACTGCCACTGTCTCCGTATGAACTGTTTTTCCATAGTGAAATGCCTCACATCCATCCATAAAACTTATTTCTCTACTTGCTCAGTGCCCAGTTCTGTGTTAATTCATTCACTTTGGAAGTGACATAACTGCCCTCTGGAATAGTTCATTCTGCTCTGAGTCTCAGGCAAATTATTCCACTACAGGCAGTCCCTCCCTGACTGTTCTGCATTGAGCTGCTGTGCATTTCATTTAGCCTGTCTGGGTACCTGCCTCTGCAGCTTTGCAGTCATCTTGATTACTTGACACTTTAAAAGCTGTAACAGACAGGATCCCTTTGTGACTCCTGTTGTAGAAAATCACATACATTTGAAAAAATAGCCATTTTTAGTTCCATTTGTAGGCTATAAAATTCCTTTCCCTCTCAGGATTTTTAGCTCAGCTGTTCTAATTGTGACATTTCATCCTTTTCTCTTTCCTTTTTAATCCTTCTTTTTAACCTTTGTGAAAGGTGGGATATATTCTGGGATACATCTTCAGAAGCTGAATCTTTAAATTAAATATCAAGTATCACAAGACTCATGATATAATCACAAGGGTGAAAGGCACCATGGAATTCAAGACAGTACGTATTTCAGGCATCAGAGCAAACTAAAATCATGTTCACCTCAAGGTATTGAAGTAGATCTGCAATATGATGCATGGCCTAAAGAATCCCTAACAATAAGAATGAATCAATCATTTACAGTAAGATGTTGAATTTTACTGAATTTTTGTATTTTTATATATTTTATATTTGTATTTTTACATATTTTTATACATTTTTACATTTTTATACATTTAGTATGAATGAGTACTTTTCTGCTATGAATGAAAGACGTTTATTCGTTAAAGCACAGTCAGGAGGTTTCTCTCTTCTCTCTGTCTCTCTCTTTTTCATTTTCAGGTTATACTTACAAAGATATACCTTTTTCCCATGACATTTAACTTTCATAYTCTGAGGACACCAGAGAGAACAGAAGAGTTTTTCTAGAACTCCAGATGGACTTCAATGGAGACATCTACTTGGATGTCAAAAGAGTACATTTTTTTAATTTCAAATTTGCCAAATTCTTAAAAATATATGTGTATTTGCTCTGATTTTCCTTTATTCTTAGCTTGTTTCTAATACTCGTTCTGGCCCCATAGACTGAAAAATATGACAAAAAACCTCTCTTTTTCCTTACGTGTATGTAGAAAAATATGCCTAAACATGCCAGAGAATGAAAATGTCTTAAAAGATTCCATACATTTGATGTGATTATATTTTTTTAAATGTTTCAGTTTGTCAGTGACATTGCTTCAGTGGTCATCATTCTGAAGGATGCCTTACTGAACTATACTCTTTAGTTGAAAGCCAGGACATGGAGACAGAGCTATAGTTAAAATCACAGACCACCAAAATTCTAGGGCAAAGACCTATTTTGTGATTAGGGCAGTTACAAGTTACTGAGAATACTTTGGAGTTCTGCAGTACCCCTGGTTGTTATCATTTGACATGCTACATTTATTCGTCCATAAAAAATTAATCATAGTGAAAAAATGAAAACACAAGATCTCTTTCTTGGTAAGAATTTTAAAAAGTTCTCATGGAAGTGTCTAAAGAGACTAAAGAGATATCTAAAGAGACTTTGAAAGCAAATGACACTAAGAAACTAACCTGCCTTTTCTTTTGAAAAAAGAAATCTATTTCTCTTTTTACACAATTAACCAGAATAAAAAAATTAAAAGGCCAGGAATGTAAACAGAACTGTAAGTCTATATCTTGCGATTATACATGCTTTGAATTTTATTATRTCTATTGAGATTGCTTTAACATTTGCATGAAGGATCAAAAACAATGAATCAACTATCCAAAATAAGAGTCTTTTAATTATACATATTTTTAATTTTATGTATGGTATTATTTTCATTTGATTATTTTCTTCTAGAAATGTCAAAGTCCTTTTAAAACTTTTCTTTACAATCACGAGGTCTACAAGGTGATGTTAAACAGAAAGAAAGATGTATTTGTTTTATCAGGTGCCCAGAAATTAAGGTATTAAGAGGATACAAAGAAGAGAATGAAGCAGAAATAAATATTAATTACAGTAATTTATGTACCTTATAACTTCAAATGGACATGTACGGAAGGTCTTGATTGTAAGTCTTTTTTCTCATCAAGTATTGATATTCATATTTAACCCTCAACAATATGTGCTAGTGTTACATGTGTTTTGCAAATATTTCTCTCCAGAAGGGATACTATATATTGAAACTTATCTTAAAATAATATGTAATATTTAAAACATTCCTCATCCACGACAAAAAATATGACCAATTAATGATTGTTTGCTCTAGTGTCTCAAAAGTAATTTTAGGTAAATTATTAAAGTATTATTTCTAATTTTGTACTTATGGGATATTTGAGTTATTTTCTTGGTGTTTTTTCCTTCTGCACCTTTTTTTGCTTTTTGCTGGCTTTCATCATTCTTCTTTGCAGCCCTTTATTTGCCTCTACATTTTATTATTTTTCCTTGGTTTATCTGTTGTGCCTTCATTTCCCTTCAGACTTCAGCCCTAATTACTTCCCAGTAGACTATTACTTGGTAATTTCTGGTCCAAGGTTTTTTCCCCATCCCCCCATCAGGATCACCTTTGTTGTAGTTCCATTACTGTCCACAGATGTTTTTCCCTGTTCTTATTTCTTTCCTACACACAAGCCCATGTTCTGCCTGCAGTCACTGTATTTTATGGCCTTACTACTTTATTACAGTTACCAAATCCTTTCTTTTCCTCTCAGTATAAAGAAACAAAAGACCATCCAACAAGTTTTTGGTCGTTGGGTTTGGTGGTTTTTTTTGTCATTTACTTTGTTCCCAAAGRGAATAAATTGGTTCCCAATACAATAGCTGTTCTAACGATTTAGGAATTGCTGCCTGGAGGTTTGCATCCCTGTTCTGCTGAGTACTGAACAATCTGGCATCAGCCAAATCTGTTACCTAAGAAGCCCAACTTCTGTTCATCTGTTTTTAACTACTTAAATCCAAACTCTGTCTCTCTCATCCAAATCATAATTTGGTGGCATTTATCATTAATTGGTTCTTGGGAAAAATTGACAAGAAGTTTTCATTTATGTTCATTATCCTGTTTCATGTTTTGTGATTTTGGGAACCTCACTATTTTATTTTTATTGATAAGGTAATGAAGGTTGAAATAGAATGAGAGACATCTGTCTGGTCACTCTTTCATTCTACATTGTCATATTGAAGTTACATATTAAATTGTGGCAGTTTCATTAAGAGGATGGGAATGGAAGAAGATTACAGGCTCAGCACAAGAAATATTAATTGATAACTGGGTTGTCCATGGATTTTTCATCCTGTACACGCAAAAAGGGGAAAAAAAATCTCCAAAAGAGTTTAGTCACTGAGAAAAAATATTTGTGAAGTCATGAGAAGCTTCATGCTCTTTTATTCTGACCTTGAATTGCTTCATAAGCAAGAAAAATTACTTCTACAAGAATAAATGTAGTTTCTTTTTTCAAAGCCCAAGATCCATGCACTAGCTACTCTGTAATAATTCTTATTGGTTAGACTAGAATCTGAAGAACAGGGATCATAAGCTAAAGAATAGCAATAATGATTTTAACATTCCTGTTGTTTCCTCACTGGAAAAGTTTGAAAACTATAAATATACCTGTATTACCAGTATTCTCAATATGAAGCATATTTATCACAGGGGAAAACATCTGTTCAGATTTTTCTAAAGAAATGCTGCATTTCATTATCAGCACATTTTTATCATTGTCAATTTACTGATTATTTTGTCAAGGCCTGTTTTATTGTTTCTACAATTTTGTTTATTTGTTTTGTTTAAGACATACCTGAAATAGTTGTTACCTCCTATGCTTATTGAGCTTGGAGCTCATTATTTAATAATTAAATGTTTTCTGAGAGAAGTCAGTTTGCTTCAGCTTTGTAAAATCTRAGTTCAAATTTCTTCCAATCTGCAATGAAGGTAAATACGATAGAAAAGGGTAAAAAGGCTGAATCCTGGCCTTAGACAGTGGATGCTTATAGTTCAGAGTTTCACCTTTTTTTTAATTCCATTTTTATTTTTTTATATTGTTACCTCGATAATGCTAATAATTAACCAAACCTGTAACTGACTGCTTATCATACATACTGACTGATCTTGCTGTGACTATCTGCATATAATTCTTTTACCAATAACTTTTCCTTTGGTTATATTGTAGTCATGTCTAAACAAACTTCTTCACTTTAAATGGATTGAACTGCAAATGAGCCAATTAATTTCTGAGAAATAAGCTAGCAAAGGTCATTTAAAACAAAATGAAAATCAAACTCAAGCCTTGAACACAGAGCCCTGGATTTTGTTGATTTGTGTTCTGTTTATAAATCAGACCTTTAATTTTTTTATAGTGGAAAGAAGACAACCCCCAAAACCTGTCACTTAAAATTCTGGACAGATATATCTGTAATGTAAAAAAAAACCCAAGCCAAACCAGAAATGAATAAATAAAAAACAACTGAAAATGCCTTTAYGATGCCATCATCCAAGAATTGACAAATGTGCTTGTTAAAACCCAGACTCTGAAAAGATCACTTTTTATATGCAACTTTCAGGCTGTAGTAATTAAAAATCTTGTTATTTCACTGCCACTGAAAATATAGGAGAAATAGTGACTGTGATCCATGCTTCCATGTGTAGCTCTGTACATTCTATAATGTTCTGACATCTCTCACTACTTTTTGTTTCTAATAAAAATAATGTGCCTTAGCTGATACTAGTCTCATGTGACAATACAAATCAGTGAGGAGCATAGGTGTCTGAAGTACAGTAGAAAATGAAAATGCTGCATGTTAAGGATTCTAAAAAAGCTGCTTTCATTCAGTTCTATTCCTAGTCCCTTTCAGAATCACAATATCCTCAAATCTCTGCACACCCAGAAGTATGACCTCAATAATAGCCTTTTGTCACTGTACTTATATGAAGCATTTTCATGTACTGAATGATGTCTTTAAAACGTAGAAAGGAATAATAAACCAGTCATCTTTTCTTTGTTTTCCACTCTAACTTCTTAAAGTGATCCTGGCATACTAGGGCTTTTCTTAGCCCTAAATGGAAGTTATCATATACACACCTTAATACAGATAATAGACGTCAAATTTTAGTGAACATAAACATTTCATATTTAGAAAAACACAAATATTTTCTCAGATGATTAGCCCACAAATATTAGAAACAACAACAAACTTTTGGTGATTTATGTCTTCATGGACCTATTGCTGGACACAGAAATCCAATTTTGAACTCAGTTATGTTCAAGTTGAAAAGGAACAGACAACTCCACATATCACTGATATTTCTCGAGAATTAAAGCAGTGCTATTGAAAAATTAGTTTAGCCTGCATGTACTTTCTTGAAGTAAGGATGTTCAACCACTAATGATGTTTCTGCATGAATTATCTTTTTATTTTAGCTGTGTAAGTTAATTATATAGAATAATTATCAATGTCACACAGTTTTCTCCAGTGAAAGACATATCTTTCCATTGAGACTGTACCTTAATACGGTTTTCATCACTTTCCAATCTCTAAATTACAGCTACTATCTTGCATTTAACAGAAGAGAGAGTGAATTTTTTTCTGGTCCTCAAATGTTTATTTCTTCATGCTGGTGTCTTCCAAATGATACTCTTGAAAACAGGAACAGGAACAGAGAAGCAATCAACCTGAAAAGCATGTACAATCACTTGAAGTGTCTGAGCCCAGACCTAAAATGAAGGGCTCAGACCCATTTCTTCAGGAAATGTGCMATTCTTTTTTTCTTGGAGTTGAAGCAACACATAAAAAATGTATTTATATGAACATTTATCAATGCAGACAGCATTACGTATCAAAAAAATTGTCCGCTTTAACCACATAAAAAAGCTTTGTTTTCCCTTTCACAAAGACAGTGAGAATTTTTGGACAGGAAACTGAAAAGGTAAGACTTGGCCACAGCAAGTGGCTGATAGAGCTAATAGTGCTAATAGTGCTGAACCACACCTATGTTACCAAGGTGACCACTCTTACAGACTCATGCTGAACACATCAGTAATCAGGAGTTTAACTAGAGACGTCTCTAGAAACTGGATCTCTGTCTTGGATAGAATAAAAGTTTCATGAAGCTCCTCCTTCTTTGCAGACTTTTGCCCAGAACTGTCGAGAACTGTATAGTTGAAGTATAAAAGTTCTTTCAACATAACAAATTCGATCAATATTACAAGAACACTTTAACAAAACTAATTCATATACCTGCACTGTTAATGCGATAATTTCCACATCAGTGACACTGCTTACAATAACTTTCAGGAAGGATTTTAATACATGAATCCCTATGATGTATTGTTATAATAACATAGGCAAAATATCAGAATGTATGCCCAGACTTCTGTAAGGAGCATGATTAATTTTAGAATATGATTACTATTATAATATTAATAATTATTGTTATAATTATTAATATTATTGTTGTTATTATTATATGTATTTCAGCTCTCACATATTCCAATTCTTATTCCTTACAGAAGCCCTTCAGCATGTTTTTGTGAAATGGGATTCTTCTGAATTAAGTGGTCAAGAAAACAAATGTGAAGGTCTATAAGTCCATTTTCTACCCCAAGTAGAATAYTTACCTAAAGTGATGAAGATCTGCAGGACAATACCCTGCACAGCCAGCTGATCCTTCTTTGCTGTGTGGAAGATCAACAGGAGTTGAGACCTGTCAGTGCTGCCAGATTTGAAAAGCATCAAGCCTTACCTTGTTCAAATGCAATAATTCTAGAGGTCACACAACTCACATCTTTAGTTGTAAAGGAACATGCTACTTTTGTCCCTTGAGAGGGGTCCTGCTTGGCTACTGACCCCTTTCCTCCTGACAGCCTGCCCAGACTGACATTGGCATAATAGGCAACATGCTTCCCATGTTATCCACACCAGGCATGATTCCCTCATATCACACTACTGTTGTCTGAGCCAAGGTGCAAYACAACTCATACTCGCATTCTACAGGCATTTGCATGGTTGGCATCTGCTGCCAGATGAGCCAGTGTCCCTGGCTCCCCACTGGAGCTGTTGCATCACTTATGATTCCATGTTTGCTGTAGGTGATTGGGTGGGYACGTTGTTACTCATCTTTCTTGTTGTATTAATAAAGCTTGGCTTTATAATGTGTTGTCAAGCTTCGTTACACTTCAGACCACATGTGCTCAATCAGTCTGGTAAAGGCGCACCAGCATAAAGACCACCAGTATGTTTGCATCYTTCTGTACCATTGCTGCTACAGTCACAAACGTATTTGATAACCAACGTTTACCAGGTAAAAAAAAAACAAATGCAGGAAGGTTTTTAGTCAGCTAAGCAAAAAATTGCTGCAACAGTTGCATTGAATTTGTCAAAGCTGCCTCATGGAATTTTCTTTGTAGTGAATTTTGCCAGAAGTTAAGGCATTAGGAACGTAAGTTTCATAGRTCAAAGGAAAATCATTCTTGTGTAGTGAAATCTCACTGCAAGAAAGTTAAGAAAAATGAATGGAGTCTTTAAGATATCACAAAATTTCTTGTTTTTTTCAGATCAAATCTCTTGCTATCCAAATTGCTGCCTTATCAATTTCCAGACATCAGTGTTTTCCTTTTGTTAAATAGATAGCATGTATTAAAAAGAGATAGTGTTTGAAAATTGCTTAGTTAGCACAAGGAAGTTTGTCACTGYGATGTCATAGAACAAAAACCAGCCACAGGGGGGTTTTTTGTTTACATTTTATCGTGGGATTTTTTGTTGTTCTTGTTTTGGTTTGTTGTTTTTTTTTTTTGCAGCTGCTGTTCAGAAATATCTACAGTAGCTTGTCACAGAAATTCACCTTTGAGGGATGGAAGGTACTTCASGGCATTTTTTCAGACTAGATGTAACTACATTTTTATGAATTCATCTTTCCTTGGCAGAAAAATTTAGATGTACTTGATTTTGACTGGGCTGTAGACTTCAGCATAAATTCATGGAATATTAAGAAACAGGTTGAGAGACAAACTTCCCAAAAAAGATCAGTCAAAGGAAACTAAGATGAGAAAAAGAGAAGGGCAAGAAAGGATCATGCAAGAAATCGGATTATTGGGAGAGTGAACTTACTTGCTTATTAACTTTGAATGATCCTATACAACTGTACTTTGGGAAAGTAAGGAATTAATTCCATTTGACATTGAWTTTTTTCATTTCATTTCTCTGAAATATGGTGTATCTCAGAGATAAAATAATMATTCATATATCTGAGTTTTTCAGCTTTGGACTAGCTGAACAAACCACAAGAGACTGAAAAGAAATCACTTTTACTTAATGATACAGAATGTCTGGCAATAGCTRGGATACCAGATTCATTGAGAAAGCAGTGCAAAAAAATTGAAACAAAGTATTGGTTTGAGTTCACTGGTGAAGCTACACATTAAAATTACTTTGGTATCAATTCTTTTGGGATCAGATAGAAACAACATTTCAGCTTTCCCACAAGAACAAAAAACTGAAAGAAATTTGCTCTTGACCACATAAAAGTGAACTAAACTAAAAGATTTTAATTAGTTTTCAAGGAGACTTTTATTTTCATATAGACAAAAAAAGTAAAATTACCTGTGTTTTCAATCTAAATTTAGTTAACTAAATTGAAAATAAACCAGCTAAATAAGAACTAAATATATTGCAAATAATAACCAAATTATGTTCGTTATGCAAATATGATGTAACTTGCTTTCATTTTTTTCCCAGGGTTGTCTTGATTGAAATAATCTTACTAATTAAACTCAAATTCTYTAACGGTCTTTACCGCCCAAAAATGCATTTTATGGCCAAAAATGTGTCACCTGGTAATTGCTATTAATTCTCTTCAAAAAAATGCTTTCAAAATGTACCTATCCAGCAATGAATAAAATTAATTCCAAGACCAAGACTTGGCAACTTGTAATTGATACTCTTGATTCTCTAAATTTGAATCTATCCAAGTCTCTTTCTCGACTAAACTGTTCTTTGCAGCCTGTATTTGTCTCCTCCATTTCTTTTGCCTTTGGATGATACGCTCCCTGAGAACACTTGTTCAGTGCTTAACACAACCTGGCCTTTCCTGTCAGAAGAATCTACCACAAATTCTGCTTATGACTGTTTAGAGGYTAAATAATGGTACAATAGCAGTGGCAATGTACTTACTATGCAGCAAAGGATTCTTGGTGGTTTTAAATATTTTCTTTTAACTTACAGAAAAGAGGAACTTGCTGCAGTAATGTAACTGCTTTATGTAAAAACAGAGTTTGGATCTTTCTTTTCATTCATGAATGTTCCTTTTTTGAGGTGGATTTGCAACTAGTGCCCTCTGCCTGTCTAAACATCTTCAATTACTTTACTGTCAGTTACGGTCACAGTAGAAGTAAACACCTTCAGCAAGAAGTTGCTGCAGACTGACAGCATCTTATATGTCCTGTTTGAAGGACAGAAACATAATAAAATCCTGAATACTGATTGAAAATCTTAACAGTGCAGATGAAAGCCTAGAAGATCCAAATAAGTAGTTTGGATTTATACATTTTACTGTTTAATATAAGATGAATTCTTGCCCTTGCCAGAGAATGAGTTTACAGACAGAATCCTAACTGTTAAAGCAATTCCAATAGAAAACAAACATTTATTTGGATCCTAAATGTAATGCAAAATACTTGTTTGTATTMCTAGAAGAATGTTGATCTGCACAGAGGGGTTAGAATCCCTAATGCTGAACATCTTATACACTGGACGAGGGTGAAAGASAAGGAGAAAGGACCTTAATTTGATATCATACAATTTTTGAATACTAATAGTTTTTGTGATGATTGCCAAGTTGGGATTCACTTGAAACTCATCAGCATTTTTATAATGCCTTACTAACCTTGTTTGCTGAGATTATGTGGCTGGCCTAATTAGATATGATGGTAAAAATTTCTTCGGGGAATGTAGATGTGCTGGGATATGTACATTTACTGCAGTTTAATGAAAATAATGAATGTTCTCTTCTTATAAACAACCTCTTCAGATGAAAGCTCCTAGAGAATGTCAGGAAAATGAGCCCTTTCGAACAATTTCTGTATTTTATGCCTCCCAATACAAATACAAATCTCTTCGAGAATGAGACATCTAACATTCCTGGTACTACCAGGCTTCTRACTCACAGAAACTCTGAGAATTTTTGGTTTTGTTGTTAATGATCAGTTCAGTTTTGCCCCTCATTAGAGAYACAGTTAAATTTTTTATTTAGTCAGTGTTTCAATGCATAGCATTAAAATCTTATCATTTATAAATTGTAGAACTCCATGTGTATCTTCGGATCTCACAGCAATAAAATAACAAAAGATCAAACTATCACAGTTAGTAGCTGAAAAGTAGCATCTCATCCGGTAGGAGCTCCCACAGAAAAAATGTATGTTGGAATGAAAGTATATCACTCATCTTTTATGGGTGTATCTTGTGACAACACTTAAAGAGCATGATTCACTGCAGTTTAATTACAGTAGCTGCGGGTYTTTTCCTCCAGATAATTAGAAATATCTACCTTTTTTTTCCTAGAAAAGGATTTAAATCCTTCAACCATCTATTCATCATGCAATTACTTCATTGTTACATCATAATGTGTGTTTAAATGGGGAGAGGGAAAGAAGTCATTAAAAAAAAAGATGATTTTACCATAATGCAATTTTGAAAAAAAGTTACCTTGTAAAACAGACACATATTTATTTTAGGCAAAATACTATCTTTTTCATTTTTAACAAATTGGATAGCATATCATTGCCCGAAGTTGGAGCTAAAATTTCAACACTGACCACTGAAATTCACAGAAAGTACCTGGAGAAAATCTCTATAAGGGAGATTATTGGTATAAGTGAATAATTACAATCACTAATAGGGATATGGAATTCTGACAGAGAATTGTATAAGTATGCCTAGACAAGATTTTTCAGCAAGAACTGCTTTGCAGAGTTTTCCAGCTCTTCAAATTTTCCATGCAAAATTGCATTGGCACTGAGTCTCCAGCCACAGCCAGTGAGCATTCACTRGAGTTGATTTAGGAGGACAGTAAAAGTGACTTTTAGACTCTGCTGCATCTCTCCTGCAGTCCTGCCCTGCCTGGCAGCTCTTACCCATGCTTGTTGCCCGTGTGACAAAAATGTTAAAAATCAGGGATCACAGTGTCTCAAGAGAGTATATATCCTGCTCTGTTCTGGGGATCTGGACAATTGCAGAAACAAGTACTTGTAAAACACACTTATGGCAAAAAAGGTTTTCTTAGAGAGCCACTGATGAAATTTGGGGTTTGACTTTTCTGTCATCCCCCACCYGCAATTTTGCTTGCACAGGAGGAGCTAAGCTGTGTTTTAATTCTATCAGTTAATACCACTTAATTTTCTTCCATTTCTAGAAATGCATTAAAATTACAGCTTAGGCTTCCCTTTTTGTCTATACAGAGTGTTGTACCTAGATTTCATAGCTGGTTTTCAAAGGAAGATAACTGAGACAGGCCAATAAAACAGCACCACTACAATGCATCTCTCTAGTAACACCCATGTAAGTATTGGTGGAGTATAAAATATCAATGGCCAATTCTGCCTACTTTCTTAGGAAGGAGAAGGACACTTCTGCTGATCCGTGAGGTTTGTTACAATCTTACATACTCAAAATAGAGGCAGCCCCAGCAATGTTACCAGATATTATCAACTTTGATGATTCCACGTAGAAAAATTTAGTGATCTCTGAACAAGTTTAACTACTTTTCCCACAGTTTTGTCTATTTTTAAAATTTTTATTGGAAAATACAACTATTCAGTGGACTATATGTGAATGTATATCTTTGCTAACCTGTTCATTCCCTGAAGCACATATTTTCAGATCTTGAAAAAATGTGTTTTCATATCCAATTTTTGAATCATATATCAGGTTGTTTCTTTTTTTTTTCAGGTGAAAATTAATATTATTAGGAAACATAGTGAGGTTCTTAAACTGATTTSATTGTTTTCAGCCTATAGAAGAATAATAAACAATTTATTATGAAAACCTAAAAAAAAATTATGAAATCAGTGTGTTTGAACTTTTTCCCTCAAACAAAAAATGGGGTAGATACAATTGAAAATATTATCCTCTTTCAAGATATTGACAGTACATTCAATTCATTAACAGCCAGCTAGCCAAACAACAGGCATGAAGAATCTATACATTTTATATTACATGGTGGGAATGTGTAGACAATGTCTGGATCATATGTTGAATCTTCAGCTGGGAATATAACCCTGTTCTGGACCTCACCATCTCCTGTGGCTTCATCTCTTTTTCTCTTGGTATGAATCCCCAGTATGAACAAATATGTGCGCTAACCCAAAAGAAAAAACAAATGGAGGGAAGGCAGGACTGTGTCTATTTATCTGTTACCATAGTTCCTACAGTATCATATTGTACTTGCTCCTGAACAACATGCAGTATGAGAACAGACCTCGGCCAAAGCCCCAAAGAGACGGCAAGTAGATGCATCACTGCCGCACAAGGAAAATGTAAGAACTCACRTTAAAGAATGAACATATGCCCTAAACATGTGAAGCAAAAAAGCAAAGGACAAAAGTTGTTCGAATCACTGTACAGTCCACACACTCCATTCATTACATTATATGGTGCTAAAAAGAGCAGTTTTGCATTTGAGAAAAAAGGGTTTAAATGCCCTCTTCTGTGACGCCAGCTGGTAGTACTGAACTCTTTTATCTTAGAAATAAAGTATCAAATCACTTCAATGAACATTTGGCCTTAGAAAGTACAGCGATCAGTTTGAGGTCCTTTGATCTTTCTGGACTAGAGACATAGACTTTATTTCTCATTAATAATCTCATTTATGTGTTTCCCTTTTATTTATTTCATCCCATTATTTTGCCTACTACTCGCAATAAAACTGAAAATAAAGCCTYAGTAACTTTCTGGTTTCACGTGCATTTAAAAAGTAGTACTTCAGTCATAAGACTAACACCTCTAAGGATCAGTTCAATGAAATCATGGTGTTTTACTTGAGAACTGTAAAGTACAATAATATTATTTTGTACATGGAGGCAGCTTTGGCATATTTGAAAAATAGGTTGGAATGAAAYATACTGCACTGTTGGTTTGTGTGTATATGTGGTAAATCTGGATATTCATTGCAGTGTTTTACTGAGAGGATATTTTCTCCCTTATGACTGTTTTTTAAACTTTTCATATCTTCTTTTTTGGTGAAATCTATCTCTGCTGACAATATAGTYATTATAGACTAGGTTTTTCTTGTCCTATTATTACATGACACCTAGGAATAACAAGTGGTCAATTATCTTTTACTGAGCACCATCAGAAAGGAAATTCAATTTGCCTGCATCTTCTCTCATCACAGTACAAAGAACATTTCCTAACCTCAATGACACTTTAATTAGCATGATGATGGTAAGAGGTATTTTCCATCATTAGATAGTTTAGGGGCTTTAGTGTGTAAATCATAGTTTTCTATTTCAGTTTGAATGGGTTAGATAATATTCTCCCCATGATGCAATGAAGCAGACAATTTCTCTCTCTCACAAGTTTGAGTTCTATAGACGAAATGTGCACTAGAAAAGACATATTTGCTCATGTCATTTCAAGTTAATTCTATTTAAGACCATTTAATTTAGTGGTATTTAGAGTCTCAGAATGCAGTTATTCAATATAGACTGTCTCATCTTTCAAATGTGGAGAAAGTAGTGATGTGGAGAGTCTGTTCAAAACACTGTTATTGGCTTTACTTTGTAGCATCCTATTATGCATCTTTCTTCTTAATTGTCAAAAGTGTTTACGCCCTGTGATCAGTCTTTTGTGACGTACATATTCAAAATGTATAAAAGGGGAAAATAAACTGTGTTTTGATTTGTTGGGCTTTACAGGAAAAGCAGACTCTTAGAGCTACTTTACAGACAGGACACGGAAGAAGAGAGTCCAATACAGAAAATGAGAGCTGGGAAAACCAACTCAAAAGGTGAATCAGTACACAACCAGTGCTGGTGGTGCTGTTATTTCTTATGCAGCCTCATTATTTTCACTTGCAGGAACATTTCAAGCCAGATGTTGTTAGGAAATTAGAGATGGTTCTGATAAGCCTGCTTAAAAGACTGATAGATCATGCCTCTTTCAAACCTCAAAACCACTTTGCTGTATCAATATTCAGTAAGAATACACATTGACAGTCACTACCAATCATTATCACTATGTACCCAAAACAATTTGTCCTTAACCAATTCATCCTAAATTAGCAGTTAGTATACAGTCACAGAAATGCCTTCTAGTTAGCATTGATGTGTATGACCTGTGATGGTCCTTAGTTGATGAGATCAACGATATCAGGCTTGCAATCTCATAAAGCAGGGAAATCAGGGCCTAAGTGGGCTGTGACCTTTCTTCTCTTTCTGTCCTCACTTATTGCGGATGTTTTGTGCTGCTCTGAACAAAGTGCTAATGATAACATTTCAGTGCTAAAAAGTGTTAGGTGATATTTGGTAATGCAAAATTAGGCTCAGATAAACATCTGACCATATTTTATTTCATGGAGAGACAGGCATTCTGATAGTAAGTCACGCTAAACTTTTCATAAAGGACATACATGATTCCAAAAGGTTTCAGTCTAACATTCTTTCCACCCTTCTTGCCTCAGATAATGATTAATAGTGTCTGATACCACGTGGAAGCTCTTTTCCATTGCCTGCTAAAAATACACATATGAAAGATGCGTTCTGTGAAACTCTATTAAAGCTCTGAACTAGCTGCTAGATTGGGCAATTCATGAATGCCACCATCCTTTCTGTCTGAATTTTTTGTCGATGGTTCAGAGTTTTGTATATAAATACAGTGATCATACTAAGTAGGCACATGAGACAGCTATAAATCTTCATGTCCACCTCATGTCAGCATCAGGATATGTGATATATTGGCATTGGTTGGCTCTGGTGACACTGAAAAATCCATGTTAAAGTCAATTTAAATATGATTTTGTTAATAAATAGACTATTTTTAAAAGTGTTTTCCCTCTGATAGTTTTTCTAAGCCATCTTTTTTGGACACTCATGAAACAGTGTGATGCTGTGCTATCTTGTAAGGATGGAGCACTATAAGAGAAGAAAAGATGGGAGAAAAAAATCAACCTTGGAAAATCTCAGGTCCCTGTTTAGTTCTGATCAATCAATGTGGAAATGTGTGCAAAGTCTCCAAAACTAGGCTGTGGAAGCTACCCAGAAACACAATCAGTCTGCATCAGACAATTGTAAATAAATAGGCAGCAGTGCTGCATTTTTTTCCCATGTCTTCTCTTGATGACTGCAKGAGCATTGCTTCTATTTAGAAAATAGGAAACTGAGGTAGGAGATAAGTTCAGCGATTTGCACATGAGCACATTCAAAGGTTACAATTAAACAGGGAACTGAGTCTGGAGCTCTAAATGTCTGGCTTAGACATTAGAGCTTTTAACACCCTACAGTGGACTCATTTGCTTGTTTGGTCATTACTCCTAGTACAATTATATTTTTCAGCTGCATATTAAAAACCCTACAAGAATGGCCACACTGTTCAGATCAAGATTAACCATAATGGACACACAGAGAATAATGAGAACAGTACAAGTATATTTCCTCCCTAGTTGCTGCTCAGCCAYCAACCTCTTTCTGCATGGTTTCTGATCAAGGTATCTTGATTCAGTTATGGCCTGTCTGCTTAGCAATCCTCAGTAGGTGTTTCTTCCATGTACTTGCCCAGCCTTCCTGTGAAACAGATGAGTTTCCAATGTTCATCTAGCTCCCTGGAAATGAAGCTACTAGCCATTATGAGGAGAAATACCTCCTGTAATTTTCATCCTTAGGCTAAAGGCAACTAGTAAAAAGGGATCATCTAAGCCATGACTTTGCTGATAGTCAAAGGAGAATTGGACAAGCTAATTTAAAATTGGGTTTTGTCTCTAACATCACCTCTGTTGGTGTTTTTTTTTTTATTCAATAACTATTTTCCATTGATCTAACTATTTTCTCAAGGTCCAAGGTACCTGAGAGATAATATTGAATCTGAGTTGGTTTTGCCTCTAATTTCTAATGATCCTTTATTTCCCACTTTTTGAGCATCATCAGATTGAAAAATATCAGTTAAGGATGGAAATAAAACTTTTAAATATATAATGGCCTTCAAAACTTTTTTCAAACTACAAATGTGGAGATTAATCTGTAACCGGTATAAATTGATGAAGGCCTTTAGAAAGAAATGAAACTAACAATTTAATAATAGCTGAGGTTCTCAGTCTATGCCTATAGATAACAGATAAATTCTTGTGTCCTGCATTGTTTTTTTCAGCATTATCCCAGTTGTCTGGTTGAACAAGAAATTTAACTCCGTGAAGATAAATATATGCATTTCTTCCTCTGTCTTGGTGAAAACTAAGTCATAATAACTATGGGAGCTCTGAGCAGGTCTTAGAGCTCTTTAACATTCTGATTTTGCTAGTTGTTGAATTTAAATCATGCCTTTTAAAATAACTGTATGACTTACATTTAGTAGGAATTCTAAGGATAGACCACATGATGATTTTTATCTTTGAAATGCCAATTTTTATTGATCTTGTTTTTAAAAACAAATTGGTTTATATTTCAGTTCAGTTCTCCTGTGAATTGAGATATAGCCTTCACTTAACACTTTAGATGAGTGGTGGCTTCTACCTGTAAAGAAAAGTTGTGATCTATTTCATCAGGCAGTTTATCACAAAAAATCAAACTTCAGCCCAATAAATAAACTGTAGAGTCTGCAGAAACCAATATGGTATTTGAATGCTCTAGCAACACCCCAGAAAGGTCTGAAAATTGAATGTTTTAAATGGAACGGAATCCAAAGCTGATGTCTCACGATCCTATGGAAAATTAAAAGAACAGAGAAACCCAGCTGAAATAGGATTCATCTCACATGGTGACCCTCAAACTGCTAACAACCCAGTGTTCATCCATGCTCAGTGGGTATTATAGATGATTCCAAGAAATCATGTCAGAAAACTTTAGCCTTCAGACAGATGTCTAAAACTAAGGAACCAAATTGGTATCTGGAGTTTTTAATCTCTCTGGCTAAAGAGGAGTCTTAATGTCTAAGGTAGATTCATAACAATTTTTTGTATTGTTTATGGAGGATAGGATATGTTGCACAGTTTTGCTCAGTCGTTGTGGACTAGTATGGGAAAAGTGACAGAGATGGCACGCTACACAAAGACCTTCACTTCCACAGATTAATGAAACTGCAGCCAAAGTCTTGAAGAAGGGAAAATGATGCAATGCCATGTTGTAAGTAGTAAATATGTAGGCAGTGGCTGAAGAATTACAGAACCTTACAAGACTTGTAAACAGGGAAATGGTAAGTGAAACTCACAGTAGGCAAATATCAGGAAATGAAACTGAGGAAAGAATTGTGCAGGAAATATCGAATCTTAAAGTAGTAATTGCCATTCTGGAATATATCTTGGTGTTAGCACAGTCTGCCACCTGAAAGTATCTGCAAGAATGCTTAGCAGGCTTGAAAAACAAGCACTTCAAATGATAAAGAGTATTAAAAAAACCCAGAAAATAAGACAGAATAATTATTCTACTGAATAGATCCATGGCAAATCAACAAAACTACTTCTTTGATACTTTGTGTCTGTAGTCCCCTGATCCAATAGAAAGAACATAGCAGGAATGAGAAAGATTCAGGGGAAAAGAAAGATCATGAAGCTTAAAATTGCTTCCATGTGAGGAACAATTTAATATGAAAGGACAATTTCACCTGGGGAAAAAAACCCCAAACAATCACACAAGTGTCATGTTACATATACAGGGAATTATGAGGCCTTGATGGGCATCGGTCAGCTGTTAAAACCTAGAAGTGAAACTAAGGATTAGCCTGAGTGTCATTATCAATTTATAACATTAGACTTCATTTTTTTTCAAGCAAAATTCAAATAAAGTAAGACCTTTCTTCCTAAAATAAGAAATAGTTATTCATAGTCATATTTCATTGGGTGAAATACTGATAGAAAAGATGAGGACATATGAACAGTACTATTTCTTCTTCTTTTCCTTCTGAGGAGTTAAAATTGATTGTCAATGAAAAGTCAGGCAGACACAAGGTGAGCTTACGATGCAAGTGCCCATAACATTACATATTTAATTAAAACAACATTTTGTTGTAATAGCTTAGGCTTAAACAACTTAGCAAATGCCTTTATCCTATCACAAAGAGATCCACTCTCTTGCATAGGTTTTGGCTCGTGAAAAATCATGAAAGCAGACCTTACTTGTATCTATTTAAACTAAGAACATCAAAATAAAGACAGGTATAAAATAGTCCCAAAAGTGAGAGTCTCTGGATTGTTCAAACACCATTTTAATAGGAAATAAATCAAAGACTAAATGAGACAATTGCTGTTTTCTTCACTGCAGTAGTAACCGTAGAAACTAAATCCAAGGGTTCTTTTCATTCACAAAACACATTTGTGGCAAAGCAAGGCATTTTCTGAACAAATTGATGGGTTTGATCCTGCAAAGTGCAACTGCAGTTCAGTTTATGTTTGTTCCAGACGCAGTGAGCAGGGCACCTGCCAGCGCTGCATAGCTATCAAACAGCCTTTGGAGAGGAAAGAAGACGAAGGAAAGGGGTCTCCAGGTCATCCATAGATGAGGTAGATGGTACTCTGGGTATGGTGGAGCTTCCCAGCTCTGTGTTCAGTGCCAGGCAAGATCCTGTCCCTGCTGAGGACAGCTCCAGCTTGAGCTCACACCAGTCTTATGTGAGCTGGTGTCTGTCYCACACCAAAAACAAGCTCTGCCTCCAGGGATAGCAGAAGCAGGTGGCCATGGTCACGACTATCGAAGACAGAGCTCATGTCAGGCTATCACTTGGTGCAACAAAGCCATGCCTTCCCACACAGCATGGATTTCTTGACTACAGTCCCTCATGCAGCTGGAAGCAAATGACCCTATTCTTTCCAGAAGGTTGTAGTGACATGGAGGTCAGCCTTTTCTTCCAGGCAACTCTTCCTCTTGTCCTGACACTGGGACAAGAGGAAATGGCCTCAAGCTGTGCCAGGGGAGGTTCTGGTTGGACATCAGAAAGAATTTTTTCACTGAAAGGGTGGTTAAGCACTGGAATGAGTTGTCCAAGGAGGTGGTGGAGTCAACATCCCCAGAATTATTCTAGAAACATGGACATGGCATTTAGTCCTATGGTTTAGTTGTCAAAGTGACGTTCATTCAAAGGTTGGACTCAATGATCTTGGATGTCTTTTCCAACTTTAATGATTCTATGATTCTACAAATAAAACACCCCCAGAACTGTCTAGAAACTGAAGGCCTTTTCTAAAGGTTGCTCATCATAGCAAACTACTTGAAATGCTGAAATACAGAGCTGATTCATAATGACTTATTCACAATGTAGGAAAAATATTATTGCAATTAAACTCTGGATTAGAAACCAAGAAATCAGAGCAAATATTTGTGTTTGGAATTTGTTTTTTTTATTATTTCTTTGGGAAGGAAGTTCCAAGTTTATTATTTTGAGTTAGTTGTTTGAAAAAATAGACTAATGGTTCTTCTCATTATGCTTTCAAAAAAAATAAGTGTTATGGTTTATCAGGAACATATGTAGGCTGAGTACATTCATGGAGTTTTTGGTTCTTTTGCAATGCACATACTAAACAGTGTCTTAAATATTTAATATGTTTTAAAATAGCGTGTTGAATGACAATTTTTTTTTCCCACCATTAGCTGAAACAAAATGTTCATGTGTCTCCATACATAGTCACGCCGTGCTCAAATACATTTCAGAAGAATAAAACCAATGTAAATCATAGTCCAGTGGACTGAAAATGCCATCATTTTTGTTTGTCATCTTTCCAGTTCCTAACACTATAGTTGGCTGGGTTATCAATAGGATAATGAGATATTACATACTTATTCGATTGTATAGGGGTAATGCTGATTATCAGAAATGCCTGAATTACCACAAAATCTAAAAGTCACTTAAAGTATGAGTTATTTAAAGTGGTCTTCCATGCCACATAAACATGCAATTTATTCCCTATTGCATACTGACTTTTTCCTTTTTACTATAGTCCCATATGCATCAAAATATATATCTCTCATCACAGATTCATGAGAACACCCAATGCATTTTATGCCTATGGCTAAAGTTGAGGCTTAGACAGAAAATATATGGAAAACTGTGGGTTTGGCTATGAACTGTGGTCATGCAATTCTTTAGTTAGAATTGCTTGAGTTGGCCTTGAATTTAATTAGGATTATGCAGTGACAACTAATTTTAGCATTGTAGAAATTCACAATTAATTAGCTGAAAGTCTTCTCTTATGAAACATAAATCCCCTCCAACTCTGTTTTTTATTGTGAATAAAACACTGTTCCATCCATTTCTTTTTGATTTCTTGAAAGATGTAAAATTGTACATTCCATCATAAAATATATTGATGAGTTTTGTCCTAAAATCTACAATCCACATCATTATTGATTGAGGCATTAACTGATACTTTCATTACATTCCTGTGAGATTATATTTAAAACTGCAGTCCTTTACCCATTGATTTATCCAATCCTCTTTGATTATTTGAAAAATATTTCTTTCAATCAGCCACTGAATGTCACTACTTGTTAATTACTAGTTTTGATGACTAAATATAGTCTAACATCAATGAAATCTATGCATATAATATTAGAGGGCATGAAAATAAATATAGTTTATATATAATTTGATAAATTATTTCACAAAAATTTAGGCTACTTAATAGAAAAGGTAGCAAGTTACAGTATAACATGATTTGAAACCTTACTAAGTTATACTTTACTCTCAGGAATAAAGAAGACAATTTTTTTTTCTGTATCTATGAATTGATAATTTTTTGGAGTTTTTTCAGATCCATTTTACTGATAGTGAYGCACACATTTTATTAGCAACTATTAGCAATTAATCTATTTTTTTCTGTTAAATTTCCCAGAAAATAACTTCTTTAAACTGAAAATCCCATAAATTCACWCATTGAATACTCGTGATTAAATATTTAGAGGAAGTGTGTAGTAGAAAGGAATAAATTGGCAGTCACAATGCTCTGTAGTATCAATGGATGGAAAATGGAACCAAATATATTATAATCCTAAGGWCACCTAGAAAAATTAGAAATAAAAGTTTAAAGCAGTCAAAAACCCAAGTATACACCTGAAAAACTTTGATGGAAAACAGCACTACCTGTCCAAGGTAGTCTGTGACTATGGCTTGAAAAAGTGATAAATCTGTTTCTAGGATACCTGGTAGCATATGTATCCAACAGTCCAACAGTCACGCAACATTGGATGGAGTCCATCTGAACTCTTTTTTACAACTTTGAATTCAGTCAATATTTTTTAGATGGTAAAAATTTCTCTTATCGTCTCTACGTGTCTGTCTGACTCAATAAGTGATCAGATACTACAAGACACCCTGAGGGCCCTAAACACCCTAAATTCTATGTGTTTTAGCTAAGCTAACATATATGTAATGCTGTCTTATATCACATCCAGATTTAGTGTAGGCCTCAGTGGGGTCCTGTACCCCACAGATCTCATATGAACAATTTGGAACCAGAGAGAATCAATTAGAGTATGACAACATACTTCAATGACCTTAGGTAAGCTAGTCTAGCTCCAGTGAAGACAGCTACCTGCAAGGTACCATAGAGTACACATTGGATGATATGACAGTGGAGTAAGTGAACTAAAACACACAGATTATTAAAACTGAGGTGACATATCCAGCGCGATGTTAGAATAAAACTGTAATTGTATAAATTGATGGGACACTTCAAGCCTTAAATGCCACTTAAGTAATGATAGGAATTTTTTTTTGGTGGATGCAGCTGAGTTTGAGACAAAACAGCCAAATTCTAAATGAAATACAAAGTTTTATTTAAATATATGTAAATTCTACACCTTTATCATGCCAAACTGAAATGCAGAACAGCAGACCATTTCTGTTTATAAAAAATATCTGTTGTCTTTCTTGAAGTCATGGGCAAAATGCCAACAGACGTCAGCAGAACCAAGATTTCATTCACGTTGTACCATAACTTACCCCATAGCTTTGTGCACTGCTGAGATCTTTAATGGCAAACTCATGACTTAGGAAATGTAACGACAAAACTCACATAAACCTAAATAAATCTAATATTTATTCCTAAAAGTTCRAGTAGAAAATGCTGGGCTATACATCAGTGAATGTCAGACCAAATACAGACTTGGGCAAATATGTTCCTTGTTCCTATTGGTGACTATCGGCAAGTAGAGGCTATAAGAAAAAAACCAAAACCAAATATAAGTCTAATTAATTCAAGTAACATATACTTACACAGCAGATTAGTGGCAAAAGTATTTGAATGTTCTTTTTTTTCCCTAGAATAGCACTCTCAGAATAGTATACTTTCAAATCTCCTGTCACCATCTCTATATCTAGCTGTGGGAGGAAACATGTACTTAGAACAGTGTACACAGTGCACTTTCATTTGATAAGTGTAACATTGCAAATTAATGTCTATCTGCTTTTCATATGAGGTTGATATTTGGAAGATGTCGCATTTCGCACGCGGCTTTGCAGTGCCAGAGTGTGATGCCATGACCTTCCAAAAGCGTCTCCTCAGAGAAGCCACTCGGCAGGATCAGCGCACACTCACACATGCGTACGTGCACACACATACGGACAGCTCCAGAAATAAGAGTCGACGGCAAAGACCTGGGAAGGGTCTCCGTGTAGAGTTCCACAGATGGAGGTTTATTGCAGCCGCACTGTGAAGGGATCCAGTGACAAAGACAAAAGACAATGGAGGGTCCAGGTTTAAGTATGGGAGCAGGGCGAGCATCAGAGACCAATGATCTGAGGGCAGGGGGGCAGTACATAGGCGGGACTAGGGAATGGGAGCCAAAAGGGAAACTCTGAGGGAGTGGCAAGGGACAAGGGCCAATGGGGGGAACAGGGAGTGGAGAACTTTCTAGAACATGAGACATACAAGGTAGCAAGGGAGCCAAGGGGCCATGGGCCGACCAGGAAAGCGGAACTGGAGTACATTAACATAGCAGAACAATGCATGCTGGGAGAAGCCTTTTCTGTTCACCCTAGACTGAGGAGGATCTCTGATACCAGGGACTGTCTCACCAGTGGACTCGTTGTCCCTTGTACCACTGGCTCACCAGCCACCACAACTCCCCTTTTCTTTATTAATTAAAAAGGCTTCCCCCAGGGACCCCAGAACCAAATGTTTAAAGCAAGTAAATACACATAAAACAACAAAAATTATCAGAAGCACCCATAATGCAATCTTGAAAACAGATGCAAACCACCCAGTGAATCCCCAATGTCCCAGCAAGTCCCCAAACAACTCAGGTGGTTTTTCTTTTTATAAGTCCATGATTAAGTCTCTCATTTTTTGGATACTGGGGTGGATGCTCTCATGGTGGGTAGTAAAATTCTCTTGGGGCTGTGGCACAGTCCAAGCATTCACTGCCGGTGGTACCAGGAGCATCCAGAGGGCGGCAGGGTGACAGATGCCGGGTGCCTCTTCAGCCGGTGTTTCTCTGGTGGAGGCTCTGGTTGCAGGAGGGCAGGTCAGTGTTGGTGGTGGAGATGTGTGATAGTTGGACGGTGGTGGAAGTCTGCATCATCTCCATTTCCACGCTACACTGGTTTGGTCCTTGTCTGTTTCAGGCGAAGTTGTGTCCATGGGAGCAGTGTTTGCTGAGCCGGTATAGGGCTTGATGTTATCTGGCAGCTCCCAGTTACCATCTCTGGCTGCTCGCTTCCTCACTCCAGTCCAGTGATCCTCAGACCCAGCGTCAGAATCTGAGGAGTCACTGCTCTCTTCCTCCGGCCCCTGCTCCGCCCGCTCCAGCTGCGCCTGCCAGCTGCTCAGGTCCACTGCCCCCCCCACAATGTCCTCACAGGCCTCCAGGAGCAGTCAGGGTCCCACAGCCCGGCTCCAGCAAACCCCCTCTTCTTCTGCTTTTTCTGCAGCTTAGGGCCAGGGGGGTGGGCAGGACCTGGGCCAAGGTGAAGGGCACCACACGGGAGGGTGCAGAAGCATCCTTTCAGGAGGTGGTTCCAGTCCACAGCTACTGTGGGGGGGAGGTCAGTCCCACCTTGTTGAGGACAAGGATGAGCCCCTTTTCCAATTCCTGCGTCACGTGGGCGGCCAGGGCGGGGGGCACACTCAGGGCCGGGTGCCGGGCGTCAGTGATGAGCAGGATGATGTCGAGCTGGCACTGCTCCAGGGCCTTGGCTTGGGACCCCTCAGCCACAGCCAGAACTTGCCGGGGTTGTGGCGCCAGGGGAGCCCCGCAGGCTCTGCGGGAGGGTCTTTGGGAGGGCCATCACCGCCTCACTCGCGGCTCCTGCTGCGGCCACCGGGGCCCAAGGCCAGTCTGGCCGGGGCACGGGGCTTGCGCTCAGGGGCGGGGGTGGCTGGCTTGGTGCAGAGCTCAGAGCAGGCCGATGCAAAGGCTTCGTAACCTCCCTTGAGGAAGCAGGTACAGGTGCCGGGGGCCTCCCTGCAGAGGGTGCCGAGTGCCAGCAGCATGGTGCTGTCGCACTTGGGCACTTCCAGGTCGGTGCTGCGCTCCTGCAGCAGCCCCCGCAGCGCCTCACACTCCAGTGCACACACCCACAGGTTCACTATGGCTGGGCAGCGAAGAGAAGGAGGGCAGGGCAGTGTACGCGGAGGTGCCGCTGTCCCTGAGTGTCCCGGTGTCTTTCTGGTTGCCACCACCCTTGCTCCCGGTCCCAGTAGCATGGAAACTGGGAGGGGGTTGGTTCCCAGGGGCGGAGCCACCAATGGAGGGGGTGGGAACACAGGAAAGAGAGGCGGAGTTTATGGCTGGGAGGGGACTCCCAGTGGAGGGGGGGGTCCCAACGCAGACACGCCCAACGACACAGGGGAGGAGCTGGGAATGGAGGAGGGGCAGGGCGTGGTGATGTGCGCAGGAGCAGGTGGCGGGGGGGGCCAAGAGTTTGTAACGTGGCTGCGGCGACTGCCGTGGCCGCCACGCAGCTGCTGCCATTTTGTGTAGCCGGAGTGGGGGCGGGAGAACTTGGAATAAAACTGAGAGTAAAGCTTCCTGCAGGAGATGGGACAACTCAGCCCCCATCTCCTACTCTTCTCAACACTCGAGATAAAAGGAAGTTAACAGAAAAGGATACAAAAGTGACACATAATGCACTCACCAAAGGGTCAAATGAAATTCTTGGGGTGGTCTGCCAACTCCTTGACCAGTCTTCTCTTTCTCGAGAAGGTTGTTGGCCGCCCCTCAGATCACCCTGATAAAACTCAGAGCTGTCTCCGGGGAAATGGCTGCTCCGAAAGCAACTTAATGTCCAGCAGCGAAAAACTGCTGGAGACACTTTCAGGGATGCTCCGAGGAGGTCCCTGTTCGGGCACCACTCTGTCGCTTTCCGCGTACAGCTTTGCAGTGCTCTAGCGTGATGCCGTGACCTTCCAAAAGCATCTCTTCAGAGAAGCCACTCGGCAGGATAAGCACACGCTCACACACACATACGTGCACACACATACGGACAGCTCCAGAAATAAGAGTCGACGGCAAAGACCTGGGAAGGGTCTCCGTGTAGAGTTCCACAGACGGAGGTTTATTGCAGCTGCACCATGAAAGGATCCAGTGACGAAGACAAAAGACAAGGGAAGGTCCAGGTTTAAGTATGGGTGCGGGGCGAGCATCAGAGACCAATGATCTGAGGGCATGAGGGCGGTACAAAGGTGGGACTAGGGAATGGGAGCCAATAGGGAAACTCTGAGGGAGTGGTGAGGGACAAGGGCCAATGGGAGGAGCCTGGAGTGGAGAACCTTCTAGGGCATGGAACACATAAGGTAGCAAGGGGGCTGGGAGGCCAACAGCCAACCAGGAAAGCAGAACTGGGGTAGATTAATATAGCAGAACAATGAATGCTGGGGGAAGCCTTTTCTGTTCACCCTAGCCTGGGGAGGATCTCTGATTCCAGGGACTGTCTCACCAGCGGACTCTCTTTGTCCCTTGTATYGTAGTGTCACCAGCCACCACAGGAAGAGAGCTGATGAGATTTCTCATCATCAGACAGCTACAGTAGCCCATACTTCTGCAGGAAGTGGCTAATGTGTTTATCACTTCACATGTAAAAGAAACAAAATTTAAAAAAAAAAAGCTGAGAAACAGGTGCAAAAAATAGTGCATACTGGAAACTGAAATAAGTAGATTAAATGTTGAACAAAACTTSTGATATGGGAGAGGTAGCTCAGATAAGATTGGTGTAAGCCCTGGTCCTGCAGAAATGTCAAAATCCTCATTTTTTTAAAAAAAAAGTGAAGATTTCTCATCAGATTTTATCAACAAAGCAGGGCTAGAATATAGTTCTGCCTTTAAAAATAACCCAAGGGAATGAGACACAAATAGAACCTGGACCTTGCACCCAATCTGCTAAATTCACATGAGCTGTGAAGAAAGGGTCAGTGTTCTGGTCATGAGCATATATTTGCTGTTACGGAGACAATATTTGTGGGTTTGAACAACCTTGTAAAAGAGTTAAGCAAATACGTATACTTTTAGAAGCTTCCTACTTGCTTGACTTTTCATTGCATCTGCAGTTAACTAGGATTGCCCTGCAATGTCAGTCCAGAACATACTGCACTGTGCAATGTCTTCAGTGTTATCTTTGACTTGAACTCAGGTTTTGTAATATAGCATATTCTCTAGGTGTTAAGCTAACAGATAACCTTTTCAGGTGCTACACACTCAGATTTGTAGTCAGTATTATCCAAGTTTATCGCTTTCGATTAATGCTGTGCATTCCGGCAGATTTACTAGGATTATTTTTTAATTCTGGTTTTGTTGCTCTGTTTCTCCTTTCTCCATTTATTTTTTGTTGACTTTCACTACTGACACAGGAATAAGAGACTCGAATTTTAATCCCAGCATTTTTAATATTAAAATAATTATTTTTCTTTTGCATTATGCTTCCTTGTCTTGTATTTTACTGGGCAACTATAACTTGTCTTAGTTCCYAGGCAGACATTTAAGAAAATCCTGTTATTTATAAGGTTTAAAGTGCAGTCAGATGTGTGGAGCCACATATTGTTTAAGCTAACTGTTTAATTAAAAAAAAGATAACTAAATCTTTTATGACAGTTCTGAAAAAACACAGAAGGGAATGTCTCACTTGTTATCAAATATGGTAAGATATCCCCTAGTGGTAGTAAACTTTGTAAGCTTACAACCTGCATTACTTACAAAACAGATGTTTAAACTTCTTGATGCACACAAGTGTGTGTAAAGTCACACCATTTTAAATCTAATTAGTGTTTAATAAGCCATTGGAAATATTGTCATTCAGCTCTTATAAATTAATCCTGATTTCTTAACACATGCTGATATTTTGAACCAGTAATTATTCCGAAACAAAAAAGAGGCTTGGGTTGGTCTGAATTAACATAAACAGCTCCCATGATTATTTTATGTGCTTCCAGCAGAGAGGTGTTAATAGTCTCCTCATGGTTTGACAGGGAAGACTCTGTAACTGTGGGATTCAAAATTGTTCTGCATGATGGTCAGCACAACTAATATAGATCAGACCAGAAGAAAGAACTATTGAACTTTCAGAATGACAGTCTGAGCCACAGTGATGTACCTTCTTTGCTAGCAAATTATATGCAAACTGAACCTGGAAACTGCTAATAAACCTGGGTCCTTTCCAGCTCACATATTGGCAATTAAGACTCCATGCTGGAAATAATTGACAATTCTGTCAGTAATGCGTGTGTCAGAAGGGAATTCAGTCAGTTTTCCAGAGCTGGTCTCCGTATATACTAGTAAGAAGAGAAATAAATATTCACACACAGAGATGCATATACATAGATACTCACACACTGAAAAACATTTACATGCATATACACGTGTGTATATATATGTATTTATATAAAAACACATGTATTATCAATCTAGAAAGAAGTTGGAACACAATTAATATGTAGCTATGTGTCTAGTTTTTGGAAAAATTATGTGCAACCAGAACATAAAACTTGCTTTTGTACAACAACCCTGTTCTCACCACAGGCTTGGAAAGTGCAAGGACTACACAGTTGTGCTTTCTCAGTCCTGCTTTCCTTTAAATCAGTGAGGGAAACGAATAGAATGAGAACGGTAAATGAAACTCAATACTCACCATCAAACAGTAAACACAATAATTTTCAATATTACTTCACTGAGATCAGCAACCCCAATGGATGCTAGCATTTTCTCTTTTTTTGTTGTATAAATGCATATATTTTTTTGGTATCAAAATTTTCAAGATTGAAATTTTTAATTCATAGACCTGTTTAAAAATTAAAATCAGGAACTTGCATTAAAAGAATTTATTTTTTTTTTTAGTTATAATTTTTCTTTAAATTCTTTGCAATAGCATGGTTCGTGGTTTAAGCTGGCTAGGCGCCAAGCCCCATGAAATCTGTTATTTTGCATAAGGAGAAATAAAGAATATAAAGGAAAACTGGAGGACTGCAAAGCAAAACAGGCTCACAGTTGAGCAATTACAATATAAAGAAAGTTTATTGCTAACAAAATTAAAGGCAAAAAGAAATAGTAAGAAATTAAAGCTAAACTCCCCTCTCTTCCAGCACTCCCCTCTTTTTACCCAGCTAACACAAAGGATAACAATACATGGGATTTGGTCAGCGTTACAGTTCTTAAAAGTCTTTCCAATATTTAAGGAAAAAGAGTTTTTTTCTGCTTAATGTGTTTTCCAAACTGTTACCTACAATAGTCATGCCCGTAAACAAATCTGCTGAGGGGAAAAAACATCTCTCCCATGAAAATCTCACAGTCTACTTATGCTGCAGCCATGGGCCCAATAGACATAGGGTTTTAATCTTTTTTAAAGATGAGTTATTCTGGCTTGAAAACAAAGGCTTTCTTCTTCACAAAATCTCTAAAAGCTTTTCAGTACTCCTGTATAGCCTGGCATAGGCACTTCTCCCAGATTCATAAGCTGCACATGAATTTCTCATCTCCCTATGTACTTCAAAAATGGATTCAAAAGAGACATACAGTTTGTGATATTACAGTTTTTTAAGCTTCGTGCTGGGCATGCTCCCACCCTCTTTTCCCGCCTCCATCTTTAGCTTTGTCCCACATGACTTACTTTCTCTTTCTCTCTGACCTTGGAGTTGCCATGTTGAACAGTTGATTTTCTTCAGGCTTTAAGGTGGAGAAAGCCTCTCTGTCTTTATGCTGTTGGCTGCATGGTGTCTTCTTCAGTTCGATAAAAGCTGTGTTGGCTGCAGAGATCTCTGTCAGCTTCCGCCGAGTCTGCGCGGTGCTGTGTGGAGGAGGAAGGAAAGCCCTGCTGGTCCCCAGAAGCCGCGCCAGGTGGTTTTAGCTGTGTGGCAGTCCATGGCTGTTTTAGCTGCCTGCGGCTCCAGGGTGGTTTTCCCCACAGTGACCCGGAGATCCACACCTCTGCGCCAGGGGAAGGGAGGGGGAAAGGGGCCCAGGCCTGGCCTGGCCCAGCCACCACTCTGCGGGAAACAGGAACAAAGAACAGAAATTTCCTGCTGTCATTAAATATGCAAAATCGTGAGAAGCGATTGGTCTAAAAGCCTGTCCATCAACTATGTTCCAACCCTCTACAGCATGATTCTGGAAAAAGTGAGGAAATTATAGAATTGGTATTTGATGCCTAATTTTGAATAATAAATGAAGGTTTCTTCAAACTCATTGTTGAAGAGCATAAGAAGCAAAATTCATCTACTCATGGCAGATGACTTTAGCAGCTCACAAGAAATAAAAATTGTGAGGCTCAAAGGATTGGGAGACTCTGTGAAAAATCTGTGACCCACAAAGCTTTGAGTCAAATGTATACTTTGGATCAAATTTTCTTTTTTCTACTAAAATTTGATTGCGATCTAATATCTGCATAGTAGTTTGTCCTCTTTCATTGCCTTCCCAATAAGATGGAACACAGGATAAAATGAGCTGGAGCAACAAAACTAAATTCTCATGCCAGAAGATCAGAAACAGATGGCAAGAGACTTTGTGTATGCAGATTCAAAGGAGGCCTAGATACAGAGAACATATGAACACTAGAAAACGAGCAGCTGATCCAAACTGCATTGAATACCGAGTTGTAAGTGACAGACAGATTCAACCAGGGCATGACTACAGCTGCCAGTAGTGCTTGGTTTTCTCATCCCTTTTGAACGATCCTACAAACCAAATCTACTTATAATAAGATTTTGGAAGTTAAGTAATGCTAGAGTGCAACTACTGTTTTAGTCTATGGACTAGCAGAGAAAATGTGTCAGAACTTGTTTTTTTTATTTTTCCCAATGTAGTTTCAATCAGTATTACCTTAATGGAATTGTATCTACTAAGTAGCTCACTTTCCAGCCAAGGAAGTTTGCCAGAAGAAAGAATCACTTTGGATTTCTAAGTGATAATACAAAAGGCGCTTACAGCAGAAGGATTGAGGCAATATTGAAACAAGAATTGTTTAGCCTTTTGTTTAATACATACCAGCACTACACATCAAAAAGTATGAGCAGATGCTGCCACACTTGATTGGAATCAGAGCACATCCATGAAAATCCTGACTGGCAGGGACCAAGAGCTCTAGTTCTGAGCTACCAAAGCATTGGCTTCAATTCAGATGAGTAATATTAACAGAAGACAAAAGTTATGCTGTGGAACCTCCCAGGATCCCAGGAGCCTCTTTCTACACTGTTTTCTTTACACTTTTTACACTTTCATGAAGACATAATACTGATTTCACTACTTCATTGCATTAAAGCTCATCTATCTGACCACTGTGTAAGCTCCAGTGGTAATAGAACCAGTAAATATAGTTCATGAAAGAAGGACATGCATTGTATGGCTCATACCTCTCTTTCTCAGTTAGAGGTCTTCAGTGGCCTCTTCTGAAAAGGTAAGTCTCTGAAATATGCAGCCTCTCTTTCTCTCCCATTCCCTCATTTCTTGAAATAAAATGTTGTTGCATCAAGAAATAGATGTGAAGGGTTACAAAACGAAAACATTTTTCAAATATTTGGCAGTAGAGAAAGAAGCTAATAGTATTACTACTGATCTAAGGCATGTAAGGGGAGCTCCAATATCTAGGTATTCGCAGAGAATCAAAATGATAATTGAACAGACCAAGCAGATGAGAAAATTAAGAGAATAGGTTTGAGGTGAATGATTCAAATCCACCTGTATGACCCCTGAAGCTCCCTGACATCTGTGAAGTGAGTAATGGTTTCATTTCATTTGCCAGCAGACCAGAATAATAGTTTTCAGCCAATAAAGAAAAAAAAAAGTCTGTGTGCAGAATCATCCTAAACCCCACAGCAGTTKGTTTGGCTTTTCTTTTGTGTAATGTAGGCATGCAGTGCAATGTCAAGTTTAAGCCACCGTTGGACTGAGACAAAATGAAGTCAAAGAGAAAGTTATCACTCATTATGCATGAGGGCTACTGATGAGATTAATTAATACAGGTCTTGTGGCTGTTACCTGGGATCTCAAYATCCTTTAATTATCTTTAAATTAAGATTAATGACTACAATATACAATCTTTTCTGATCAATTAAATTTATTTTAAATGCATGTAAATATCAGCATCTATTTTCATTATAATCGTCATTGCGTTCATTCATCCATGGCAGCACTGCTCATAAACATATTTGACAACATTCCATTTTATTTCAAGTGAGCACTCAGAGTAGCCCTGTACCAAACAGTGCTGGAGGTAATTTAGCTTTCTGCTTGCATCTGTTGCTGAACCAAACAAGCCTTTCAGCTCGTCATTCAGTAAATATTAGTTACTGGGAGTTACAGGTGAAGAAAGACTATTTCTGACTATAGACTGTGAACTGGAAGTTCAATAAGTAACTGGAAGCAATAATAAGAGTGGGCCATGCATGTAGATGCAGATAGAAATTCTGCTGTAACATTCAGAGTTACCTTAGCCCTGCGTTCAAATTCAGAATTGGTGTAGAGGAGAGTACCTTAGTAAGAAGTGTATTAATGCTGCTGAACCAATCATTTGCAAAAAAAACCACTCTATTACTCAGAAAAGTGTGATTTTGCATGTCTTTATAGTGAAGTATGGCATCAGAGGGTAGTTTAGTCATGGCATTCCTCAAGGCTCAGTCCTGAAAAAAAATTTAATATTTTCTTCAAAGAGACATGTACAAAAATATGAAAACACTGGTGACATTTCTGATACTGAAAGATTTGAGAAGCATCATCCATAGCATGAAAAATCAGGATATTTATACAGATTAATGAGATAACTGCAATGGTTGTAATAGCAGAAGCCAGAAAACTTTGTCAGGTCAAAGTTCAATAACATGAGGTTGAAGGCTAATATAAGTAATTTCTCATGGAGTTAGGGTATTTGTGGCTAGGAGTAGCAGCAAAGAAAAGTGTGTATGCACTAGCCGATTAGAGGATGAAACAAATTGCCATGTAATCCACCAACAGGAAGATAAATTAGAGAAAAAGTTATGACATTGTATTTATTATTGATATTTTTATATTTTAAATATTCTACACAATTCTCATAATTCCTATAGAAAGAATTAAAAACTAAATAAAGTCATGATTGCTTACAGACAAGACTGTCAGTAGGTTATGCCTGTACTCCACTTACTGGACTTAGCCACACTAGTAAAACTAAGCATAACTTTTCTTATTTAACAGTATATTAGGATTAATGAGTCAAAATGGACAAAGGTGTTTCATTTGAAAAAAAAGATAATGGAAAGAAAATATCCTCTAAAACTTGTGCACACAGTGGACAAGTTTTAGAGGATATTGGATAGTGGATAGTGGATAGTGTATGTTGAAGCATATAAATCTGCTTATGTGATAGTGGAGGCCACAGTTAGGTTTTTGTTGAAAAACTCTGCTAACAATATCAGGCATCAACCTCTTAACAGTCTTATTTTTTGAGGTGTAACCCTTATCTGAAGGATATATATACCTTCATCTATTATATTTACCTGCTCACTTTTCTTTCTGCAGAAAAGAAGAACTGTGAGTGAGGTTACAAAACATTTTGAGCTCTTGAACTCGTAATTGTCTGCATCCCTTTGGGAATCTTGTCTAAAACTCTGGCCTTGACAGTTTGAAAGGTGCACAGTCTACTGAGATTTGATAAGCATTTCAAAATGAACATTGATCCCGTATTTTAAGTTGTTTTCCCATTTATTTAGAATGACCTACATGTACCTTATGGGTGCAATGGCTTAACTGTTAATTGATTTAGGGAAGAAAAATGACTCCTTAAAGGAAACTAAAAATAGATAATAAGAATAGTGATTAGGTACTGCATGGATTCCCAGTCAACTGTTAATTGAAAAATAAATTAATCTAATGGAAAGACTTTTCCTTGGCATTTTATTGGATTTTGAATTCTTACAGTGCACAATACATGGAATAATTAACAGCATCTCTCAATTGGTGAGAGAAGGAGAAAACACTTCTTCAGTTCAATCCCAGGACACTTAATTCACAAGCAGGATTCCCTATTTGTCCCCTCACATATAGTTCTTTACTGTAATTAACCTACTGCTTAATTAACAGAGCTTAGCAAATAGCTGTCAATTAATAATTTATTTGATGAATTTAGCCCTTTTTTTCCTTTTCATAAACTGGATCAGAAGAGAATGGAAATTTTCAAATATGTATTTTATTAGTTAATGTTTACAGACAACTTTGGTAAATAATTCTTGGTTTGTGGTTAATTCTTGGTTTGTGTAAATGTAAGTAAATGCTAGTATTTCTAATAACTCAGGTATCTGCTTTAACCAGTTTATTAATTTTTAATACATAAGTGGCCATGCTGTTTATAGCTAAAACCAACAGACTGATAGTTTGGGGTTTTTTACTCAGTTGTAATATTCATAGTTCATAACACAGATTTTCTTGTGTTTAGATCACCAGTTAAGTGAGAAGAAGAAAAATATTAAATAGCAATCACTGTAACCGGGCAAAAATTCTGAGTAATTAACACTCAATTCATTTGAAATATGTGATGTAACACACACTATGTATACATGCACTTATTTATTCTTTGAAAGCAGATGTGGGACCATCAACATGATAGAAAAGAAACTTTTTTATCTCTTAATTGGTCTATGATATGAAGAGTTTTTTACCCTTGAGCTCAGTAATGCATGTTATCACTGCATCCAAAGCCCACTGAAGTGTTTGGAGAAACTTCCACTGACTTCAGTATTGTTTGGCTTACACTATTAAATTAGAAGTGTCATCTTCCTGATTTAGAGTGGAAATACATATTTTCACAATATAGAACTCAGTAATAGTGAATAGAAACGTGACTTCAACAGGACTGCACTTTGATCCTGTATTTGTGAATCACTTCCTACTTCCTCTCTAAATTGTAGATGAAAACTCATTCTTTCTCCAAGTGGTGAGTCAGTTCCCAGTGTTCAGGACTACATGGGAGACTGTTTATGGCTGAAGATGTCGTTGAGGTGTGCCTAAACCACATGTTCAGCAGGAGAAGTGAAGATTGTCAAGCCTCTGAACTATTACAAGAGAAACCTCAAATTTGTCCTACAGCAAGGTACGTGAGCAACCAGGAAGGAAGGCAGGAAGGCAGGAAGGCAGGCAGGCAGGCAGGCGGGAAGGCAGGAAGGAAGGCAGGCAGGAAGGAAGGAAGGAAGGAAAGAAGAACTCTCCTGAATCCCTTTTGGGATTCTCATACCTAACGAGAATGAGAAAAAAAATACAAGCTTTGGGGTAGTCAAGAAGTCATTAGATAGTGTCTTGGTTTTTGGAGACAAAATTTTAGGAGGAAGCACTCCGGAATGAGCACTTCCTCCAAATGGAAAAGGGCCTCCCCTTTTCCTCCGCCAATGAGACAAATTGGTAACAGGAGGTGAAAGTGGAAAAAAACCCCAAACTGTTTATTAACACAAAAAAAGTAGAACAGGAAAAACAAAACTCACAATACAACAAATGCCTGGAGAGGGAACAAACACATGGGCTGGCAATTGGGCTCCCCCAATCTCCGGGGAGGGAAGTGGAAGGAGAGGTCCATGCAACAGCCTGGAGCAGGGCAGACGAAAAAAACCTGTTGAGCCTCAGGCACCGTTCCTCCTTCCCACAGCAGGCAAAACAGTTCGGCGTTCCTCAGGGCTCGGACCAGCCAGGGCCACCCCGCAGACCTGCCAGTGCCGGTCCTCCTTCTTGACGCAGGCGAAGCTGGCAGACCTATGCGTCCCCTCAGTGAATGGCTTGGCCCTCCCCGGGGTTTGGACCAGCCGGGACCACCCCACAGGCTCCTCAGACTGGAGAGAAGGGAAGGAAGGCAGTGAGGGGAAGGGAAGGGAAGGGAAGGGAAGGGAAGGGAAGGGAAGGGAAGGGAAGGGAAGGGAAGGGAAGGGAAGGGAAGGGAAGGGAAGGGAAGGGAAGGGAAGGGAAGGGAAGGGAAGGGAAGGGAAGGGAAGGGAAGGGAAAAAAAAACCCAACACAACCTTTCTAGTGGCAACAAAAAAAACCCAAAGAGCAGCACAGTGCTCCCGGCGCACTCCCTCCCAAGCCCCACTGAGACTGTTGGAGCCTCGAGCCATTGGGCTGAGCCGTTCAACCGACCTGCACCCAGGTCCCATGGCCCCGCCCCCCACATCCATCTTAGAGACACAGCATCTTTGGGCATTAAGCAGATGGTTAAGGAATAAAAAAAACCAACTTTCTAACATCACCCCAGGAGAGACAGGTACTTCAGTCGCCATGGGGAGCAGATATGCTAAGTTAGAAATATGTCTGTGGTCTGAATTTTAAGGAACAATCTTGCTGAAATCTGAGTTTTTGAATCAGAATTAATTTTTCCTGAGTTGTCTTATTACTCACCCATCTTGGTTGAAGATGGAAATTATGTGAAGTATGAGTCACAGTATTCTACAGTTCTTGTCAGATCTTTGAGCTGCAATGAGTTTGCTCTGGAAAAACAATTAAATCTTTTAAATCCATAACTGATGTGATTATTAATTATACAGCTCCATAACAGAGCTGCATCTGTTTGGGTTTGCCTGTCAGATTTTTTTCCCTTGTAGAAGAAGAGGAACTTGATAATTTGTCTGCTCCAGGTACCTACCAAATGTCCTGTGTTCCAAGAGAAAGACCACCCTGTACATGCACAATTTAAAAGCCTGTGTTGTGGGAGTCTGACTCTTCCATGCACATTACATTGTAAGTCAAATATATCAGAATCCATGATGAATGACACAGTACCATTTTCTCACAGCTCTAGCTCTAAGTTCAGTAATGTTTTATGTTCAAGTTCCCCAGAAATATTTGTCAGTTGTTTATCCATTGATATATCTAAAATCTAGAGGCATGAAAGCTTTTGCTGGTAGCTTTTCCTGTGCATACTGTCATGCACTGGTCATGCCCTGATAAGAGAATCCCTCTTTCTCTTAGAAGAATCTTTTTTCCATTTTTATCTGTTCTAGATGCTACAAACCAAGTCTGGTTTTATACTGGAGCTAGTTTTTAGCAAAGGGATGAGGATACCTGCAAGTTTCTTACTCAATCCCTTAAATATAGCTGCATTTCCCTGCTACTGTCACCGTAGAGATCTGATGGATGCATTTATTCCCTATGTCTCTGTGCTGATAGGTATCCTCTTGCTTCAAGTTAAATGCTAGGAATCTTTCCCGCTTACCTAAAGGTATGTTCCCCTTCATGCCCAGAAACAGTGTTGTTTTTGCCTAAATGGTTAATTCTACTTCAAACATGAATGAGATTCACACAGTAACATTACCTACCTGCAGGTTCCAAACCTGTGTGCCTTCTCACAGCTCTGACTCTATTGAGCTTGTCTTTGCCTGTGATAAATGATAGTTCTGTTTTATCCAACACTGTGGTTTGAGAACTCATTAGCAGGAGGGAATCCAATTCACTTCTTTCTACTTTAGCTATTCTTCTACCTTCCTGAGGAATATTCTCCCTGCCTGTGTATAAACAACCCTAGGGAGGTCCCTTAGTCCTGTCCCATGTTCCTGGATTAAGATGTTATCACTTATATAATTAAAAATTAATATTAAAATGTGATAGGTTCAAATATGCTAAAGAAGAAGACTAGACCTCAGATCTGTTACTGACGGATGTTTACTGTTAACTTCGTGTTAACTATGAAGCTGCTTAGGAAATTATCTAATTTCCCTCCTGTGTCTAGAATGCACGGAGAGGGGCATACATTGAGACCTAAGAGCTCAGAATCATGAAACCTCATCTGAGGTAAGTGCCTTTTTGCAACCTAAGGTAATGTTCTTATGCTTTTGAACACATTTTGCATATTCCTCAAGCCAGTTTTTCCTCTAGGCATTTAACTGACTCCCCGTTTAGTTCCGTGATCCCATTTGACACCTGCAAATACTCCTCTCTGTTATGCAGAGAACCACATTGCACAGCCGGAGGCTGGACTCACAGTATGATGTTTTAAAGATACAGTATTTTGTATTGAACCCCTCAGCTTTTGGCACAACTAGCCCAGTGACTGTTTTGTGTCTGTATCATTACTGCACAGCAGTTATTCAGCACAGCGTTTTCCCAGTGCTGGGATTTCATACTACATTAGAATTGCAATTTGCAGTAGGTGCCAAGTAGTAGGGAGTCCTAAATGCATATCCCCTTCCTAAATCCCCTTCCTAAACTCACTTCCTAAATTGTCCAAAAGCTCTCCCAGGACACTTAGATGCCCCCAGAGGAGTACTGCACTCCTTTCTTCATCTCAGAACCCTAATGTGGGATATTCTTCATATTGCCATGCACAATGTCTGTCACAATTAAAAAGAGAGGGAGTGGACATTTTTAGTGCTGGCTATTCAATATCACCCACATCACAGCTGGGGGGATGATTTTTCATCAACGAAAGCCGGGGTGCCCAACCAGAAGTGCACCATTTATTTTTGCCTCGCTTACTCCAGCAGAGGCACCTGCAGATCCTATCCCCTCCTCCCCACCAGCCCCCACTCCTGTTCCTCCAGGACCATCCCCCCACACTCTCCAGCACAGTGGACTGGTAGTAGCTGAACTCAGCAGAGAGCAAGCCATTCTCTCTTTTGTACAATCTTTTTTTTATTAATATCATTGTGTTTATTGCAATTTCTTCAGTGAATTGTGTTTCCAAATCACAATCTCTCTTAGTATATTTTTCCTCCACTATCAAGAGGGGGAGGCTTGAGTCTTAATTTCCCCACTGATTTTTAAAACCAGCACAGTGTCTTAAAAGTCTTGCAGTGATTTCCTATATCTGACATGCAGCCACAAGCCATAGGAGCAACTAAAATAAGAAACAGACAGAGAATGAGGAAAAGGGGAGAGAGAGAATTAGAAGCCTAAAGTAAATAAATAAAATACATCTTGTTATTTTTGCCAAAACAAGAGTCCTCTGAATTTAAAAGCAAAATCTTACTAGGCTTTTGAATTGCTGAGATCCTTTGGAAGCTACATGTAAAGTCAAGTATGTTGAAATTAATTTAAAATGGGGATGCAAACATAGGATAAATTGATGTCATGTTAATTAGCACTATTGACACTAATGTACTTGTAGGCATCCCTTTCTGCAAGAGAAATAAATATATATAAACAAGTATTTTCCTTTCAATAACACTTTAAAAAAAAGACAGAAGAACTCAGTGAAAGAAGATAATAGTGGTGGAACATTCCTAGGTGAGGTTTTGTATTCAAAAATATTTCAACGGTAAATTCTCTAAAGCAGGCAGTTGCCCTGAGACATGTAGAGCTAAATTTTTTGAAACCTGCATGTAGTGTAAAGATTGTTAGAAAACAAGCATAAAGTAAAAGTTTTTTTCCCAAGTCCAATTAAAGAATAGACCTTTCTGGAAACCTTCTATGAAAGAAGAAAATAAGGATAATTTTGTGGCAAGTACTTGTTAAAAACATCCATATTTATGTGTTTTTGTCTGGAAATCAATGTTCTCTTGCTTTTCATTGTAGAGACATCACTAATCAAAAGAGCATGCATACCCAATGACAGTGTTTTGTGGACCATTTATATATGTAAAAATGGAGCTGGGCACAGTAGCACATTTTATAATAATCTTAAAATTAACATTTTCAGCTAGATCTCATTACAAAACACTCATACAAATTGCAAATGTTTTATTTTCTGAGCATTTTTATTGTCCTCTACTCTTTGTTCCCTGTGTGTTTTGGAACAAACATGGAGTTCTATCCAATGCATGTACCATATTTTACCTGCACTGCTCTTATGGTTCAAGATGTACATATACCCTCTGAAATCCTTACTGTTGGAAGGAGACATAAGAGGAATGGGTGCGGCTGAAATTATCCTTGCAGTACTTGGAAATTCCAGGGTTTCAGCCATTATCATCTGAATCCTTATCTGTAATTGATGTTTATATCTGCTATTCTGCCCCAAAGAACCATTGGCCAGTGGTGGTGACACTCAGACTGGGGAATGCTAGGGTAGCCAATAAAAATCAGTGTAATGCAGGATGTAGTGGAGAATACTGAAGTTAGATATCTCATTGATGGGTTTAGTGGGAGGCATGGATAACAGGGTAGGAAGTGTTCCCAAGGCAGTTCAGAAAGATGATCCTTGTGATGGGCTTAACTCTGCAGGCTATAGTTAGTGATAGRGACAAGGAAGTAAGGGAAGCTGGAGATAGCACTAGTTAGGTCAATTCTTCGTATCATCTTCTATTGTAAACATGGGTGAGTCTTCACACCCTGCTTGGATACTGGTCTAGAGAAACTCCTGAAAACCAGAGACCTTGACACAGAAAATCTCTTAGCTGTAGCTCTGGGTTTGGAGAGCATGGGGTGTAGCAAAGAAAATGGATTTTCATGCATGTTCCCTGATTTCATTAATAATTGTTTTACCTCTGTTGGAAAGGTAAGTTGGTTTTACCTTGCTGTCATGAAGTTCTTAAGTTATAAGCAACTGAATTTAATTAACAGCCAACAAAATTTGATTAATCATTTAATGTCAGCATTTGACCCTAAACTAGGAAACATAAGAGGGAAAGGTAATTTGGCTTTCATCTGGCTTTCCAAATCAAGAACAGTTTGCTCTAAAATCTTCCAAAAAGAGCGACTGATTAATCCTGGTTTTTATTTATTTATTTATTTATTTATTTATTTATTTATTTATTTATTATATATTTATATATATACTACATTTTATTTGCTATGAAGTTCAAGGTTAACTCTTACATGTAGAATCAACTGGACCATAGGTCATATCTTACTAATGGCAATGTTATTTTTCATTTAGTGTGTGTATTCGAGATATTTTCTTACAGGTGTGACAAGCTCTTTGAAACAAAACAATGTTATAATATAGCTAAAAAAAAAAATATTGGAGATGCACTCTTATGCCTAAATATTGTCATTAGGATCACCTGCATCTCAGTTTACATTCTTCAGGAAAATTCACACAATGTATTGACTAATTAACAGAAGAAATAGCACTAGACAATTTTATGACTACACTCAACAACCATCTCTGACACAAGAAAAAAGAAGTTTCAAAATGTGGAATTTATACCTCTAATATAGTAGATTCTAATCTACAAAATTCAGTAGATACCATCTGGAGGATTCGCTGTCTTTAGATTTAAAGCAGTGGGTTTTCAGAGACCTATTGACAGCTTGTGAAAGTGCTGAAAATTCGTCTTKGAGAAGTACACTGGAATAATGCACATAGTTGTTTATGGCTTTTTCCTTCAGCAATTTCATCCAAAAACTTTACCTGCTCTTCAGTTATATAGGCACCAGGGGTCTTGAAAGACTGTCTGGATATAAATATTGGTGGGAGAATTGGACAGATATCTTAAAAGTAAATTCTTGTTTTGAAAATGGGTAAAAGTTTAAGCAAAGTGTTACATGAAATCCAGTGAGAAATTGATGATGAAAATGAGTAATTCTTTTGGTGTTTTTAAAAAAGAAAATAAATATCTCTCTTAAATGTCATGGAAAGGACCTAAAGAACTGGAAAAGACTTGGTAGAAACCTCCTATTCACTACAAATGTATCTCATGATATTACTTGTATTATGAGCATTTTGAGATACAAAAGCTGTGTTAATAAAGGTCACAAAATATGGAAAAAAACTTCTAGATATTTCATTCTGGTAGGATTTAATTTTGAAAATCTGATAACCTTTCTTAGCAATTTAGGCAACATAAAAACATATAAATGCCTCCTATTCTTGCCAAGTTTTTGATAACCATTTCGGACGGAGTAAACCATATGGTATATCAAAAAAAAATTTTTTTAATGTAGATTTTATTTGGTTTGCAGAATAGGGTTTTTAACAGAAAAAAAATTATAACAACACTGTATTCTGGTGATAATAATGAAAATGGAGAACAGAGTAGATGATAATTTCACTGTGGCTGTTGCTGACAACGGTAAACTTCCTTAGTTTCAGGTAGGCTGCCAAACCTCATTTATTGAGTCTCAAAATGATAGGATACGCATTTAGAAGAATCCAAAGCCTTTCAAGGTCCTAGGTCCAAAGAATGCTCTAGATATGATGAATAGAACTGAATTCCTCCACTTACAGAAGTGACTTTTAGATACTGTCCCCCCAACCCTTCTGAGGYGTGTATTTGGATTTTGCTGTATGATTCACATTGAGCTATATAGGATATTTGCTGGACCCAGGTGCCTGCTGTCCCTATGAAGTCATGCGGTCTGCATTTCACCTGCCTCTGCTATTTATAAACTCATTCCTTATGCTGAGAAAGCTGATATAAGACTCCATGAGCTTCATCTTCAGTACTCCGCCCTGTCTCTCTTCCCTAGGCTACCTCCAGGCCTGGGTGGCCTGGAATATTGATGGTGTTGAGCCTCCCTAGATCTAAGGCAATTCATAGAGACAAAAACTGTCTCTTATGGCCTATTTTCTGGCCATTGCTGATCTTCATGTTCTGTTGTTTGAAGGTGTAGGGAGGTAAATAAGAATACGGGCCTCTCTGTAGCTGTGTGCAATAGCTAGGAAAGTGATAAGAGCACAGACACAAATTTTCTGTCCATAGATAGCAATCAAAGTTCCATCCTTTCTTGAAAGCAGCTAGCAAAGACTTTCTTTGAGAGACCCATTTCAGTCTAAACAATTCCTGCCACAAAAATAAATCAAGAGTAGTTCTGCTTCTATCGTTCTGTCGAAACACTGCCCTCAGTTTGCTATGACTTGATGCTGCTACTCTCARTGTACCCTGAAAGCGAGTAGAATACAACAGTCCTTTTTCTGCTTATGTTAACTTGCAATAGCACCACTTTCTAGGCTGGGGAGTTAACCATCCAATTTACATTTTTTTTTTCCAGCCTATTAATAACAGGTATTTGCTGCTTCTCAGGAAAAGTACATGTTTTTCTAAGAACAAAGAGAGCAGCAGTGTGAATGTCAAACAGATGTAATAGATCTTTGTTTAAAACTCCCACCAGAAATCTTAGGAATCTTAAATTATTTGGGTTATTAATTTACTTAATGGGTTTGCTGTTCTAATCTTGGGTCAACAAATATTTTTGTCTTGCAGGAAATCTCAGAGCAGGATAATTGTTTTCAACCCCTGAATTTTAATTAATCGTAGCTTACATGCAAAACAAATCTCTATTTTATTGCATAAAAACATGTATTTTGAAAGTGGTGTTGTTCCAATTCAGCCTATTGATGAGTGAAAGAGAGTTTTCTTCAAGGACTTATTCACTGCACCTATTTGTGCATTTAGGGCTTTTTTTTTTTATCTCTTTCATTGATACACTAACAATGATTTATGCACTGTGTTTTAGAGTATTTATAAATAATGACATGAGATGGGAGACTTTAAAGGACCAGGTGTTCAAGCTCTTAAAACTGTTAGAATGGATATGCACATAGATCTTTCTTGGAAAAAGGGACTCTGGGAGTTGTAAAACTAGAGCTGTGTAAGCTTGGGACTACCTGCTCTTCTATCAGGTTCAGCAAACTGACAAGGAATCTGCCAAACTTGTCAAGTGTGCTGTGACTCAAAGGCAGTTAGAAAGCATTTTTAATTGCCCACAAGGGTATTTAGGGGGTTGAATACATCAGGAAAGCAAGTTTTCTTATTATACCATAAAATGACACAAAAAATACATGCTGTCACTCCTTATCCCAGTGTTTCTTGCTTGCTTGCTCACTCTCCTGCATACGCACATACAGATGAGAATATAAATATCATCTTCAAACCATAGGAAAAGGTGCTATGGAAGGGAACATGTCTGAAAAGTATGAAAGCACATTGGAACCAACTTAGAAAAATTTTATTTTTCTTTAGTACTAATTATTTTGTGCTGACAGTGCATGTTTAGTTAGATATTTCAGTCAAAGATTCAAATGGTTGCCATTCCTTGGCTTACATAGTAAGAGATGTGGCTGACAACTCTGCTTTAGAAACCACCACCCTGGTGTCAGAGCCTCAGGCCATCACCTACACAAATGACACTACAGTGACAAACTTGCATTCCTGTAGATGGGGAAAATAGATGGTTGACACTGAGTATTAACGCTACCCAATGCTCCAGCTCTGTAACTTTCACCTACTGGGAGACAGTGAATATTTTCTCACTTTATCAAAATAACAAATTTTGATAAATTTGATGAATTAGTAACAAATTTATGAATCCAGTGCTAGGTTGCTTTAAATATTTATTGCAGTTAGGAATTTATGGGTGTACCTGATGCTATAGGTATTTTATTGTATGGAGATACAGAAGGTTAATTTAGTAATTTAAATAAGCAAGTGAACTTGTTTGAACATAATATTAGCACAGATAAAAAATTATTTCCTAAAGCTTCCCAGATTCAGCAGGTGTTTACAAAAATCAGCTACCTTAGACATGAGTTTCTAAGCACTTTCATGAAAACCTGCACATGAGAATCTAAATTAATCCTTCTAGATATGACTCCATTTAGAACTAAAGTTCAAGTGGTTTGTTGGCGATTGAATCATGAACCCAGACCAGCAGGGAATCTGAATCGTTTATTCAAAGGAATGAGCTGGTTTTATACACTTTTCCAAGGCACAGTATTTCCTTATATGGCATGACCTGTCCCATGTTGCCACATCAGCAACACACTTTCTCAATGTCCTTTTATGGGGTGGTCACTCGCTGTTCACCCGTCCATCAGCTCCTGGCAGGCTCCTCCCTGTGGGGGTCTGCCGCATGACACCTCCTCCCCCAGSGTCCGGTGGAGACAAGCCTCTCTGTGTGCCGCCATGTGCTCCTTTGTGCTGCCATGTGCCTCTGCAGGCAGGTTTTACAGTTCACAACCCAATTCCACCTTATAATTCCCCATAGTGATTGTTTGTTTCTTATTCTTAGTTTGTTCAAAAATTGCATCAGAGTAAAAAAAATATGAAAATTTTAAACTCTTTTAGACATACCTCAGCAACAGCTTTATACCACTCCAGTAGCAATGTGTAAATATGGTGGTAGATTATTGCCATTTCTACATGGAGTTCTAAAAAACTTCTCAAAGAGTGATTGAATCTACTCTGGAAGAGTTCTTTCACAATTTGTAAGAGGTTATTGAGAATTGTTTCTGTAAAATAGCTGCATGAAGTAATAAGTCCTTTACCATTTAAGTCCATTGAGACCTGGAGCTATCATGGGCAAATAATGTAACTGTCAGGAAGTACAACMCCAAAAGAAAGTGAACTAGAGACTAAAAGCTTGGGGACTCTGAAGGGCAACTGTACTTTGTGTCTGGATGCACTGAGTTGATAAAAAGAATTCACTTGGCATTGGATATACCCTTGCTCTGCTTTGAGTCTGCAAAAACAATCCTTATTTTCGCAGAAATACAAAAAAGCCAGGGTACTCCATGACAGTCAATGACAGTTTTGTCTCTTGCTTCATCGTACCATCTTTCACCACAGATGATTTCGTCAGGTATAGGTGGAAAAATCACTACAAATTTTTGTTGTGCAGCTATAGGCAATAAAATGAAACACAGTTGTCTTCTACAGATGAATATTGTTGATGTAATACACCACCTGAAAAGCCAGCTCTTGACAGATGTGCCTTGAATGACACTTTTCCCAGGTGTCATGACAATGATTTCTCTGATAATAATTCACTGTGTAACAGAAATATTGATTAGAATAGTGGCATACAGAACTAACATATAAATAACTGTAAACTTGCCCTTTCCCTAATTTCCTTTCCTCATTAGTGCAGAAATATTTTTCATGTTGCTGTCATTGCTAAAAGCTATTTCTTATAATACATCATCTCTCAACAAAAACTACAGCTGAAGAAATCTTGCATGTTCCTCCACTGCTTTGAAATTTGTGTATTTTCCTCTAGAGAAAAGGACATTGTAAGGTTGTAAGAAGGTGATCAATGATTCAACAATATAAGTGGAGAATTATATGAATGTTCGATGAAACTTGAAATTTCTCCTTTTATTTCATATGATTGGAAAAGGATCAAAAGCAGAGTTTTGTGTAACAAATACTAGGATAAAACTGTAAAAGGTCACTGGAATTATGAAAGCAGAATCAATTTATTTATGACAGGATTACATTTAAGAGCTTGTCTGTTTGTATCTGCATGTAAACATATGTAGTTGTAAGTGCAGTTGTTACAAAATTTATTGAAATTCTTTCACAAGGTTTTATAATGTCATGCCTTATGAATGGTTTTGTAATACATTATTCTGTAATGTATGAAAGTGGAAAAACAACTTTGTAATACTAGAACTTCTAGCAAATATCACACCTCAGATTTAATTCAACATACCTTCAAATAAGTCACTGAAAAGTCAAAACTGGAGCCTAGACTGAGCTGCAAGATCAGGGTAATGTAAAATTTTCTTCAGGAAATTAACTGGTGGGGTCCTTGATATACTTCTCAAAAAGGCCTGCTTTAGAAGAAAAAGGAACAACATTGTTTCTGGTTAAAACAAATTATGGAAAAATAGAAAACCCTCTTTCCTCACCAAAGCAAATTATCGATGAGGCATCAGAGACTTTGAATTCCTTGCATACCTGTGAAGGCAACTCATTCTTAACCCCAGTGAAAATAACAAGAAATTGTTTTCTGGGCTGGTGTGATCTTGGAAGGCCAGGATTTATTTCACTTCATATGCAGTATTTTTTGAAGCAGCTGAAGCTATATCCTTAGACTTTTCACTCTTATGAAAAAAGAGAAAGTGTTAGTGACAGTAAAAGCAAAATAACAATGAAACATTAAAAAGCAAACAAGTCATTTATCTGTCATGCATTTGTAAAAATTGACATTAAAATCTATTAATGATGTTACTTGTAAATTTTAGTTAGAATTTCATTATTCAGATTTTCATTGTACAACCCTGTATCATTTTTAAACAAGACTAAGGCATGTACTTTTCTTAATATGGAGGGATATAGGAACATGACTTGCATTGTCAATTACTCTTCTGAAATGGACCAACTGGAAATAATTATGTAATTTGTCACAGGTACATTTCTAAGAACTTTTTCCCTTGCTTTGAACCTAGTAAAGCTTTGAACCAGTGAAGTCTTGTACCCTGTTGAGGGATATTTTTTCTACTAATTGAAGTACAAAATGTCTGAATACAAAACATCTGATATATCATAGTTTGAGCAAAAAATTATTCATCCTGCATCACTTTTTCCTGAGCAAATTATTTGCCTTTAAAAGGATGGGACAGAAGAAGCAAGAATTAAGGGCACAAAAGCACCAGAAAGCAGGAGGAAACAAATATAAACTTTAATATACTATGAGAGAGAAAAGTGTTCTGCTGCAAAATATTCCTTTTACACTGTGGGCTCTTCCACCTTCCTTGATCCTAGCCAAAGAATAGTTACCATTTGTTTAACTACTACCATATCACCTATTGACACTTTTGTGTGTTGTTATAAAACTATTGCACCATGCATGTTGGTTTGTCTGCAGGGTAATTTTCTCAGCAGTAATTTCCATTTCCAAAAATTCTGTATCTGCTGTTTCTTCAGTTAAATAGTATAAGGTTACACTGAATTTTTCAGGTAGCAGTTCAGTCTCACAAGAACAAGAAGTACCTGAGCCTTAGGCATTTTGAAAATATGCTCCCTGGAACCTACAGAGATATCAAGGAAAAGTTAATGTGTTAGGATCACAAGCTCCACTCATATTCTGTAGGTCTATGTTTCCAGTTGCTTCTGTATTTTCAAAAATCAAATTTTCAGCATAAAGTATCACAGATACTTATCTGACATGCTAAAAGAATATATTTAAAAGAACTATAAGCTTCAGAAAAAAAGTGTGAATAAGYAATGTGTTTTCTTGAATTTATTTTGTTTATATTTTATCGTATTTGAAACACACCCATTTTTCTGTATCTCTAACACATCTCATCACAACACAATACATCATTAAAAAGAAAGGACTAGTCAGAAAAAAAGTGTATTCATTGACATCACATTTTAGATTTTTTGCTACAAATGAAGTACCAAAGCTACACYAAGTAACTTTCATCAACATTTGAGTTTTCTATAAAGTCTATTCTTTTCATACATTAACTCCAGGCACATATGACCCAGTTTTATATGTCTGAGAAGGAAGATCATGTCCTTGCCCCAAATTTACTGTATCTCCCACTACAACAAAATTATCCAGATATTTTTCTCTAAAATTTAAAGTAGCAGTGTACATTAGTTATGTATTTAGAAAAGTCTTCTGAAATCAGTAAACTTCGTGTGAATTTATCCTCTGCTAGTGTGTCTAAATAAATAATTTCTGAAGTACAATGATATATTAAAATCTGAATATTATAAATAGTTTCTTTTGACCAATAAGTATGATGAAAAAGGGAGGAGTCAAAACTTGATAGCTTAAAAGGAAAGAACTGGGCCATCATCTGAATAAGGGTTCTTGTTCCCTGTTGTGATGAGAGATTTAAGTGAAAACTACTGAATAGGTGGAAACTAACTTTTTAATATTGAAACAAATGGATAATCTTTCACAGTTTTCTCGATGTCAATAAAAGAAAGTATATTTTTATCTTTTTTGGTTTTTACGTCTCAACCAGAAAGCCTTCTTATCTTTCTTAGATATTGGGTGTTGACTCCACTCCAAAGAGTTTTTTTTTTTTTTAACATAAACATCTTGTTTTTTGAAACAGAGAAACCAAAACTTTGTTTGGAGAAAATAATGATTTGCGAAAGAGAGAGTAAATATTGATAGGGGTAGATCTTTTCTGGTGAAAGTCTGAAGTTTGTTGATTAAGGATGAAGAAATATTAACCATGTTGATTCCATATCTGTTACAGGATCAGGATCATGATAAAATGTTGAAAGGATTGAGTAAAACTGATAGAAAACACAGTTTCTTCAAATGATGTAAGGGGAAAACGTTTTTTCTAAAGTTTCAGAGCAGTTATGTAAGAATCTTACACTTATTATACCATTTGGTACAATATTTTAAAAGTGAGTTAAAAAAACTTCAGTTGATGACTCTTAGGTGGTAACGTAGGGTGAACATTTAATGGGCTGTTACGCTGTTTTCACAAGAACACAATTTTGACATAGCAACTTTGATATAAAAATATGCAAAAAATACCTTTTTGCATTTATTGTTTGCAATACTCTTTTCAAACCAAACAAAATGTACTTCTGTTATAGGCATACTTTTTCTAAAAGTAGTTCCATTTGGATTAAAATAAGAACACATTCATACAAAAAAACCCATGTGCTCATATTTGTGATGCTGAAATGAAGTCCCTTTTCTCACCCTGGCAAACTTTCATCTGATTTTATTTTCTACAATAATACCAAATCTGTTTCATGTCTCCTTCTTAGCCTAGAACAAGGCTGGGAAGCTTTCATGAAATCATGAAGACTTTGCCTTGTTGTTGTTCATTCAGCACTAATGTGACTAGAGGCATTAGCTCAAACTTTTTGATTTATTTTCAAAATTTACTGTATGACAAAATATTTTTGGGGAACCTTACTGATTCGGAAGCTTATTAAAATCCTGTGGAGTAACAGAGATTTAAAAATGGTCTACATGTATATGCCTAAGTGTGAGTATGTAAAAAATATTACTGAAAGTCAAGTATATCATTCAAGAAGTGTTTAAGCTTTTCTTCAGAACCCAGTAACAAGGCTCTTGCCCTTCTTAGTTGTAAAAGCTTTTCATGTTAGGAGACTGTAAAGTTCTGGCATACAAGTAAGATTCAACCACTCAAGTCTTTTGACAGAGCTCATACACATTTAACTTCTTTTCATTTCAAAGCAGTAGTGAACAATTAAATCTGGTGTCTTCTACTATCTTCCATGTGATATGATACAATCTGATAACTTTTAAACATCCAAGGTGATACACCTTTCATGTTGCTGGATATCCACTTCCTCGGCCCTGTGACCACCTCTATTTGCAATGTTTTGGAGTGTAATCTCTAGGGCTTGCTTGAGGAACAAATACCTGCCCGGTTTCCATTTTGGCCCTGACAATACTCTAGTTTACCTCAATTTCTGAAGTGGAAGCAGCTTTCTGGATGAAGTCTCTTTCTTCTTCGTCTCATTCCACACTTTCTATATGCCAGAAATTAAAACTTCTTTATGTAATGTGTGCTTACATCTTGGGGCTTATCCATAGCAATAAACACTTTTATTACACTAAATGSACTCTTTGTACTTGTCAAGATGGTGCCAAAGGCTCATTAGCCAAGAACTTTTTGGAGAGGACCAAAGAGTATATAAGATAGGCTCCAATAAAGGTTTGTCTATCCAGTGCCAGATTTTCCCCATTTGTAATATTGAATAAGTCTGGCTTTACACATTCCCTGATTTTCCACGGTATATCTCATTGGTTTACCAGCCTCTTTAGTTTCATATGCTGCACATTTATGACATCATTAACCCTCAAGACCTGTCAGACATTGTGAGAGATATATAACAAAGGATAAATGAGAATATAAGAGTTCAATGTTTCAGAATTTTATATGAATATATTAAAAATATCATTCTTTGTACTGTAGAAAAAGCTAGTTTAAATTAATACTTAGTACATTGCATCTACTTTTTTTAAAATTTCATTTATTTTAGTGAGTAATCTTGCTATTTATTATCTTAATGTTTGAAGTTAAGAGGCATTGATCTACAAAATTTTAGGTTAAATATCATCATTAGACAGGAACAAAAAAGATACAAGTGTTATTTAATAAGACCACTGATTCAACATGCATTTGCTTCAAGACTTAAAAATAATATGTGTTTAAATGTCATCCCTCTACCTCTTCATTACCTTTGAAATGTATTTTTCATAATTGGTGCTAAGCTTCAGGAGGAAATATTGTACCTCAGCATTCAATGATTCATTTAGTTCAAACATATCATAGCAAAATATCAGATGCCACACCAAATATCTAACTAACAACAAAGTTACCTAATAACCAGAAGGAGAACAAGAGTGTGTTATGACCTGCCCCTGAGGGTAAGAGTAACTTAGGTTCTTGTTAATAGATCCATTTGGACAGGTTAGAGAGAAATGGAACTGAATGATTCTTGTCATGGTTATTGTTATATAGTAATATAGCAATATAAAGACATAAAAAATAACACTGAAGAAAATGTATAAGGAGAAGAAAGAAAAACAAAGGATAAGAGTAGAAGATATCACCATCTGTGGATCTCATAACAAGACTTGCTTGTTGCAATTCAGATGTCCATTGGTCAAAGTGGTGGTCGTAATCTTGATCTGTTGGGAGTGGGGGAAAGCCTGGAAAACAAAAAGTTCAATGGGTTAATATACACTTAGGTTTACGTGGGAACACCCAGGTAACTCCCTTGGAGGGGTAGTTTTACACTGTCTGTTGCAACACTGTGGATCATGCACACTCCTCTGGTGGAAGGCCCCAAAAATCAGTGTGGGGGCCCTTAAGGGGTCTTTGATGGTTTATGACACATCTTAATGACATGACAGCTGCCTCTCATGTCAGCTTAGTTGAACCAGTTTTGCCCCCTCAGAAAGGAATAACATCCTTAAGCCTGTGTGTGGATGTCTCAGTATCTGCCCAGAGGGGAGTTTTACAACTGAGCCAGCTGTGTAAGGGAGTATTGGCATGATAAAAAGCACTGTCCTTTCAAGACCCACCCTGCAGGTTTACTTCCTATCTGGTTCAAAACCCAGCTGGTAGTCTCTGGTGGTGGGTGTTCACCCCCTCTGCCTTATGCAGATCAGAGATTTTGCCATCACATACCCAAAACCTCTCCGTGTCCCCTTTGGCCAGGAGGTTTAAACCTGGCCCCAGCCAAGTTGCTGCTGCCTCTGAAAATGGCCAATTTTTTTGAGTCATTCACCATCAACATTTCAGTCGCTCACAGASTGTTAAAGAAACTTCCCTGTCCGATCATCTAGGAGCCACTCTGACAGTCACACCCACACCACCTGAGCTGGGACATTGAGTAAATTATATAATTCAGAGTAAAGAAATGTCAGTTGTTTCAAGAATTACAAAATAGATAAAAGTTCGGCTGCAGGTGACCAATACTGATATTACTCATGACACAAAATGTTATAGTTAAAGTTTTAATTGATGGTCTTGTACAAAAATAAGAGTGTTTCTTTCTCTGATGTTTTATAGCATCATTCTTACAGAGAGAGAGAGGTGCATACAGTAAGAATAGGGTGCTTTGAAAGATGGAAAGTTGTCTCATATAACTTGATTTTTTGTGGAGGGACATGTATTAACCGACAAATAACAATATTATTTTGCTACAAATTTTAAGAACAGAAGTTAAAAATAATATAAGAATTATAAATAATTTAAATAKAAATAAAAATATTAAATATAATAATATATGAAATTAAATATAAACACTTTTATTAAATAGATATATGTGTATAGTAGCTGATATTAACATTAAGAGGACAGGTCTGCATTCCAAAATGGGAAAGCAGAAAAACAAAGAGTGACTTTGACACAAGGAAAAGAAAAAGCCTATAAACAAGTACACAGCAAGTCAGAAATAAGCTTCTAATCATCACAACAGTGAGGGTTTAGAACAGCTTTCCGGTAGTGTTTGTGCAAGTAAGAGTTTATTAACATTTAGATGGTTCTGATGCTGTTTATGAAAAAAATTTTATGACTGATTGTCTGTGATTAAAATCTTCTAGGCTATACTTTTAATTCTGCCTTTTGGAATCTGGAATCTGCTGGAAAAAAATACACTGTTAAAGAAGTAAAAGTTGTACTTTCAAAAGTCACCTTCTCAAAAACAGTTCATTTTATTTCCACAGGCACTATAAAATACTTATTTGGCAGGAAAGATCAAGGTAAGTAGAAAGGGCTTTGCCAAATTAAAGTGCAACAGAGCTAACATGCAAAAGGGTATGGCCTATATACACATCCTGGGTTGCAGTTTCTGGGGAGGTAACTAGAATGCTGGTGTCCTGCTAAAAAGAGAGGAAGACAGTTTCTGAATGATGGGTTCAGAAATCCCAAGTGGTCCTCATTTGGATAATATTTTACTTCCATGGACTTTCCAAGGTTCCATTATCCCAGATTTTCAATGTAAAATTCTGAGGGAATTAAACATTGTATGAAAAATCCCCTTGTGATGTGCCTTTGTAATCCTTTACAGGTGTCAAATTTCAAAGAAATACCCTTAAAAAGATCAGATGATTTTCCTGAACCGCTGCGATATCACAAGAATTCATATACAAGTGACATTTCTAAATCTGTTCATTTCCTGATGCCAACTACATATTTGAAAGGGGCCAACTCCATTCTGGTTTGTATGGTTTTATGCATGTGAATTACTTCCTTGTTTAACCCAAGTTACTATAGATTTATTTCGGTGGAGGAAACAAATTACATATCTAATATACTAGTTTTCTTTTTGTGCTCAGAATTGGAGTGCCATTTAAGAAGAGAAAAAGTAGAGTTTATGTATATCTTTTTCCTGGCTCCAGGATCCATCAAGGATCTGCAATTCTAGTATGAGCTCTGCTTTCTCTTGGTCAAAAATTCTTTCTCATGTGTGAATCAAATTGAGATGGTGTTTCACTCTGAGTTACAATTAACTCCCTCTAATGTCAGCAACATCTTCTGTTCACGATTACACTGGTATAAAATGAGTGAAAATCCACTTAAGTGAATGCAGTTCTGTGTTGCCTTGCCCAAAGTAACAAGAAGTGACTATGTTTCGACTGTCTGTTGCAGTTCTGCTTTAGTTAAGACAAAAATGATTAAACGCAGTAAAAAAATTTATACTGAGGGCTCCTGTGGAATACGGGGTTATAATTGTTAAAGTTGTTAAGGCTTATGCTCACCAGAAGGCCCTGTGGGAAAGGCCCAGCTGCAGGCTGGGTGGTTGGAAATCGGCTGAGGGGTGAGAGGCAGTTGCGGGTGAGGAGAGAGTCGGTTGAGTGACAGTTGGCAGTGAGACTGTGATTGGCTGGAGGAATGCATGGACAGCATATGAGCGGGAAGCTGATTGGATGATAGGATGCGTGGACAGCAGCACTGCAGCTGTGCCAGCCAATGGGTGCCCTTCTGCTGTTAAGTTCTGTTAGGCTTGGGTTTGGTTTCAGTTGACATTAAGGGTGTAAAGAGGGGGCGATTTTTGGAAACAAATGGATCTTCTTGGGAGATACAAGGGGGTCTGTCATCTTTGTTCCCCATTGCTACAGGCTCCCAAGGCTGATAAAATTTTCATTAAGAATATAATTCACTTTGGGTTTTCAGTCACCCACATTTGACTATTTAGTGTTATTTGTGATGACTAGGGTATTTCACCTGGAATCCAACCAGTAGTTAGGAATTCCAAAAATGTGATATCATTTGTGCAGCTCGTCGTGGATGTCTTAGGTCTCCTTGTTATCTTTTTATCTATTTGCAGGAAACAACATCAGGCCATGTATTTGTATAAGGTGATATTCTACATTAGGAAAGAAAAATATATCCAAGGAAAATCTGCTGTGGACTAAATACAACAGTGCGGCAAAAATAAGCTGCAGCTCTGAAAGCATTTAATATTTTTAGTAAAAGTGTATGGGGTGGGAAATAGCTACAGGAAGACTTGAAGATTTTAAATGGTCACTTAAGATACAGAGAGGGAGATGGACTGCAGATGGTATAGGTAATAATACTGAACAGAAGTTCTCCTAAATAATTTTCATTGCTAATATATTCCTTATTCAAGCAATAGAATGTATCTTGAACCCAAGTCTGCTTTCCACTGTGATAGCATGTAGTAACTAACTCTCTTTAAGTAATTTGGGATTCTACTAGCATAAAACTGACGTAAAAAATTAATCAGGACTATTACATCTTCTGGCTGTAAACCAAATATGCATTTGGATTTTCTTGTGTAACTTCCAGTAAGACTATTATTAAAAAAACCAAACAAACAAAACCCAAACCCCACCCCAAAAAAACTCCTCCAAACCTACCACCACACATAATGAACTACAGAGATTAATCAAACTCCCTTAGCATCTCTTTATTCTCTATCTATTCAGTCTGTTTTCAGATGTAAAAACTCAATAATAAATTCATTGCTTATTCAGTCAGTTGAATGTATTCTTGCATTCCTGAATTAATGTTCCAGTAATCAAGCTGCTTAAAGACTTGAGATTTTAGATAGCTTACACACAAAAGAGAACATAATAAACAACCAAGCTGCAAAGATTAAAAGAAATAAATAATCAGATTCAGTCTTAAATGTACTTCATAAAGAAAAGTCTAGGTAGATCACTGTTGTATGTCTAAAATCTGCAGCTATTTTATTTCTTAGGAAACTGTCAGGAACCTTCTTTTTCCTTTCTATTGGTCTTAGAACTTTCCAGAGCAAACCAGAACTTTATGTAAGTTTACAGTAGTGTCGCATAATGTATTTAAACCCTAATAGTATGCACTAGCCAAGCTCTCACTCAGGACCGGACTCAACACCTGAACTCAATTCTTATTCAAATATCAGGACCAGACTCAACACCTGAACTCAATTCTTATTCAAATAGAGTTCAGGCCACCTCAGCCTAAGGTGCTCATTAACTTCCTACAAACAGCTGTGGCTGCAGGGCGGGCACAAGCCCTATAAATCAGACCCTGGGAGGAGCTAAARGTAGAGGTGGTTGTTCCTGGTTGCTGTGTGCTGCTGGAGCTCTGCTCTGAGAAATCATAATCCAAGACTCAGAAGACTGCGAGCTCCAGCACAAGTGGATCAGAAGGGTGCATGTTCGAATCACGTCGGAGTTACCACTTGTGCTGGAGCTCGCAGTCTTCTGAGTCTTGGATTATGATTTCTCAGAGCAGAGCTCCAGCAGCACACAGCAACCAGGAACAACCACCTCTACCTTTAGCTCCTCCCAGGGTCTGATTTATAGGGCTTGTGCCCGCCCTGCAGCCACAGCTGTTTGTAGGARGTTAATGAGCACCTTAGGCTGAGGTGGCCTGAACTCTATTTGAATAAGAATTGAGTTCAGGTGTTGAGTCCGGTCCTGAGTGAGAGCTTGGCTAGTGCATACTATACATTATGTGACACAGTAGGATTTTATGCTATGTAAAAATGCATATATCAGTCAGTTATTGTATTGTAGCAGCACTGTGCTATGCACTGCCAAAACACAGCGATACAGACCTTACATCTAAACAGCTTTTGGGCTATGCAGACAAGAAAAAGGCAAAGTGTAAGATGATAAACAGCACTGAAAAGGTAAATCATTTGCATGCAAGCCAGGACTGTGGCAGAGGCTTTGAAAAAAATCCAAATGTCCCTGAGGATCCCTGAGACTGCAGGACTTGCTCTGTCTCTGTCTTCTGCTCATTTCTCTTAACAGATCACCTGTACACCTTCACACAGAGATCTGTGGGCACCTTCCAGCAGCCATAGGTGCTGACAACAGTTCACAGCTCTTCCATGCTTCTTCAAACTATTTTTTCCTGAATGTAGTCTTTCTTTTTTCTAATGCTTTTTTTTGTTCAGTCATTTCCATGCTGGGATAAACTTTATGAATCTGTTAAGCGCAAAACAAAGGACGAAAGATACCGCGTCTCCTGAAGTGTCCTGCTCGGTAAGTCAGGGAATACCGATAGAGGGGGGAGATTTGGGGTGGGGTGCAAAACAGGGGCACCCCAGAAAGCCTCTCAAATTGTCCCTTTGCCCTCCATGAACCAGCCTAATCCACCCCTCAAATGGCTTCAAAGTATCCCAAATCTTGTCCACTGGTGAGGGGGTGGGCGGGGACATCAGGATACACCTCTGTCCCAGCAGCTGCGTGCCCAGCCAGGACAAGGAGCAGGCTTGGGGCTGCTCCCAAATTTCCCCTGCCCCGATGACATAGCTGGGCACAGGCTGAGGGCTGGATCAGGCTTTATTGTCCGTCTGCATGCCATGAGTGAGCACAAAATCTACGTGCATCCTCTGCAGCATGCCATCTTGGAGCAGAGCCATTGCCTAAGGAAGCCGTGAGCCCATGGCAAGCCAGTGCCCGAGCAAGATCCTAGCAGCACCTGTGGAAGCCGGGAGAGAGGAGCCCACCGGGAGCAGGTTCCTGCTAGGATTGATCATCACGTGGGTTCCCACCAGGGTCTCTTTGCTTCAGAAAGGCCCCACAATGTCACTACGGCCCCTCAGTTCCACCAGGTTCCATAGTGTCACGGTGGTCCCCAGGGTTCCGTCAGCTTCCGTAGTGTCACAGTGGTCCCCAGGGTTCCGTCAGCTTCCGTAGGGTCACCACCATCTCCGGGGTTCCCTGAGGTTCTGTGGTGTCACAGTGGAGCCAGGGTTCTGTATAGTTCAACATTGTCACAAAGGGTCTCCTGGGACCCACAGGGTCACAATGCACCATGGATTACATGCGGCCCCGCCATGTCACAATGGCCCCTGGCTTCCAGGATCTTCCACGGTGTCCCAGTGGGCTCTTGGCTGCAGGAGCAGGTGGCTGGGAGTAGCTGCCCCCTTGGAGGCTGGAGGAGAAGCAGCAGGGACAGCAAACAGATAGCGCCATGGCAACTTTTGTGGCCACTCATGTCTCTGTGCCTTCCACAGCTGTGGTATGTAACACCCACTCCGAATGCTTAGGTGTGCATGTGACAGTGATGGCCTGGAGCATGGCTGCTCCTGGGGGATGCCTTGGGGCAGGAGGCCAGCAGGGATTCATTCCCCACAGGCTGTAGCTTTCTGTGCGAAGGCAGCCCTCTCTGGGAAACAGCCAGGGCCATGTCACCCTGCAGCTCCCTGGGAGGCCTGGATTTGGCAGCTTCGAGGCCCAAGCCCAGTGCCAGACAGTTTGCCCCTCACATTTCTGTCTAGAGCTGACCCAGAAATGTCCCACTGGAGGATGCCCCTTTCCTACAGTCACTAACATATTGGGAGCAGTTCTGGAGGAGGGGAAGGGTGGGGGTCATTTCCGTAAACCCAAGACCCCAGGTACTGGTGGCTGCTGCCAATCCATGGCAGAATTGTGGGGGCACAGGAGGGACCAGTAGGGGGGGTGCAGGGACTAGCATTAGGATTAGAGTTTGGTGTTAGGGTTAGGGTTTAGGGTTTGGTCTAGGTTTAGGGCTAGGTTTAGGGTTAGGTTTAATGTTAGGATTAGGGTAATGGTTAGGGTTAAATTTTGGGTTGAGTTTGAGCTAGGGTTAGGCTTAGGCTTTGTCTTAGGTTTAGGATTAAATTTTTGGTTGAGTTTGATTTGGGATTWGGGGTAGCATTAGGGTTACATTTAGTGTTAAGGTTAGCCTTGGGTTAGGGTTACAGGTGTATTAGCATCAGGGTTAGTGTTATGGTGTGATTTAAACCCAGAAAAGCAAAGAAAGCTTACTTTCTGTGCATAGACTGTATAGAACTTTGAATGTTCAATATATTCCTGGAAAAAGAAGTAAAAGTGAATGCTGTTAATTGTTTATGCCGAAAWTTTGATTTATTTTCTTCTATACTAGATAGGCAAACAGAAAGAAAGAGAAAAGGAAGAACAAAATCAAAAATGAAATGTGCACATGTTAATGGGAGATATGGCAATCTGTCAGCGGTTAGGTAAGCATATCACACCTCCGCGGGTCCCAACGACATCTCGTTGCTCCCCTCCATCTAGTGTACTGGTGGTGAGGGTCCCCCGTCACCACTGTGGCCACGCCACCACATGCAGAGGAGTAAAGAATCTCATGGATTAATATACATATTGGGCCAGGTGGGAACGCCCACGTGTCTCCCTTGCAGGGGCTAGCTTGACACACTGTCCCTTGAAACACTGAGGGTCTGTTGCATCCCCTCTGGTGCTCTGGTGCAGGGTCTGGGGACCCCTTTGAGGGGGGCCTCTGTGATGGGCCGTGTCACCCCCTTCTGCTGTGGATAAGGTTTCCCCCACCCCAGGTGAGGGCCCCTCAGCTGGGCTCCTCTGCACAGTGGAGGATGGGCAGTYACTGCGCCTCTGACCAGAGGCTTTTCCAAGAAAATCAAAGCCTCTCTTCCCCCCACCTTTGGTGCCAGGCTCTGCGTGAGCCTGGCAGCTGATAGCCCTGGGGCTGTGGTCTCGAACTTGGAGATGTTAAGCTTGTGCACTCTGAAAGTCCAGAGCCTGGAGTTGTTATTTTATCTCATCTACATCAGTGAGCAGTATAATGCGTCAGTCAGTGCCYCATTCAAGGTGCACTAGTCTTCTCTGCAGCTTTTGCAAAACAGTGTAAAAAATCCATCATAAAAATGTTTAAGTCATAAACTACAAAATCTCAGTCACTGACATAAACCTACGCCTAACCCAATTCTTGCCCTAACCCTAGGCAGAGCTGGAAATATGGCACAAGGCTGATGTGAGCGCCAAGCAGAAAGAAGAAGAGGGAGCAAGTTTGGGGCAGTGTCACACTTGCCTTGGCATGCGTTTCGCATTGTCATTGTCCCTGGAGCTCTGGGCTTTGTGGTTTTCTGAACCCTAACCCTACGTATAACCCTAACCGTAACCCTAGGCTGAGCTGGAAATCGGGCATCGGGCTGAGGTGAGTGCCAAGGATAAAGGAGATTTGAGAATAAGGTATGGGCAGTTCCATGCTCCCCTTGGAATACCTTTCAGAAGTTCAGCATCCATGGAGCTCTGGGGTTTGTGGTTTTCTTAACCCTAACCCTAGGCGTAACCCTAACCCTAACCCTAGGCTGAGCTGGACATCTGGCATTGGGCTGCTTGCCAAGCAGAAAG